>OX123184.2:86213962-86813962 GCA_944739405.2 Euclidia mi
ACTATAATTAGACAATTCACAATATTTTTTTTATTCTTACGCGAAGGGTTTTAGCCTCGCGTAGCAGCTAATTTAGTTTCGATCTCATTCAATAATTGCTGTATTTGCACATAACGTGGGGTGGCGAGCTCCTTTGTAGCGACTTCCCTCACACAGTATAATGTTTTATACATCCGAAACTCAATATCACGTCCCCTCGTCGCCGAGCTGTTTTCACGATCTGATATTCAAATTAGATTTAGATACGATTCCGACCGCGTACAACACATTTATACGAATATTTCGCTTGTATTGTACACGCGATTTAACCGGTTTACCCGTCTGGCCGCTATCCCATCTCGGGGTGGAATCATAAATGCTGGTCTTTACTCGGTCAAATCTGGTGAACATAATAAAGTTGGGCCTATCGGTGATATTGGCGCGTGTAGGCGGTTAGTGGTGCTATTACTCGCCGGCAGCATGCGGGCCTCTGGAACGGACTCGGCTGACCCTACAGCAACTTTCAAGGCGATGTAAAGATTTGCGAACCAATCAGCAGTAAAGAGGTGTCGCACGATTAACGAGCCAAACGTCGAAGTGCAGGGCTGCCACGTGAACCACGAGTGGGTATTTTATTAGATACATAAATATTAAATATATATGAAACGTCTATGTCACATTATTATGTATAAATATGGGTAAAATACCTTATTTTCTCTCGACGTTTCAGCTTGGTTTATACCAGCCGTGGTCATCTCGTTTTCAGCTCTAGCCATTCGCGAGAATTTAAAAGTATTCACTATAGATAGTAAGTAAAAAATTGTTCATACATAATTCCTTAAAAGCTAGGCAGAGACTACGGACCGCCATCTGCAACGATCCTCACGTATCTCTCTTGCTTCATTCACTCTTATCAGATTTTTCACGTGTGCTTCGGAGAGCACTAAGGATACTTCGAAAATAATCTTAATATATAAAATCCTTGCGTTACTGACTGACTGACAGACAAGCTACAGCCGAAACTAATCGGCGCCAGAAGCTGAAATTTAGCACGTATGTTCCTTGGGGACTGTAGGGGTGCACTAAGACGGGATTTTCTGAAATTCCCACGGGATCGGGCAAAACGGGACATTCGAAAATATGTGCGTGCGAAGCTGCTGGCGTCGACTAGTTTGACATAATAATATGCTTAGAGACAAGTATAATTGCTTCTGATGTCAAAATTGCTTTCCATCAAACTGTTTGTGTTTTGCCACTGCAAAATATATAACATAGAAACATTATTTAAAAAAAAATTGTGGTCAATGTATTTTTAGCAATGAAATTACTTTTCTAACAACAACTACGCCCGATAGTATTTGAGGCTAAGAGCGCAACAGACAATGAATAATGACCTCTTTCTTATAGTAGGTACGTCGCTTACGTTCTATCTGAAAAAAGGTAGGCTTAGAGACCCTATTCATCTAACTTGCAACAAAAATGTTGCTGTTTAAGATCCTTCCTCAGCTGGGATAATAGAGTTTTAAAGTGAATCCTCCTAAATTACAACTCGTTAGAATTCACTAAACAATGGCTCTCTTATACAATAACGCATAAATATGCAGCAGTTGTTTATCACGATCCAAAAGCAAATACAAAGAAAATTGTTTAATACCCTGGGATACTACTGCTTACGCATTCTTAACCCTTGATGATAAATAACATTGTTTTAAATAAAATTAGTACCTACGCAAATACATCTGGCGTTTTGCACGTATATATCTGCTCAGAGTGCTATTATACGCGACGGCGACAGCCCTAGACTTACTCGGAACTTCGGGTCGGCTTAATACAAAGTGATCTTTTACTTCGATTACCTTCGAAGCCATGTATTTACACAACCAAACGACGACGGAATTTTTATACCATGCTATAGGAACGATCTCACTAATGGCGAAGTGTGATCACAGGAAGACGACTTTCCCGCGCAAACTTAGTAATATCCTAAAATATTACACTTGTCGCTTCTTACAGCGCTTATGGCGTTACGCTGAAACAAATATCAATTTCTTTCGCAATTTCCTGCTCAGAAAAGGATATTCCGAAATATGTACGTACGTCTTGCTTCCTTCCTTTCTTGTACATAATTTAGTCAATAAATTGTTTTGTGAGGGAAAGGGAATCATTACAAAGGACGTATCAACCGTCATAAACAAAAGAAAAACAAAATTGAATTCGCGGCACAAAGCGGCGGACACTTGACAAGCTTGAAGACTGCGTCGTGTGTCGTGGACGCGGCACGATAAATCACCAGGAGGGGACAGCCCAGTGTTGTCCCGCGCCCGCCGCACCCCACGCTCGCCCAACTACACCCCGCGACGCCGCCGTCCCGTTAAGGACACACTTTTTGTTTGATCCCCAATTTGAATGTAAATGGAGGTCCCGTCGAGGGTAATTCTCATTTAAATGATGAGCGGGTCAAACGTTGATTGGATTTTGAACAAGATATCGCGAAATAAGCCACAGGGTGCCGCGGGACGCATACTGAGCGCCGCACGGGACCGACTCGACTGCGGGCACTCCGGGCCCGAGGGCGACGACAAATTACGTCTATGATTGGCATTAAGTGGCGCGTTCGTCCGCCAACTTGCCTGAAAAAGTCGTTATTATAACAGCTCACTATGAACAGATTTATCATTTGTTCAACTTAACGTCACAATATCCGCACAAAGCTTTTACGGACATGTCAGGTTGTATTGCGCTGGAATAATCTGCTGTAAGTATTCGGTTTTATGTGTGTCAACGTCATATACTCGTCGTTTTCGCTTTTATTCCATATGAAATTGGCAACAAATCAAAACGTTTGTGTAGCACAACTACATAAATTCGTATACGAATAACAACACTCTGTTCATTGTTCAGTTCGGCAAAACAACTTGACTTTGGAGCGCTATCGTGCTTTACCGGGAAAGTAAAGATGTCGGTCACGGTCCTTGTCTCAGGACATTCTTGTCCTGATCTCTGAAATGGCCTTACTATACTTCGTTAGGCCATTTCAGAGGTCTTTGAGGGGTCTCTTTTAACTCCAACACCAGAGTTGGCCACATGCACACGAAAAATGAAAAAAAGATATTGTTTGATAAATATGTGCGTTTCTACGCATGCACAGCCTTCTGTACAAAAACTGCTGTAATTCTCATATTTACACACAACACCTGTATTCAAAATATCACTACGGTCCGTTCAAAAAAAGAATAACAAAAATCTATTCTAAATTCAAATACACATAACAGTACAAACCATACAGATATAAAGGATAGAGTGGCAGAGAGGGGCCAATGAGTGTCCGTCAGTGCGAGAAAGAACACTACAGTTAAAGGCCCCCTGCATCTCTCTCTAACAGTACATGCACAACATCAACATTGCGCAATGGCGTGCTATCTGTAACTATTATTTATATCAGTTTATGAGTAATCAATATTTTATAAGTTGTTTTTAATGATACACGAAGATAGTTTGAAATGACAAAAAAGTGTATATATTGTAAAAAAATTACCAAATACAAATTCAGTGTTTGGGGACACAACGACAGCACACTTTGACAGTTGCCAACCCCATTGTAGAATGTAGAGCATGCGTTATTAAAGAAAGATGCAGGGGGCCTTTAACTGTTGCGTTCTCTCTCCCACGGACGGACACGACACAGTATTGAGTTAGGGACTATTCTGCCACTCTATCCTTTATATCTCTATGGTACAAACATTCTATTTTCGTACAATCACTAGTATTTGTGATACGGGCTTCGGGAATTTGAATTGAACAATTTGAACAATTGTTTTATATATAGGCGTGTAAGTAAAACAAATACTAAAAATCATTTGGTGGTATTAGTTGTGGCACGTGGAATTTTATCCCTAAAAGTGATTTAAAAAGGTAACACGTGTTATTTTTTCAGGACCAAGCTTGCTTTTTACTAAAGTCCTCTATGAGATTATCAACATCGCAATCAAGTATTTTATGAACATACATACATAGACTCGATCCTGTTTCCCCGAAGGGGTAGGCAGATGCTATTTTATGTCCCTGTGGTTAACCATATGACGCTTAGACTGCTAACAGAAGAATTTGGTCAGTCCACCAGAAAGCCCAAAATAACCTTAAACAAGACATATCCACCATAAAACTGCTGTAGCAAGAAAACCACTTAATACTTTTTAGAAACAACACATCCTGAAGAAAAATGGAACATATCGAAATGGAATAAGCATACATCCCAACCCAGTTGTATAGCGAAGGCTCGTCAGTAGTGCTCATGGAAGGCAATGCGCCTAATGTGCATTCAATCTTTCAAGCTCAGCGGCTGAGCCAGTTTAATGTTCTATAAAATCACTCTCAGTTCTTCGAGTTATTGCTCATTGTGAATAGTTTTCTCTAGCCTCAGTTGTAGCCGGACTACTGTGAAGGCAAACAACTTTTGAGTTTTCTATTTTGAAAACAAGATGCACGAATTGAATAAAAGTACTTAGTAAAACAAGTTTGTATATATAATATATTATTATGTATAAACTAATAATATACAACACCTATTATTTAATAAATTTTACATCTGTAGCGACGAAAATTGGGAATGCACCAACTTTTATTACTGCCTCACCTTAGGTTGATTGTTACGAATGTCATTGGCATTTTGTCGTTCATCATTCATATTGTGCAAAAAAATTTTATAACTAAAATGATAAACAATAAAACTGCCCACATTCGAGTTCACGTAAAAATAAGCTACAACGGATTCTCTACACAGATTTTTATAAAGGTCAGAATACCAATTTGTCCGACATGCTAATGAAAATTAATATGTTGCTATAAAAAATGTGTCCTTGATCACCGCAAACACAACGACTTTATGTACGGACCGCCGTGCCAATTATGAAAAAGAAAATAATTTTCCATAAAATGCTGAACCTACTCGTATTATGAGATTGCTCTTCTATGTTTATTTCTTCTATAAATAGAAGTACTAATTCTTTTTTTTTTTATTCTTATTTTTATTTAGGGGCTTTTACATTTTAAAGGTATGTCAGCCCCATCATACCCTTATTTACAATATTAACCTCCTATTAACTACTTATGCATTACGTTGACGAAACTTAACAGCTACTAACACCATATTATATATATATCTAGCGAGCTTTGATTCTGGCTTCGTTAATATGCTAGAAAAACCACCAATGTCATGTATGTTAACATTACAATTCTGTATCAACCACTTTCGCTCCCTTTGGTTCTTTTTACATTCCATCAATAAGTGATGCACATCATTAATCTTGTTGCAAAGATCACAGTTTGGTGAGTCAACTTTCTTCATGAGATATGCAAACTTATTTGATGGAAAGTGACCTGAACGCAACCTGTGTGCTGTGATCACTAATGATCTACTTAAATCAACATGGAAGAACCAAGGAATACGAGGAGGCTCACATTGAATGGTCTTATACCATATGCCTTTTTCTTGGCTCCTCTCGTCAAAATATTCTTTAAAATTATTATGACATATCTCCTTAACCTTAGACAATACTTCGGAATAATATGGGGTTATCCTGAATTCTGATCCCTCTGAAATCGCTAACCTTGCCAGTTTGTCAGCCTCCTCGTTACCCTTCAAACCAATATGAGATGGAACCCATTGCAACCTAAGTGTAACATTACTTAACTGATGAATTTGTTGAAGTATTGCATAGGCTATCGATACTCCTCTGACTCCAGAGGTGCATCGAGCCAGGTGCATTAAGGCACTTCGGCTATCAGTACATATGACAACTTTTTGATTGGCCATGGAATCCATACGTATGATCTCGCTAATTCGTTCAAGCGCTTTGTGGATTGCAATGAGTTCCATGGTCATAATGGATACATTGATGTTGCTTTTAAATAATTCTGAATGTCCTGAAATTACGTTATAATAGGACCCACCATAGCCCATCTCGTTTTTAGATCCGTCTGTAAAATACATATCCCAACCAGAGTATGTGTTAATTAATTCCTTACTAACATCAAATTTAAGTGCTGTCATTTCATAATTTCTTTTTGAATCACTGACACAATCTAGGTAACATTTAATTATGTCAAACACACCTATATATGTCACCCAAACATCTAACGTGAACATAGGCAAAGGTTTAGCAGAATGAATTACATAATTTTTACACAAATCATAGACTGTTAAAATCAATGGTTTTTTCTTATTATTCCAGTAACGTACATGTTTAAGGGCATTTAGATCATCTACCAACTTAACGGTAACACTATCTGACCAGGACATACATTTCAAACAATATTTGTACGCCAGATATGACCTTCTTATTTCTAATGGGGGAATACATAATTCACATTCCATTACATGAATAGGTGAACTTTTTATAAATCCACCTATTATTCTCATCTATTGATTTTGTATCTTATCCAAGCCATACAAATGAGTTTTAGCAGAATTATTGTATAAAAAACATCCGTAATCTAACCTACTCCTTATCAATGATATATATAATGATCTTAAATGTTTTGGGTGAACTCCCCAACCCGAACCCGACAAAACTCTTAATAAATTCAAAAACTTAACTACTTTTTCTGAAATTTCATTTAAATGTTTTTTCCACAAAAGCGACCTATCTAACCACATACCTAAGTGTTTGACACAATCTACTGACTTTATTAATTCGTCATAAATTTTGAGATTAATTGGATTTTTCCTTTTACCTCTACTAAATAGACAAACTTTTGATTTATTGGCAGAGAGTTCCAAACCAATCTCTCCTAATAGCGTTGTCATGATGTTTAAGGCAGTTTGTAATTCTTTTTCGCAATTACTTACATTTTTATGACTCAGATAAAACACAAAATCATCTGCATATTGAGAAACCAACACATTATTAATTTTATGACATATTTGATAGGTGACAATATTAAAAAGTAATGGAGAGAGGGGATCCCCCTGTGCTAGTCCTTTACTGGCTTTCCTAGAATCGACGATACACCCATTAATGTTATTTCTTATCATGATATTTCTAGTAGTTAAAAAATTCCAAAGATATTTACAGACACGTGATCCAACACCCAGGCTATCCAATGTAGTTACTACTTTATCTATTGAAATATTATTATATGCGTTGATAATATCCAGAAAACAAGCTATTGTGGGTTTATTTACAGTGAAACCTATCTGGATGTGTGTAGTCAATCTCACAATACAGTCCATACATGATTGTGCCCTTCGAAAACCGACCATGTGGTCTGAAAATATATTATGATTTTCCATATACCATTCTAATCTTTTTCCTAGCATAGTATGAAAAATCTTACATAGACACGATAGAAGTGATATTGGTCTTAACGCAGGTTCAGAATTAATATTATCATTGGAGTATTTAGGAATAGCAACTACTAGAATTTCTCTCCACTGCGTTGGAACATAACCAGTTTCGTATATACCATTGTGAATCCGAATGAGATATTGCTTAGCGACTTCAGGAAGATTGTAAATCAAAGAATAGGTGACCCCATCATTACCCGGCGCCGTATCTCTCTTTTTTAAACAATTATGCAATTCCTGAATTGTGAAGTTTGATTCGATTAACCTATTTTGCGACAGAAATACCGGTTGAGTGTTAAGTACCGAATCTGGTGTAAGAGAATGGAGTAAATCTTTTAACTTTTGTTCTGAAGGGTTAGATTTGTTTTTAGGTTCCTTGTACCCTTTGGCCCATCTCATTCTACGCCACATATCCGAAACAGATGTAGTTTGTGTGATATCACTGCAGAATTTTTTCCAATTATTATATTTGGCTCTAGATATTAATCTCTGCACTTCTGCTACCTTTTCTTCAAAATGTTTTAAATTATCTGGGGTAGGGTTACGTCGGAAATTACGTAGTGCAACTCTGCGTTCAGCTACTGCCTTTGATAATGAAGAGTTCCAATATTCTTTTGGCTGAAATGTTTTAACTGGATTCGAAGGGATTTTTATCATTGGTATATATTTATTAGATGATGACTCAATTTGTGCCTGAAAATATTCATACATTGATTGAACATCAGAATTTACCCCATCCATGTCTGAAAATTTATTTATAAGCTCATTACGAAAATCTTTCCAGTTAGCTTTTTTAAAGTTTCTTCTTTCTAACCAACATATTGTATCCTTGTAATTCATAACAATTTTAATAATAAGGTGATCACTTCCTAAACTTTCATTACAGATTATCCATTTACAGTCAACAGCTATATCGGATGTGACAAATGCGAATTTACAAGTTTAAGTCTAGTAGCTTCCCCGTTGTTTATCGCTGTATACCCAAATTCCAAGGAGGAGTCTAATATTTGTGTACCTCTAACATCGGTTTTGTAGGACCAGTTGGAGTGGTGACCATTAAAGTCTCCAGCGATCAAAGTTCTTTTTTTCAGTGAAGAGAATATACTATCCCAATCTGTCACATTTGTGCGTACCCTTGATAGGCAGTAAATTGACATAATATTATCTAGGGCTTTACAATTAAACATTTTTAGACTAACAATCTCTATATCGCTATTGCATGAAGGGCTGGACTGTAACTGCGCTTTTATTGATTTATGCACAATTATAGCCACGCCACCATATGAGTCGTGTCTATCTGTTCTAAATATATTGTAATCCTTCAATTTAACGCATATATCTGAGTATAGCCAGGTTTCACTTAATATACCTATGTGGATCTTTTCTTGGGTAAGTAATGCATCAAAAGAATTTAATTTTGGCTTCAAACTTTGACAGTTCCACTGAACAATATTGATGCAACTGTCTTTCTCATAATTGCCCATTGAAAAAGCCTAAAAATGATTTTAACATTTCTCCACCACAAAACATGTCTTTAATAAATACCTTACATTCCTCCCAAATAACATTAAGTATTGACATCATCTTACTCCCAAAATTGTTATCCGTCTCCAAAATATCTGTCACTTTCAATAATAGAGCTCTCATTCTAGACTTCCGTTGCTTCTTGTTTTCTTGTTCTTCCCTATTTTGTGACTCCTCCAAATTATTCTCCGAGTCATCATTGTCAGTTGAAGGATACTGTCCGTCTTGATCCATAGCAAATATGTTCTGTTGATTTTTATTATTTCGCTTGCTTTTTTTGGTCTTGCTGGTTTTGTCCTTTCTTATAAAAGTGTTTTCTATGGTATCTTCTCCTTCCAGCCTAATATTTGGGGTTATAGATTCTTTCTGTGTGGGAAACGAACTAACCACCTCACTATAGGTTTTGTCGAAAGTGGGTTGACTGATGCATGGATTTATAGTGTTTGTTCCAAGATTATCCGTATTTGGTCTATGTTTGCTCAAGAATAACTCCAATGCCTTTCTATATGTTAAATTTCCCTCACTCATCAAATATCTAATCTTTTTCTCCTTTACAAACATGGGGCAAGATTTATCTAAAGACATATGTGGCCCTTTACAGTTTATACAAACAAATTCAGTTGTCTCACAATTATCATGCTCTCCACCACATTTTGGGCACAGCAACTTTTTAGTAGGACAAAATCTTGTCATATGACCAAATCTCCAACACGCCAAACACTGAGATACCGGAAAAACAAATCGCTCGACCTTAAAACGACATCCATAGGCATAAACAAATTCTGGCGACGAAGGGCTCTCAAAGCAGAGGCGCATTGTTTCACTTTCCACCCATTGCTTGTTGAAGTTCATGCGCCTTAGTCTTCTGGCTGAAATAATTTTACATGAACTTTCCAATGTGCTTAAAACTTCATTCTCGTTTAAGTCCAAATCAACGCCCTTTATGATTCCGTATGCATAATGTAACTCATCAAAAAATTGCACTCTTACTTCCACGTTTCCCAGTTTCTCACACGCAACAAGTCTCTCAGCTTGTACCTTATTAGCAAAGTGAATAAACACTCGGTAGGGGCTCTTGTATTGTATTTTAAGTACATTGCCTATCTTTAAACTATTTAATGTTTTCGCCAAAGCCATTTGTTTCGGCAAAGGTTCCAAGGAAGTAATACATACTTTATATATATCTTCCGTATCCCCGCGATTTTCATAGTAATCATTTCCAATCTCATATTCAATTCCAGACTCACTTCTAATAAGCCGTTTAGGCCGTCTTCTTGTCACCAGCGTAAATCCTTTTTTTTTTTTTTTTTTTTTTTTTTTTTTTTTTTTTTCTGGCGTCGGGTTGGAAAATCCTCATGGAGTCCCTTCGCCCTAGGGGGAAAGGACGAAGGGGACTGTCAGACTCTTACTGACTAAAAACCAACCCGTGCTCCTCATGTACCCATGTGTCGGAGGGTAGGGTTTCACCAAAGCATTCCTCGCAACCCCCCGACGGGTATTGGCCCGCCAGATGGTCAGGCGGGCCCCGAACGAAACCCCCTTGGCGGCGGATGAAGGTGTTGAGCTCCGCCGCCAAAACACCCAGCGGCCGCAGAGGATAGGGAGGACGGCAACGCAACACCGCATCTCCTCTTCCTCTGCGGCCCCACCGCGACGCAACGATGGTGCGCCCCCATTTGGTCGCGGGAGATAGGGCGCGCGGCAACGCAACACCGACACGCCTCTCCCCCCGCGACCGCACCCGACTGCGAGGGACAGAAGAACTGTCCCTCGCACCCGCCCCTTTGGACGCATCCTGCGCAGGCCTCCGTCAAGCCCACGCGGAGCGTCCCCTCCCGGATCCCTCTTAGCTTCACCGCGGGTCACCAATCCACGGTTACTGAGCCCCCCCACCACGACAAGGTGGAGATCCCACAGGGGGGGGACCAGCGTAAATCCATCCTCACTATCTATCTCACTACTTTTATCCCTGGACCTCTTTCCTCCTAATCTCTCACTGTTATCTCCGTTGTCATTTCCATTTATCATCTTCTGTAACTGCCGCTCACAGCTCACTATAATCTCTGTATCACTTTTGTTTGTTATGTCCTCATCACTCGCACTTTCATCCATTTTCAATATATGTAGGTACTTCGAAAAAAAATACAACCGAACGACAAAGGTTATGCGTAAATACGTGCGCTCGCGTCGAACAATCGCACGCGACTGAAGTACTTATTCTATGCTATCTTATAGTCTATTGCTTCTTTTTAGAAACACAGGTTATTAGCTTTTTTGAGAAAATATTGAATTTGAGCGGGATATTATACATGCCAAAAGGAGGGTGATATTCTATATTCAGGGGGCCAATTCTCCTATTTTTATATGACATGGATATTATATTTTGAATTGGCTCAGAAGCGATATTCTGATGACCTAATGTCAATATAGTATAATTTGAAATAAACAGTTAGTCGTTGACACATATTTTGACACTTGTTTCAAATTACGATCTGATGATAATTGATTACGATGATAATTGAACGAAGCTGTAAACTTCGTTCAATTGTCAGATAATTTAGAAGAATACGCTTTTTGTGACGTAAGTATGACACTGACATGATATCGAAACTATATTTATTTAGGAGGATTGGGCCCCAGACTAGTTTAAGAATATTTCAAAATATAAACTGACTGCACGGTTGGCGTAGTGGTTTCGGCGCAGTGTCAAGCAGCCGCCTCACCGCTTGACACTGCGCCGAGTTTCGTGAGTTCGATTCCCATACGAGACAACACTTTGTGTGATCCATAAATTGTTGTTTCGAGTCTGGGTGTTCATTGAGTCCATTGGTTGTATGTTTGTGAAGTTCCCCGCGACACAGGATGCGTTTCTAGTGCGGGTGTTGTCTTTTAAAAGAAAGAAAGATGAAGCAAGACTTTTGTGACCCAGATCAGATGCCACCATCACGGTGCACGGTGTATCTGATCTGGGTACGGTGGCATACGATTTCTGTCGTAGTTCTTTAACTTTTGTGGGGGTTAGCCAGAGCACGCTCAGATTCCATCATTTTAGAAGCTGCCCATACCCTGTAAAAGACACGGCACTGCACACATTGGTGAAAAGACTTGGACATCGTAACATTGTCATTGCAGCAGCCGATTTGTTTGCAGGAATCCTTATCCAAACATTCTAGCAGACCATTGATTTTATCTCGGATATTTTGGATAATATATTATAAAACAATGAGCATCAAATATGCTTTTGACTAACAAAATTGTATTGTTATAGAGAGGCATATCATAAATTAAAATATTAATATCGCTGTGGCGACTCTACGCACAAATTTATCTCGATTCGTGTGAAATTAATACATTTGTGGTTACTATCGATACATAAAACATCGAAACGAAATTATAAATTTCACAATTTTAATGTTATCCAATTCGTCGGGTGGAGCAACCGTCTCATTCCTATGTTTAACCATAAAATATTCTTATACATAATAAAAGCAGTCGTATTTTATATTATATCGCCGTGAGGTCAAGGGGAGGGGGTGAGGACATCGCGCTGTTATTCACTGCGCCCGTAAATTGATATTGTAAATTGGGCATGTTAATCTGTAGCGATGCTGGCAAACCTTCCCAGCGAGCACATCCGCACACCAAACTGACAGCTATCGAGGTATCGACTACGCGACGGTTCGTAGTGTGTGACATCTCAGCTCAACATAGCTAAGGGCAGCTACGCGCTTGTTTTAGTTCCGATACGGCGGGTGCACTTTTTGCTACGTATAAAATAATACAATCCCGATATTCAGCGTTTGATGCTTTTTGTTCTAGTTCGCTCGCTCCACGTTTTTGCGTTGAATATTTCAACTTTTTCCGCACTAACGTAACGTTCATAACGCGTGACCAATGTTTCGAGCCGGTAATAGTTTTTTTCAGTAGTGAATTGTAATGAAAAAGCAGAGTGCTATGTTACGTAGAAATAACCTATTTATGTTTGACGTGGCTTCTTTCTAAATATATTTTTAATTGTGATCTACAGTGGAGGCTAATGCCCCGCCGAGGCTAGGAACGGGTTGGTAGTAAGTCACAAGGTTTACTATTGTTTAACAAAAAACGTATAACAAAAGATCATTTTAGAAACAACGTTTGAAAAACTAATCATTTGACAAACTTTCATTTCGCAAACATATTACTTTAAAAACAATCATTTGACATAATACAGGTTTCGCAAATGTTTTACTTGGAAAATAATTAAACTGATAAAATATTATTTTAAAAATAATCACATGACTAAATAATTCGTTTGCCAAATTGGTGATTGTACAAAAAGTTAGAAGATAAATTATTATTTTTTGAAAATAACAAATTTCTACCCAATACCTACGCGAAATTTTGAAAATATTTAATTGCATGGTTGCAATTTTCATCTTGGACAGATTTTATTTATTGGCAAGTAATAATTTTGTATTACTTAATACAAATTCCATAGAAACTTTAGTCTTTTAAAAATAATACACACTGCCTGAATTAAGCGAAATAAGTAGAATTCGGTTCTGGTGGTGGTCGCAGTTCTAACCTAACCTAACCAGTCATCGTTTCAGTTGACTCTACATAAACATTGTTGTATTAACGTTGATTTTGGTCAATAAAATATTTACCTAGCAATGCATTTTGTCAAATGTTATTTATGCTTTACGTTGTTTTATCAACTTACATGTTTAAAAAATAATCAATTTGTAAATTAATGTTTTAGCATAATATTTTTTTTAGTAAATATATTATCTAATGAGTCGTTTATTAAACAATAGTTTGTAAAATAATAAATTTATCAAGTATAATTTTGTCAAATGTCGTTTTTGAAATAAAAATTTGTCATTTGTTTTTTGTCAAATGATCGGACACCAAGTAACAAGTTAAATGTGTAAGAGGCACATATTTGGGGCGTTGAACAAGTAGTAAAGTGCGAAGTTTGTGCGTTATCTGCGTAAAGTTAGACAATGAGGCGCGTTATCAGGACGCAGAGCACTCGAGGCGAAACGGATACGAGGTTGCTTGACCGATTGACTTCTTCGCTGAAATACGTTCAATGTACATTGTACATATATTTATGTTATTGGCCTTTCAAGTACTGAGATATACTTGTTTATGCTTATACATCTCGTGTTCAACCTAGACCACCGTGCCGAGACGTTGGAGCAAATACAAGGTTTTTGACCGTTTCATAAATAATAAAATTCCATTTCTCCGAGCTTTGAAAAGATGACCTGACGAGATATTATAGCATTCGAACCCAAAACGTAAATTTTTAGATTAATTATGCTAATCTTGGGTTAGTTGCAAATCCGTCATTAGATGTGATCCGAATAGGTACTGTAGTGGTGAGATAAGTATAACATCACTGCAACATGCGTGCATTGCCATGTATTCTTGACAGTAAGGTAAAGTAAGGTAATTCCAAGATAAAATGGGAACACCAAGAAGTCTATTCTGTTCACCCAAGTGATCAAAGAAAATAAACCTTAAAGATCACTCTGCGACATTTTGAAACTCAGGAGAAACAATTCATATCATTAGGCTCCACAATTCTACATTCGCCAGCCAATGACTTGAGTTCAAGATTACACCTTGTTTACAAAACGTAATTTGTTAATTACACTGCTCAAGATAAGATAAGATAAGATAAGATAAGATAAGATAAGATAAGATAAGATAAGATAAGATAAGATAAGATAAGATAAGATAAGATAAGATAAGATAAGATAAGATAAGATAAGATAAGATAAGATAAGATAAGATAAGATAAGATAAGATAAGATAAGATAAGATAAGATAAGATAAGATAAGATAAGATAAGATAAGATAAGATAAGATAAGATAAGATAAGATAAGATAAGATAAGATAAGATAAGATAAGATAAGATAAGATAAGATAAGATAAGATAAGATAAGATAAATCTTTATTTGTTTGAACATTATTTATTTTAATACAGTTAGGTATCGCATCTGCTATAATATCAACTTATTTACATTTCAGATGGAATGAGATCTAAATACTTCTTGCAAATTCTCTTTTCAGTTTCTGACTGTTTTACCAAACCTCTAAAATCATTCAAAGTTCTATCTTTTCGTTTAAAATCTCTGAAATTTTATCAGGTATGTTTAGTAAAAAAAAAACTAAATTTAAAAGTTTTACTACACACTACATAAACACATTGCTGTATAAAAATGGTGACGACACTTGTATTGTGTTCCTTATGAAGTTTCAAGCCCCGTTGGTCGCACTATTCCACATTATATATGTAGCAGTCCAAGTTACCGGGTAGTAAGTAATGACTGAGCTCTTGTTAGTTGGAAGCAATTTGTTGTATGTCTACAAAGTGCCGGCAGGGCAATGCGGTGCGGTGCACTGCGCGACACTATGCAAATTACCCTCAGTCCTTCGTCCCTCGCAGTCCCTCCCGACGTCTTAATACTCCCTCATTGCAGAAAAGGAACTCGCGAATGGACTACAGATTGCACATAGCAAGACGGTTGAAAATAAACAGACACTGGGATTCGACTCGCGAAAATGCTTTGGGTTTTAAATAATAGATATTCTGTTGCTTATTTTTGTACGTTTGACTTGTTACAAACTTGATAATAGGATTACTAATAGTTAAATATCCAGTCTTCTTGTTTAACACAAGAAGGCTGGATATAGTTAAATATCCAGTCATCTGGAAACATAATTAATATCATTGCTCAAAATTATGTTTCCAGATGAGAAAAAATGGCATTCTATAAGACTCAGCACATCGACTATTTTAAAAGAATTTTAAACTTAGTTAGGCATACAATGATTATTATTAGTTTGATGATTACGTATTTGTAAAAAATTATTGTAAAAGAATAGTGATAACGTTGCAACATTCTATGTGTATTAGCTATAATATCACCAAAACTAGAGCCGAAATAGAGAGAACACATATTTTGTTAGCTGTGTTTAAATCCCAAGAGGGAGACTGCCAATCCACCGGACACAGCCACAGGTTTCATTCACAGTAATTATACATAGAGGTAGCGAAGCCCTAACAAAAAGTTTGGCCTGAAACTAGGTCTCGCTTGCCAGCTTTATTTCTTAGAATCGTTAATTTCGGAATCGTTTGCGAACGACTGGAAAACGTCCTTATAAATAACGCAGTCCAATTGTTTTCTTAATTTTGAAAGCAGATTTATAAAGTACTAGTTTCTGTCTGCAGCTTTGCCCACGTGGGGTTTGAATATCGATTCAAAAAGTAGCCTATCTGCTAAGCTGACTTATATGCTATATTACTGCAAAGTTGTATCAAAATTTGTTAAACAGCTTTTGCATTAAAGAGTGACAAATATCCATACATCCATCCTCTTCAATTTTTCCATTTAAGATATTATGTTTTGGTACTGCGAACGCCATTTTTATGTCCAATTTATGGTAAGTTGTGCAACTTTTTTACATCAACGGTCACAAAAGAAGACAGATCGGAAAATATTGGCTTTTATATTACCGATATAAACCGCTCCAATCATTAACATACTGCTAAAATAGTAAGTAATAGTAAAATAGCGTAAATGAAAGTGGTGATAATTTGAAAGTTAAATTGCTGGTGACTATTACAAAAATAATTACTTTACGTCACGTAATTGTTGGCGAAATTGTTCTGTTAGCATTTCTGCTACACAAATTTGAGAATAAATTAAATACACAAATGAAACAGCGTTATGATGATTCGTAAATATATTTTTTTAAGTGTAAAGAAAATCATTTTAGCTATATTTTGATCGCTCGGTTTGCTTTATGAAACAACTGCATAAAAATACTATTACAATTGCTTTTGAAGTTAAAACAATTTTATTAGTGTAAAGTTTCTAATAAAATGTACTAAGAACGAAAGGTGAAAAGAAAGTATTGTGTATACGAAGCACAATTCTCAAAGACGACTCTAAATAAATTTAAAAGGTGAGACGATTGCAATACTGCTTTTCAAAGACGCTTTGTAATACTTTATTTTAATTGATTTATATTTTACAGTCTATCGATAAGGAAGTAAAGATATTGATAGATTTTACTCACTACTTAGATGTCATCATCATCAGCCTTTAGCAGTCCACTGCTGGACTAGGCCTCTCCTTTGAAACTACCTATGCCACACTGGCCAAACGGGTTGGTAAAGAGTTTGTATCAAGTTTTCCTTCTCTTACAGTGCTGTTCTCTGCATAATATGCTCCCTCTGTCGGCTCTTACGACACCCATGGGATGATATGGGGTGGTGACATTCCATATTCTTAATCCGTCACCACACGGACCACTTAGATGTAGATTAAAATATATATAATATTGAGAATCAAGTTTATGTACTACAATTCTGAAGGCAGCAACTTCAATTCTTAATATTTTATGAGTTAAGTTACTATCATCATCATCTTAGCACTATTCTAGTTGAACACGCCTGGCTTCTTAGACATTTTCTTGACGCTCGAAAAGGACTCGCTTTCTTGTCATAGGCGCATTTAGGGTTATTTTTCAGGGTGGGTCTGGGTAAGACCATAAAGCAATGGTGAGAAGTTTCTTAGGTGCCCAGCTAAGAATTTCGATTCAGTAACCAGGTTGCTGGGGTAGGCAGTCCACCATGCTGGGATAGACACGTGGAGATATAGACACCTACGTTTCTAGACTAACCAAATGCAACAGTGTATTGGCTTATTAATTTACCATTGTCCCAACACTTTCCCGATTGCATCCAAGGTTCGCTTTCTAGTCTAATCATATCTAACAGATTATTAATTGTAAATCTAACAATATTATGTGATTATCATTTTTCAGATGAGACCTGAAGTTATTATTTTAAATTGAACCCGAATATAGCCTTAGTTACGTATTCATTTGTTTGTGTTATTTCAATGTTTAAGACGAGTCTACTTTGTTGTCTTTAGGTAAAATAAAATATTTATTTTAAATTGTCTTTCGCGACATATACCACTTACCTTTGTTTAGAGTAACCGATGTTTCGGCACTGTTGCAAGCACCATGTTCATTCAATTCGGAGTTGTATCCGTCTTTTTAACCGTCATCAACAGACAGCGAGCACTGACTCTCATTTTTGACATAAGCTCCATACAAAATATATCAATAGGGTGCATAGGGTTCCCACCAAGATCTTAGGGGTCCCAAGCCAACCTCACCTGCAAGTGGTGCTCCTGCCGATCAACGGACGAGGCTCTGGCAAACAAAATATCCCGATATGCGGCAATAGGCTCGCCACCTATTACGTGGGATCAAAACCCTGGCGAAAAGTGGGCGTTTAATATGCCTCTGCCTACCCCTTCGGGGAAACAGGCGTGAGTCTATGTATGTATGTAAAATATATCAAACACGTATCTCGAATCTCTAAATCTACCACGAGAATATTGAATCCGGCCGTAATTGTATTCATATGGACTCTGTCACAGGACTGAACATGTATGTAATATGTATCGGTTGATTCCTATAGATAACAAGCAGCCATACGTTTAAAGAGCAATCCCATGTTCCAGGAATATTAAAATTCAAATCGAATAGTCACTGAGTGAACGTAGGCTAAATATAAACGAAACTTATCCGGTGGACAACCCTTTTAAGAGCGGTTTCAGACTAGCGATTTATAAGCGCTTTTTTAAGCACATGGAGGCGCGTATAGGCGCGCCTTTTGGCACACGCGCAGATTGTACGAGCGTTGACGCGCTTTTAAGCTCTATAAGTGTGCGAGATTCACCGCTCGATATCACTAAAGTTTCGAGCGAACACGCCGAAATATGCCCGTTTACGCAAGTGCGGTTTTTTGTAGCGCGTTATGTAGCGCGCGTGTAAGCACGTTTGCTGAAACGACCGTATAGGCACAGAAAAATACGCTAATCTGAATCCGCCCTTAAACCGTACTAATCTTATTTTTTTACTGCTTAATACTAATGATCGCTCGGGAGGCTACTTCATAAATTATACAAGATTTTAGAAAGACATTTCTATTAAAATTTGTAATTAATTTAACAAAACAATGAAGAAAGACCTCATTTCTTTAAATTTAATGGCACATTGTCCTTAAAATTATAATTTCAGTCTAAAACTCAACCTTAAATCTAAGATAACCCTTGTTTGAACAGTCTTTAGAATAATACAATAAAAAATAGAAAGACACATATAGCTTATAATTTGTTATCTAAATTCGGTATTATTAAAGTGTTATAATAATATCACATAAAAGTAAAATACTATTCCAATTATAAGATATTTGGCTTGAGAGTAAATTAAAATCAGACTATATTTTTCTATCACAATTACAGCAGTTTGAAGATGAGATTGGGTTTGTAGAGCGGCTTCTAACTTGATGCTTGTGCTTGCTTGTATTTGAGATGTGCCAGTAGGTAAATTAAGATTGTTCGGAGCAATATTTTGGCGATCATCTTCAAGCTGGCACGAGGGTAAAAGAGTAAGATCATCCACACTTGTCTGAATCGTAATGCTCAACGTAATCTTCAGATTTACTGTCCGAACCTCCGTTTTCCAAATAGTTTGTTATCTGGTTCTCGTCGAGATTCATCTATGAAACAAAATTATCAACTCTCAGTTAAATCAAACTTATTATTACAAAGAAATAAACAGCTAATTGCAAAAATCCGTGAGGTCAATAACTCGATACTTGAGTATTCCCCGCTGAACGCAAAACCACTCTCGGTGTGCACTGTGTTGGCGCAAACGCACCCCGCGATACATAAACGGAATTAAAAATTATTCTTAAAAAATCAACCGAACGCGGCCTCTCAGGCGATGATTAGTATTCTGGAGTTAAACCCACCTCAAACATAAGCAAAATTCTACCACTAAAGAGGTTATATAAATAGATTCAAATCAGTCTGAATAAAATCAAGAATTGCAGTTCTGAATTCAATTTCACGTGAACTACCCATTCTAAGAACTGGCGAACTTCTTTTAATTACATTACAGCGCCAAGCAATTAAGTGAAATTATTTCATGGAAAATTATATTAAATCTTGATTCGAGAAAGTTGGGAAGAAAATTACTAATTGAAATGATATGTATATAGATGAGCTTAGCCGGTTGCCAGAAGGTATGTGGAGTTTTTGATTTTATATATAAATGGAATATGATATAAATTTGCTTGGTATAGTACCAGGTTTTATAATACCTGTACCAGCAAAATGTCGGGCTCAATAACTACATCTAAAACAAGACTTATTCTCCGAAACACATGTGTGTGGGTGTAATATTTACACCCCTGCCCACCCCTTCGGGTACACAGGCGTGAGACTATAAATGAAATAAAAATATTCTCCGAAATACACACGAAAGCCACAACAAACGGTCGCCCATACAAGTGGTGGCATCTGCCAAAGTTGCTTTATTTTGTCATTAAAATAAACTAATTGAATGAAGCTCTTTACATCCAGAAGCTATAAAACAACAAGTTCAGTGGCTGCTGAAAGTGAAGCCACATCGTGTTCATTCGAATTAGCTACAATGCGAGGACAAAGCGTGTCCCCTAGTTGCTCAGTATAAATATAATAACATTGCGCCGTCCCGCCGTCCCACACATTCGCAGAGCGGCCGCGCGCCTGATCGTACGAACAATGCTCACTCCCCTATACCAACTGCACTTTCATGTCACATTCCGAGACTTTCATTTCGCTGCGTCTGATATTATGCTAGTGTTCCAATTTTAAAACTAGGTTATATTTTCATTGTGAACCTGCCAGATTTATTTTAGGCCAAGATCCAAATTATCAATCTCATTCTGTTTTGATATTTCTGTCAGACCCCGATTATTTCGCTGATTATCGGACAGTAAGTGAGGCTATTCAGCGCCAAAATTGGACAGTCCTATTCAGTGCGCTGTCTTGCGCACCGCGTCGGTGTTCCGGCAGTCTGAGTGGCAAATTGCATTTTACTGTGTCAACGTTTTAGGTAGCGACGCGGACAGAGCGCGGCGGGAACGCGACGCCTCAGCGGATGCGCCCGCACCCCTCGCCCGCCCCTTCCTGACCCACAGACCCAGTTTATAACGTCTTTGCATGGACCCGACATACATACCAATAACTTTTTATCTCCACACTTCACAAATTCGTGGTTTGTGTTCGCTGCAGCTGGTGTGGCTCGTTCTCAGCGTACGGCGTATTGCGTTATCTATATGACGCACTTACTCGCAGCTTCCAAACAATACGTGGTACAATGCTATCTCTGGCGCAGATCTGGCCGTGTGCCGTTTTACTATCACAAAGTAATATTTCCGCACATTGGGTCGCAGCGGCGCGGCGGCGCGGCGGCGCGTGGAGAGCGCACACCTGCGTACGCCCGCGGAGCCTCTCCGAGCGGCTTGTGTATACTTAAGCTCTGCTGCCAA
This sequence comes from Euclidia mi, assembly GCA_944739405.2. Taxonomy (NCBI): domain Eukaryota; kingdom Metazoa; phylum Arthropoda; class Insecta; order Lepidoptera; family Erebidae; genus Euclidia; species Euclidia mi. The sequence continues at coordinate 86,235,206 of OX123184.2, forward strand.
TGATACTTTGTTTGTTTTATTTTCCAGAGTAAAGTTCGCCGAGTCCCAAAACACTGGCAAACATCGAACAAGATAGAAGATTACGAAGGAAGTTGTAGGAAGTTGCGCACAATCCTGCTATGAGCGAGTATTTACTTATTGTTTGTTGTTTTTATTACGAGAGAGATTGTAGGCATCTGGAGTTTACGACTCGTCCTCCAACTCGCCGCTTTTATAAATTGGCCTTCACTCGTTCTACGGCGCCGTTTACATGTTAAGCTTTACAATTTTTTGACAATAAATGTATATTTTGTTGTTTATTTTATAAAGTAAGGGGACCTACTTCGTGTAAATTTTTTGTTTTCGATCGAGTTCGTGACGCGTGGGACCCTCGAGGGACATAAAATATTCAGATTAGAATGACGATAAGCCGACGGTTATAATAAATTTAGAATGCCTACGTAGTCAGTGATGGTACAGCGAGTGTACGACCGACACGGATTAGTGCCGCCTCTCGCCGATACGCGCGATTATTTTAATGAGCTTCTCACTGCCGTAACGTTGAGATACTTTGTAATCATAGGTTTGTTCTCTGTGGCCCGCCCTCTCGGGATTAACAAACAATGATGAAAATTAAATTAATATTAATACCAGTCTAAATACAGAACCCGTATTATAAAGGATAGAGAAAATATTGTGATTTATAATCGCTTCGCCCCGTAAATCTTCATAAGTACATGAATTTGCGTCGGATCGGTGGCACGCACATGGAATAATTTTGTAAACATTTCTCATAAGTCTTACTGAGGGATGACCAATCGGAGCATTTTCGTAGTCGACGTGAAGTTTATTATAGCGTTTTCGTAGCGAAGGCTCATAGCAGACGATTTTCTGGGCATTAGTAGTAAGGATTGACTTAACATAGAAAATTGTTTAAGTTAAACGAAAGCGAACGGAAGTATAAGTTTTTAATAAAAAAAAATAAGATTCGTACTCATATTATCAAAGCGAAAGTGTGTTTGTTTATTCTTCTTTCAAGTCGCAACGGAACGATGTCATAGTACTTATATTTTTTGTGTTTGGAGATATGTAGTTACAAGGCTAGATAATGACGCTACTTTTTACCGTGATAACAGGGTCTCAGACTCAGGCCGTATAGTGGTGTTATTATGAACCGAAACAAAAGAAGAATAAAGACCGAAGATTAAGTGAGTTAATACCTCTCGTAAGCCACAATTCTCCACGCTACTCACGATGTGTCGATCATCCCTAAAAATATGTGAGTTTGTGGCCCCTGCCAAAGTTTTTATAGCAAATGTGAAGAATGAAGCGCTATATAAGAAAAGCTATATAATATTTGATATTTCTCACTTCCCTCACAATGTTCATGTTATAGTTAGTTAAATATTTTCATCAGAGTTTACGATCGCGGTATCATGAATTCTTTTTATGGGCAATTTTAACAGATTTTTTTTGCACCCAATAAAAATGTTACGTACCTTGTAGATGGTTTACCCGTTAATATATTTTAGTGTTCAATGCGAGTGAAACGATCGTTTTCGGTCTGTGGCGCTTCACAATAAACACTGGTTTACGTTTCGCCATCGTTCAAAAGTTGAAGCGCGCTATAATAAATGTCTGAAAAAAAATTATGAATCAAACTGTTATTGTGCACAAATTACATTGGCATTATTTGTTGGGGGGCGGGGTGTGAAGTGAAGTGGCGTGAGGTGAAGTGGCGTGGAGTAAGGAGAGGAGGGACCACGTGGTAACCAATCTGCGGGCCTGATGAGCACGCGTGAACATTACACAATTTTTATGTAGTGATCAATGACGACGAGCAGTTGGAGCAGCGGGAGTGTAAGCGACTGCTACGCCGAAGGTCGCGGGTTCGATTCCCGCTCAAGTCAAACATTTGTGAGCATGAACATGGATGTTTGTCTTGGTCTGGGTGTTTCTATGTATAATAGGTATGTATTTACAAAAATAAAGTATATATATATGATTATCCATTATCTAGTACCCATAACACAAGCTTTGCTTAGCTTGGGACTAGATGGTGATGTGTGTATCTGGTAGAATAAAAAAAAAAGTATATTAAGCGGCCAGTAGCTACGTATCTCGTACCAGACGTCACCGGCAGATGTATTGATTTGCTTGTTTATTGCTTTTCATTACAGCTCGCGTCGCTGTTGATCTATTTTTTTAACCGAGTTCATAAACTGGAGGTCTCAGTGTGATCTGTATGTATGTGGTATTCTTGGAAATGGATAATATTAAAATATGATTATCTGTCGTTGAAAATAAGTAACTAGACATTTGGATCACAAACATTTCTATTAACGTATCTTATTTTATTCTTTTGACGCATGATGGAAACCAAACTATTTACGGGCTAACCCTCCCAGCGGGCTGGGCCCCTAAAGGGGCTCAGGCTAGGGAGAGCGAGGGACTCCCCGACGAGAAGCGCTGGGACTACCCACTAAAACCATCATGGTGTTTCTCTATCCGATCCCATTGAATGGCGGGGTCACGGGAACTACGATAGCATTACTGCCGCGAACCCGCCTGAGCTGACCCACCGAGCCGAGCCCCGTCCCTCCCTATTAACGTATCTGTCTATGTTTAATAACGAGCTGGCCAGTAGAGTAATGCGTAAAATTTGATATCATCACCTCTTGAGAAAACGTAGATTTTTTTTTTACTTGTTGTCTTTATCGTCTTAATATTGTGGAGTGAAGGGGTAAGATGTGTTGCGTATAATGAGTGAGACAAACCAGACATATAGACATGTCTATATGTTATGCAGTCACAACTGATCCGAGCACATCCGCCCGCCATATCTCAAACGCAAATGGTAAACGGAGACCGAGAGTTTGGTGGGCCACGATAACAGCGATATCACACTAATATCAAGTTATTTACTTTTAGACGTAAAACTCCATGCCAGCTATGAACATAGACAATCAGCATAGACATAAACTGATTTCTTCAACCTCCCACTGAAAACACTTTTTGTAGACAGCGACAGCCTAGTGGAGAGACCAGCAGACTGCTATGCAGGGTTCGGTTTCGAATCCACAACACGTATTAATGACTTTTAAGTGATTATTTCGAGTATTAAATTGTTAATTATCGCTTGCTTAGTGGTGAATGCAATGTTGCGAGCGAGGAAACCTTCATGTTTGAGAGATCTTGATAATGTTCTCGAAAGACATGTGGAGTCTATCAACCACTACACTTGGCTAATAAGGCGGACTATAGCCTTATACTTCTCATAGTAAGAGGCCAGTTCCCAGCAGTACACCAGATCATTACTACACACTGCGCCATTAATATAGTATTAATAGTCGATCATCGTATAGATATGCGAATACTTTGCTGTTTCACGTATATATTTTATTATCTTACTCTTGTAAGATTTAAAAAGACTCTCAATTTCAATAATGATAAAAAAAAGTCTTACAGTAAACTTATTAGATCACATTTTTATTATAATACAGAATAGAATATGTTTGCTAACGAGTCATTTACAATGTGCGATATAGTTTTAATACCTATCATAAGTGGGTCGGTCGAAGGTGAGGGATCGACTTGTAAAAATATTGGTTAACGGTTCCGTTATAAGATATCCGCTGATATTTGGCAACTAGGAGCAGGTACAGAATATTGCCAATGTATCACATACATTATACAAACTTTAAACTTATTTAGGTTTAGTGAGAATAGAATTTCCAAACAAGGTATCAAGTTTTATAATGCAGGACGTAAATATATTACAGTAATATTCATCTTAAGTTAGGGATGTTTTTCGAACTAAGAAATTGAATTTAGTAAAAGAATGCCACATTTATTATTTATGTGCGCAGTGAATTCTTTTACATAGGAGAAAATAGAAAATAGCTTGGGTATTTTGCTATAAAAAGCATCCTTATTGTTACATACCGTACGTAGAAGTACTTTTGACGATTACCTTATTTAAATTACTAATCTGTATATATAAAATTCTTGCGTCACTGACTGACTGACAGACAAGCTACAGCCAAAACTATAAAGTACAGGAAGCTGAAATTTGACATGTATCTTCCTTGGGGATCGTAGGGGGAAATTCCCACGGGAGCAGGAGAAAATAGTTAAATTAAAAAATATATGAGTATATTTGTGGGCGTAGCTGCGGGCATCCTCTAGTTTACACATAAAAATAACTTATACTTGCAAATTTTACAGATAAAAAAAACTGCAATTGAAATACCTAATGCCATTTCTCTCATGACTATAAGACTCATAAATCTTATGGACTCGTTATACATAGTGGTTTCGTTCTCGTAATACTTATGCATAAATAAGTGGTGGAAACACACACGGTTCGCGAGCTCACTAAAATCAATACGTACTGCAGTTCGTCAGTTTCAACGTCACATTAAATTCATAAATAGCTATATCCAATAAATGTATGTGAATGATCGCTATTAAATTATTATTTTTCAGTTTACCAATGAGTACAAGTTGCGCATGGTTTGTACGGAATGGTTCATATACAACTTATGCTATGTTAACCAACAGATTTGTAATATATTTTTTTAAACAATGTAAGACTACAACATGGCCAGAGTGGTGGACTATGGCCTAACCTTTCTCATAGTGAGAAGAGGTCCGTGCCCAGCAGTGGGGCAGTATAAAGTGCTGATGATGAAGACTACAGATACCTATGGCCGTGTTCACCGGACGTCATCCCGTGCGTGACTAGTTAAGACTCATTATACAATATCAAATATGTTTAGAAATCAAAGAAAAGTTGCAAATAGAAGTAAGAAAATAATCGTAAAAATGTCGTTTGCATTTTCACTTGGACAAGGCTTGGCTTTGACTTTCTATATGTTTACTGTCATCATAAAATATTGCAAGACTCATCGCTATGCTAGGGGCTCCAAGCGATTTACTTTAAATACAGACGTGACTAGCCAGCGACCGTCTCACGATTGATGAACGTTACACAATAACTAACAGGGTAGTACCCGTAAATTGAAGAGCGGCAGCGGACAGGCTGACAGTGATCTGTCATCCGACGGGTTTTATAATTAGGACGCGAGTCTAGCCCGTCTTACAACGTCACATCTAATAAGATTATGCTTTCAAGAGGCTATATTCGTTTCTGTGCCGACGCTGTCGCCGACACAATGCGAGCGAGGCAGCCGACAAGGCACACCGCCTCGATCGCATACATATTTGATTTCGTTTGCGCAAATCTTATTTTATAGTTAACTTATCCTCTTATTTTCTGTCGTTTAACTCGCTGACAACATCGCCTTGTCTTCCAGAGTGGAGCTATTCACTTAATGTTTTATATCACAGAATGTGCAGCTGCTACCCCGGCTAAATATAAGTTACAATATGCTTGTGGTCGTGACAAGGATGACGGTGGTAATATTATTCATGAGAGTGGTCTGTCACGGTTCTCGCGAGGGCTATTACGTTTTTTGTCCGAGATAAAATGTTTTCACTTAAAGCTCAAGATGCGGCTTATAAATTGAGTAATTCTGAGTCTCAACAAGGAGACCGTGATGGACAATTTGCCACTTGAGTGGCACTGTCGTTATATATCGATGTGTGACTCGGTTTACTAAAAGCAGTGTTGAGTTGGTGATGGGAAAATATTCCCAACTGAATATGAAGGAAATCTGAAATAAGGCGGTATCTTCTGAGTAAATTGAAAGAATTTGGAGAACACTATGTATTCCTGTGTAACAAGGCGTATTATAATCTTACTAATATTATAAATGAGAAAGTGGCTAAGCTACTAACAAATATTGATACGACTTTCCAATAATGTATGTACATAAGAATAAAACACATCATGTTAACTTACATTGGTGTAATCGCGGGCGAAATCTCGTGAATTCTATTTTGTGTACCCTTATTTTCTCATTTGATTATATTATGATCAAAGGTATCTTTGATCACTGTGCTCAAGTTAACAAGATCGCTGTGTTTTAAATCACTGTCTTGTATGAGTAATCTTCTTAATTCGCAGAACATAGTAGTTAAAGATTTGTGCAAGTACTCTTATCATACAGATGGGGCAAAAATATTGAATCAGACAACTCTGTTTAATTTAGATTTTCATTGTAAAAAGAAACAGTTTCAAACCTTTGTGTAATTGGGATTACAATCAAAAGTTGTTTTTTTAAACAAGCTTCCTTTTACATCTTAATGAAATTTGCGTAAAGAAAATTCTTCGAAAAGTTTTAAAAAAGGCAAGGAAATTACTCGGCGGGGAGACGTAAAGGCTTGATATTATTTTTAATCTTCAATTTGCAATCTCACTAACGATGTATGTATATCGCCGTCTGTAACACTTACGACTATGTAGTCTACTCCATTATGCACGTTGGCCTATATCCGTTCGAAGACTTATCTTTTAAAAGACTGAAGCATTCTTTGTCCCTGTACGACTGTAATCAACCGAGGCGTTACCCTAACTACCTGTGTAAAGCTCTACATGCGCTGATACAATACAATACTCATAAATACTTTATAAAGTAGGTTGTTGTTTTCTTTGCCATTATTACACACTACTTTTGGAATATTCACACACATTGACTGCTTCTATTGTGAGAGTGCTGTGTTATTTGGTTCTTGTACAAGTATATAGCTACGGAGCGCGTTTGTTCTAGATGTTGCTTTTGAAGTGCTAAATACGTAATAAGTTGGAGTGACGAAGAAATATATATCTAATATAGGTGACCTTAAACCTATGGACAGTAGAGATGTAAATTTATTTAGATACGCCTATCAAATGAATAGATAATAATTTTATATATGTGTCGATTATGCTTTTTCGTCTTAACAGCTAAAGCAATGTAGATTCAATTAAACATGAGAACAGTTGAAGACACCGGGTGTTCAATAAACATAGTCTTCAAACAAAGGCTATATATATATGTTTTTTATAAAACTACGTATTACGTAGGTATGTCCATATATCTATAAATATCGACAAAGCACACGCGCAAAGCCGTGAGGCAAAAATATTTAATTACATCAGTCGCATGAGGAATAAATATACTTAGCTAAAAACAATAGTTATAAAAAAATTTAGTTGAAACAACCAAACAGAGAAATACGTGGGGTACTTTTCTGTGCGTCCTAATAAGAGCTGTAGGTTTAGTTCAGCGCTAAGACAGTGGAGCTGCAAATACTTCAACATTTGTGCTATAGTGGCTCTGAACATTACACGTAGACAAAATCTATGACACCTGCTTTTTGAGGACAAAACCGCTTACATCGGTGTTCTAAATCCACCGCGTCATCTAAATATGTAATACCTACTTGGCACTATTCACACTACCTTTTCTTTAGTCTTTTTTCTGGAGTTGACAATTTCTGGTTGAAATTACCTTCTTTTAAAATTACGAAAAAGTTCTGTGATAATTTTTAACTGATATAAGAAACTGAGGTGTTTCTATATTCGACGCGTATTTTTTTATTAGAACATACATAATTATGTATGTATGTCCACTGATGTCTGTAATTTGTGAACCGATTTTTTTATTTTTCATTATGGGCTACTTTACGAGTCTCGTGTTTCAGATTTTTAAATAGTATTATTTCGATATTTGTGTTTTAACGAATATCTGCTCTATACGGCAACATTTACAATATGTTTGAAAGCAAATCGGCTGAGACTTGTGTCTACAAATTAGATAATTAACTTTGCTTATAATATAGCTATATTAAATTGAGTTTGGACCAAAGTAATCGGGTATTTTCTTCCACAGATTTATTTTATCATTATTTATTTAGGTCAGAAGTACCCTAAACAGAAGAGCATGCATGAGAAACTTGATGGGAGTGAATGAAGCAAGAGAGGTATGTCAGGATCGTTGCAAATGGCGTTCCGTAGTCTCTGCCTACCCCTCCGGGAAACAGGCGTGAGTCTATGTATGTATGTATGTTATTTAAATACAACTTTGTAGTACAAAATACCGGTGTAAATATTAATTAATTGCTGTACCTAAAGCTGATATTCACATAGTGTATATTTATGTGTACCTCTGGATGAATTAGATTTATGAAAATTCGGTGTATGAGATCTTTTTTGAGAGAAACAGAAATGACACGAATAATACCGCGATAGTAAGAATATATGTATGAATTATATGAGGAAGGCTCCCAGTATCCACTACATAGTACAAGGACATACATACATAGACTCACGCCTGTTTCCCGAAGGGGTAGGTAGAGACTACGGAACGCCATTTGCAACGATCCTGACATAATATCTCTCTTGCTTCATTCACTCCAATCAAGTTAGTACTAGGACATGAATTGTAAAGCCAGATTGGAGGCTTTCGAGCATTCCAAAAACTCTGATATAACAGTTACCTACTTCCTCGTGAAAGAAGAATAAAGATTGCTAACTAGTTGAAAATGAAAACATGGTGACACCTTCCAAAAAGTACTTATCGCTCCTTCTTTTAGAATTATGTTTTAGGCTGTCGATTATTATAGGGACTAAAATTATCCATGGACGAATCCATACACCATATTTTATGGTCTATGTCTATAACCAAACACGAAATCCTTATAGGTAACACGGAGCCATTCTGCAGTTGAACTCCTATAAAATAACTATAAACTGAATCCCCAAGGCAGTAACCATTCTCTTTACCATTATATTGTTGGCGTATTATTCAGCAAAAGCACTGCTATGTTCTAGCCATGAGCTAAGTAATAAATATTCTGCTGGCCGTGGAAGTAGCCGGTTTGCTCAGAGTAAATGTCCCTTTTATCTGTAACGGTCCAGCGATCGTGAACTGGTGAATAAAACGCAGCGTCTTGGAGATATTGCGCTCTGCGATACGTTACGGAGCGACCGTTTGTCTCAGAGACTCACTACGTATCATACACATGTACTGTAGCTACGTACCGATGACTGGCTGTCTATAAGGGCAAGCTTCCGTTATGCCTTCAGTATTGACCGATATTTGTCGTGTAAATGATGATGAAAGTATTGTTCTTAGTTTTTGTTGAGCTCATAAGAATACTCTATTCCATGAAGTAGACCCCTACCCATTCTCTGTATTCTTATATTTCTGTTTTTTTTATGGTGTACAATAAATAATTTTCTATCTATCTATCTATATGAAGTGTGGACTGTGTTTAAAACATTGGCATGACGTATTAAGAGTGGCTCAAAAATTAAGTAAATTTCGCCACTATTTATTATACACTGAAACGTTTCTGAGGATGCATGGATGTTTGTTACTCGTTTCAAAAAATCTACTCAAAGGATTTTGGTTACAATTTGCAATAATATAGCTTAAACATTAGATTAATACATGGGGTATCTTTTGTACCGATGCCGTCGGACCAATCTACAGGCAGAAACTAATGAAGAATGTACTAAGAGCTAGTGAATCAGCAATGGACGATAATCAAGCATGATTAATTAATTATCATGTTTAAGTGTATGCTCATGGATTTATATTATTTTATTGATTATTTATGTTATATGTTATGTGTGTTTTTCGTTAATTTTAGTTCAATGTACTCTTATACCATATACAATTTTACTATGCCCAATATCGGTTTACAGCGAGCGCATAATGCGCTAAAAAGGTTTCCGGGATTTTCTGTACGTATTAAATAACCTCAATTTATATATTATAGTATGTATTTTTTGATAATTGCCAATCCTATATGTGTTCTTGCATATACGTATACACAACTGCACAGTTGTTTCCTCGAACAATCGTACAAAGAGTGCAACCAATGGTTGGTAGTAAAATTAAAAGGAAGCTTAATCGAAACTCGGCTTGTTTAAACCCACTTTTATATTAAACGTGCGGATAACTATTTGCTTATTTTCAATCGAGATTTCCACTGTTCTGGAAAATAGTTTCCACAGTTTCGAGTATAACATGCGGTATTTCTCACCACATACGTGATAGGTAAAAGTTCTTAATTCCGTGCGATCTGGCGATCGTCCAACAAATAAAATCTTAATGCTGTTTGCAGCGCGTACCAAGCGCTCAGTGACGGCAAGAGGTGGCTCGATATGAGCAGAACGTTCGGCATGCCGAGCGTTCAGGAGCGGTTTAATCGAGCTGCCCTTTAATAAGGCCGCGCTAAATATTCGTGACGACGTGTCCGCCCATAAGCCAGCGATGTGATGGCGCCGGAGGAACGTTGCGTGTAATTGCTCGCATCGGAACGCCCACACTGCAGCGTTGCAAGTGCTCCCATTTGTTCCACTTTAACAGTGCCGACATCGCCATTTGTTCATAGGAAAATTACAGCGCTAAGCTCTTACTCGCAGCGTCATTTTGTCACTGTATACATTTTAATTGACTTTTTGTGTAGACACAAATCTTCTCTCGTGTTCCTGTCTTCTCCTGGGACGTTACAGATTAAACTCCTTAAAATGATCTAATGTCGCGCGAGCGGCGGCGGCGTGCCGGCAGCGAACAAATAAAAAAAATCCACTTCCTTATTTTTTACGGACAATTTGATACGGGCGTCGGATTTAACTTTTCACCCTGCGGCAAAGGGAAAGGAGGAAAGTTATCTAATTATTATATAGGCAAGTGTCGTTGTATTCAACAGTGAGATTATACGGGCGCTCTGAATAACAGGTCGCGGTATGAAGTGCCACAAGTCTGTGAGGGACGTGTGGCTGTGCCGCCGGAGCCGGCGCGGGATCGGCCGGCCGGGCCGTGAACCGGTACGTTCGGGTTTGCGACTTTTTGGCAGTACGAGTATCAAATCGTCGGCAGTGATATGCGGTTTCGTTCCATTCGGCACATCGATTGCTCTATTTTAGAGTTAGATAGGCGTTCGGCGCACAAAAGTAACGTTATCTGTCCGCGGGGGTGACGTGGGAGGCGCGGGGGTACGGCGTGGTCGGGGCGGGATGACTCGCCAACTATTTACACAGAAACAAAAGGGATATCGCTGAATGATAATGTATTTAAATAGCGCCATGTGCCGCGCTACTACTCGCACGACGTAATTAAATGCATTGCGAGCCTGACCGCGTCATTGCTGCCGCTGTTGGTGCTAGATACATATCTGGTCATGTGGGTGCACTATGTTTAGTTGGTGTACGACCACACAATCATATGGCGTAACCGACAAAATTATGACGTCGAAAATAATTGTGCTGCAATTAAAATTTGGATATCACTAATGTCGTTATCCCATTTTGGGTAATCAAATGCTACTCTTCTGTTTCTTTTACTTACGGATCCCCGTAGGTGTAAGCAAACTTATATCACGTAACGAGTGGCTGACCAGAAAACATGTAAGCATAGTGTTTAGGCAATTAAACTTAATAAATGTTTACTTTATTAGCCCAGTGTCATGACGAGGGTAACTTTATAAGATACTCTAACCTGTCACTCACATCAATACTGCGACTGCCGCTAACGCCCATCACCTGTATATTCAAAAAACCAATCCCATTAACAACGAACAAATCCCGTCTCAATTAGTCGTATTGGCAAAACCGGAAATACAGCCTCCCCCGGAGCCACGCCAAAAAAAACTTATTATTTTTGTTCTGCCTAAACTCATTTCCGGCACAAGATCCTATAAAAATTACGTCCTGAAATATCGTCCAAATTGCTCAGCCTTCAAATGAGTAGAAACATACGAAATTCCGGAACATTTACATACATATTACTTCATCGGGATACTTACTCACAAATGAAAATCTTTGTTGTATTATAAATTAGGTTGTTTGCATAAATATCAATTATCGCGTCGCAGGTGAGCCGAACGCCAAGTGCTCTAGTACTTAACCCTTTATGCAAAATAAATAGAGCAATGTTTTACATAATTCAGGCGGCGGGTTACAAACGCTTACCAGTTAGTACTGTGGTGCAACGACTGCATTTGTTAACATATTACTTAAAATTACTACGTTTTCTAACGTATATATGGCACAAACGAATAGTGACTGCCTGCCTTTAAATGTTTACCAAAATCTGCGAGCATTTCTAAAACAGATGCTCATGAGCCCAAGTTAAAAAGAAACTAATTTAATGAAATTTATTAGGCTGATTTTCATCATGTTGCTAGTTTTCATTGCATTGTGTATTCGTTGGAAATTATAGGAACTGAAATAGTTTGAGTCCTGGCAGTCGAATTTGCCGAGTCAATAGTTATAATAATAAGATTGCGCGCTATCCAGCGATGTCACTTGTTGGGTGACGAGGCACTTGAGCGGCTACGCTTGGACGCACAGTGTATCTATGTTGTTCCTACCTCTGCTGACACTGTACCAATGGTGGACACAGAATCAATACAACATGTTGAGGAGGAAATGGATAATGTAGCTATAAATGTGAGTACCCAGTACACTGATAATTTGAGGAGCGCGTTGGAGGATGCGTTACGGGATTATCGTTCCACACAGCCAGACCATCGGCCACGGCTGCCACGACTGCCCACGCATAAAAAAACCTAGCACTGGTGTGCACCCTGGACTCAATGCTAGTTAATTATTTTAGTGACAGCCGGGACCTAACAGATACGCATTCAATTCTGTACTGCGGTGCTACTGCGGTATGTCGCGTAGCAGGGGTCAAGTTTAAGAATGATTCTGTTACGCGCCCAAAACCGAATATACCAGCATGGCAGTGCAGAATTGAACGACGTATCAATGAGACTAGGGTGCTCTTCGGCAAGTTGATATGCTTCAGATCGGGTAATCAACGCCCGCGGGTGATGCGCTTCGTGAGACGTGCGTTTTTGGGGACTGATTAATATCAGTCCCCAAAAACGCACGTCTCACTAATGTCCTCAAGAATACATTACACGTGTCACGGAGCGCATCGACTTTCTAAAGCAGAAAGTTTATACGTGGGCAAGTCGTCTTCGCAGATACAAGAAGCGTGTGGAAAGTTATTCCCATAATCATGTGTTCCAAAGTGATCAAAAGTCTGTTTATAGAACTTGGGAACAATCAGACCAGTGTATGGGTGATGGCGATCGGCCGACGGATGCCGAGGTTATAGCCTTTTGGCGTAAAATATGGTCATCGCCTGTTGCCCATACTGAGGGTGATTGGATGTGTCAAGTAGAGAGAGCATGTGAACCTATAGAGAGAATGGAAGCTGTAAATATTGAAGCTGCAGATGTAGGCAATGCCATACGTCCGGCATCAAACTGGAAGTCACCGGGGCCGGACGGACTACATAACTTTTGGCTAAAATGGCTTCGTAGTTCACATGCTTGCTTAGCTTCACAGTTTCAGTCATCCTTAGAGTCTTGATTAAATGTGCTCGTTATATTACATAGCAGAAATAAAACGCCGTTTAAAAAATATAGCAGAAGCAGTATGCTTTTTATTTCCACTCCAATCTGCTATGCTATCCGTTTTTAATATTTTTATATTTTGACGAAGGTTACTTGAGTATAGACAAGTAACGCCATCTATGCAGAAATGCGATATTAATACAATCTGAGGGCATATGGTAAAACTAGAGAACGCCAGCAGCTACGCCTGCATTTTTTATTAAATTTACCGTTTTGGCCAATCCCGTGGGAATTTCGGGAAATCCCTTCTTAGTGCATCCCTACGGTCCCCAAGGAACATACATGCCAAATTTCAGCTTCCTGCGCCCAATAGTTTCGGCTGTAGCGTGTCTGTCAGTCAGTCAGTAACGCAAGGATTTTATATATTAAGATTATGATCGACGACGTTACCTGTTAGTTCTATTGCGTCGCCACAAGATGTCATCGTGTCTTGTATATTTATATTAATCAACTTTTGCACCATTAAAATAAGAGCGAAAATCAAATGTATACTGATTACATACTGTCATGTCATGTTGCTTGCTCTTTCTTTCGCACAGTTTGAGATTTGCTATCTCTATCAAATGTAGCAAAACGAAAAAGCTCAAGTACTTAAAAAGCGCAGACGCAGATAAAAAGCATTTCAAAAGCGCAGTTCGTTTTCGGTTCTGTTGTTAGCGTGCTGTGTAACAAATTTGTGTTATAGCTCTCGCGCATTTCGTTTTGAACTTTTGAATGTTTATCTTTAGGCTCAGTTCACACCGAAATGGCAGCGGCTGGAAGCGACGCGCAGCGGCCGGCATCGAAGAGAAGGCTTGCGGCTGCCCGCGATTGCTCGCGCCCGCGCGCTACTGATCGCGACTGCTCGCGCCCGCGCGCGACTGCTCGCGCCCGCCCGCGACTGCTCGCGGCCGCGCGCAGCTCACGTCACGGCTCAAGCTCACGCTATTCCTATGTGCAGTTTATATTCTACATATAACGAGGAAACACACGTATGTAATTAGCTGTGAAAATTAATATTTTGGATTTAATAGTTATTGCACGTATAATGGAAAAAGAAGAAGAGGAAACGCGGATTCTTGGGTACACGGCCGCTCGCGCCCTCCCGCGCTTGCTCGCGGCCGCCCGCGCCTTCCCGCGCATGCTCGCGGCCGCCCGCGCCTTCCCGCGCATGCTCGCGGCCGCTCGCGCCCACCAGAGCGGTCGCGCGCCGACGCGGCGCGGATTGTCAAGTGATTCTATGTATTATAGTCATGGTGATAAAGACTAAAATTATATGACACTGAAACTGCTCTCCGCTTCGCTCCCGGCCGCTGCCATTTCGGTGTGAACTGAGACTTATGTCTGTTATGTCGCGTCTATATATACATATACATGGTTAAAAGTTGTTAGTTACTTGTAAATATTTAGTTTAAGTGTAATATAGTTCATCATATCAGCCAAACGACGTCCACTGCTGGACATAGGCCTCCCCCAAGGTTCTCCACACAGACCGGTCTTGAGCCGCCCGCATCCAACCGCCTCCCGCGATCTTGACGAGGTCGTCGGTCCAGCTTGCGGGGGGCCTACCTCTGCTGCGTCGTCCGGTGCGTGGCCGCCACTCCAGAACCTTTCTGCCCCAGCGGCCATCGGTTCTTCGAGCTATGTGCCCTGCCCACTGCCACTTCAGCTTGGCTATCTGGAGAGCTATGTCGGCGACTTTGGTTCTACTGCGGATCTCCTCATTTCTGATTCGATCTCGCAGGGAAACTCCAAGCATAGCTCTCTCCATCGCCCTCTGAGTGACCTTGAACCTTCTGATAAGGCCCATAGTGAGCGACCACGTCTCTGATCCGTAAGTCATCACTGGCAATACACACTGGTCAAAGACTTTCGTCTTGAGACACTGCGGGATATCGGACGAGAAGATATGTCGTAGCTTCCCGAACGCTGCCCAACCGAGTTGGATTCGACGATTGACCTCCTTCTCGAAGTTGGACCTACCTAATTGGACTACTTGTCCCAGGTAGATATACTTGTCGACAACTTCGAGCGTAGAGTTCCCAACCTGAATAGGAGCAGGTACAACATGGACGTTCGTCATGATTTTCGTCTTGTCCATGTTCATCGTAAGACCTACTTGTTGAGAGACTCTACAGAGGCCATCGAGCATCGTGCCTAGGTCTTCCATGGTCTCAGCCATGACTACGATATCGTCTGCGAATCGAAGGTGAGTGATGTACTCGCCGTTGATGTTGATGCCGATCCCATTCCAGTCCAGAAGCTTGAAAACATCCTCCAGCGCAGTGGTAAACAGTTTCGGGGATACGACATCCCCCTGTCTCACCCCTCGCTGGAGTTGAATAGGTTTCGAACTCTGGTCCTGGAGGCGAACTGACATAGTGGCGTTATCATACAAACACGCGTAATATAGTTAGTCAAAACAAAATAATAGTTGTAATGCCTAAAGTTGGACAAGTGTGGAACCATTTTGATGTTTGTTGTACGAAGTTGTGGGCAAAAGCTAGTTTCTATATAAATCAAAATCCGCGCTAGATCCAATGAAAGAACACTCCGTTACATATCTGATATCTGTTGCACGAAAATAAAAAGTATGCAGTTAAAACGCTAAAAACGTAACGAAAACAAACGCTGTCGCATTTTTGCTACAATGTGTGTTACTAATATATTATAGCATAAAAAATAGTCTGCTCTTAATTTATAGCATAACGTTGAAACGCGTTTTTGGTTTATAGCCGTTGTGAACATACCTAGTCTGGATTGTTAGCAAGTTTTACTAAAGACTGACAGACTAAAGGCATTACCCACTTGCTCCACAAGTCGGGTAGCACCGCGGATCCCACCAATTATAGGCCAATCACGTGCCTTCCAACAATATACAAATTATTTACGTCCATTCTGACAAATAAAATTTATGGACACATATCTGACAATAAGATCATGTCAGTATGTCAGAATGGATGTAAAAGTGGGGCCCGCGGTACTAAGGAGCTTCACCTCATAGACATGGCCATTAGCCAACAGGCTCGCCGTAGCCGAAAGAATCTGTCCACATGCTGGTTAGACTACAAGAAAGCCTACGACTTTGTGCCTCAATCATGGATTCTGAGGGTGCTGGAATTGTATAAAATAGATACAAATCTATGCACCTTCATGAGGTCATGTATGGGGCAGTGGAGAACGGTTCTTCACTATCCAGGGTGTCGACAGGGTCTCGGAAACGGCGACCCTATTAAGATAGAGCGGGGTATCTTTCAAAGAGACAGTCTGAGTCCCCATTCCTGGGAGATTCTGGGCTTGGTTACAAGTTGCGCAGGAACGGTCAAAGTATGTATATCCCACTTGTTATACATGGATGATCTGAAATTATTTGCATGCAGTGATTCCCAACTGACAGCGCTACTGAGGGTCACTGAAAACTTCAGTAGTTCTATCAGGATGGAATTTGGTGTAGACAGATGTGCAGTCATGTATGTAAAACAAGGCAGTGTAGTGGAATCTAATGGAGTACATCTATCAGATTTCACTCAGCTTAGATCGATCCTCGCAACTGTTACCTACAAATACTTGGGTATGTCGCAAGCCTTGGGCATCAACGAGACAGACATGAAACAAACGTTGCGGGAACGCTTCCTTGGTCGCCTGAAAAAGGTTCTGAAGAGTCTTCTTTCAGGCGGCAACAAGGTGCGCGCCTGTAACGGTTGGGTCGTGCCACTCTTGATGTACGTAGATCTGCGTAGATAGTAACACCAATAGTTGAAAAATGTTCGGGTACTTTGAGATAACTTTTAAATTCAAGACAAAGACAAATATCACCTCAGTCTGCCGTGAACATGAATCCTGTAAAGAATTCGAAACGTTGGCTAGTAATAAAAATGTAGTTTCTAGATCTTTCGGTTTAAATGTAATAACAAATAACCAGTGAAAGTAATATAACGCGATAAAATCCGTAAACTGTAGTTTAATTTCAAGATAGGACTGTTGTTTGCAACAGGCCTGATATTGTGATAATAGATCGATCAGAGCGCCGCGCAAGGCTCACGAGATTGTCGATATGTAGGATATTGATTCGGCAATCATTGTTCGGATAGTTGTGTCCGTTAATGGACTTATAGCGAAAACCCTCGAACGCCATCTAGAGAGGTTGAAACTAGGCAGCTGGGTCAAGAGTTTGATGCAAAAGGCAGTAATTCTGCAAACGGCACGCATAGTGAGGAAATTCCTATCTCTGGAGCCCTAACCGCCGGTGACTTGGATCCTATTCCCGTCGTCGGTGGGAATCTATTTTTATATTTTTAAATGTCATTTTATTTTTTTTAGAGTGTTATATTTAAAAATGTAAAAAAGGGAGAATTATGTAAATAAAGAGAATAATAATAATAAGGCATGTATGTAAGCCACCCAAGGGACCGGTTATTCTTCTAACACCACATGTTAGAAGAATAGCCGTGAAAAAGAGAAACATAGTAATAATAATTTACTGTCTTAACAGTGTTACAATATAACAAATTAGTGTTAGGAGTCTCCTTTTAAGCAAAATATGCCTGTATTAGGACACTCCGCTCTTCCATATCATGTTTACAATGTGTGTAATTAAACACTATTAAATAAAAGTAATTAACAAAAAAAAATTAATTTACAAAGAATTAAAGATATAAGAACACTTAAAAATACCTAAATGATCATTTGCATGCGTTGGGTGTGTGGTGTGCGTCTGTGTGTGTGTGGTGTGTGTCTGTGTGTGGTGTGTGTCTGTGTGTGGTGTGTGATGTAGTGAATATGTGTGTGTGTGTGTGTGTGTGTGTGTGTGATAATGTTAGATTATTTATTTCAGCAATACCTCTGTTTCCTCATACTTAAGAGGTTTTAGCCACTTTATTAAAATTTGCTTTGATTCTTTGTATTGTTTAGGGTAGATATAAATTTCTTTATTAATTTTATTATATAATTGAGCAGATCGTTTGCCATACTGTATACTAGAACTTTATTTCGGTTCTGGGGATTAGGGCTATTAAATCCTGCCGCCTCCTAGTCACAATATATGGAATAGATTTATGAAACTTTAATACTGTTTGAAGTATGTAGAGTTTTCTTACAGAGAGTAAACCACATAACTGATATAAACTAGAAGTACGGAATCTCATCTTCTTAAAATGCATTACTTTTATCAAGGAACGCTGCGCTCGTTCTATTTCCAAGAATTTAGTTTTTCCGGCACCGCTCCAAATAGGAATGCAGTAAGTTAATACAGATTGTACTAGAGCAACGTATATCTCATTTAGAATATTTCTATTAGTAACTTTATCTGTATTCGGGCTTTGTGGTACCTCATCAAGCCACACAAGCTTAATTGGGTCACGAGTCAGAGGAAGTGTTCGAGTAGAACGTGCGCACAACAACTGTCCATACACAATCATAATTCTGCTGCGTTCCGAGGTAGTTTCCGTTACGCAGTTTCAAAAGTATAGAATAACCTACCCCCGCCTCTGAGGCAAATAAACAGTATTGTCACATTCAAAAAGCGTCTTCGGCAGTATCTATTGGTATCTCAGAGTGAACTGCGTAACACAAATCTCGACATGTCTTTTATTTAATTATGTACTATTTATAGCAATTTGATGTCCGGATGTATTAGTTAATTTATCATTTCAATCTATATTATTTACATATCAATTATTATCATTTATGTGTGATAATAATATGTAGTATAAATAATTTATTTTAATATAATCTTATATATATATATAAATATAAATATATATATATATAATTGTAATAAAATTTGAATATAATTTAACAAAATATGATATTAATATAATTTAATCTAGGATAATTTTATATAATTTTATTATAAGACAATTATTAATATAATTTAATTTTAATAAAAAAATCACAGAGTGCCGCTCTGCCCACCCTACTCTTACCCCGCGGCCTTTTCTCGTGCCTAGGTTTTAACGAGATTGATTTGCGTGTGTTTTTTTTTCCTTTTATATTATTTTTTTGTCTGCCTTTTGAGTGCATGTGATTGCATATTGTATTATATGTATATTTTAATATAACACATAACTTATTATGTGTTTTGCATTGTGAGTGAGCGCGACACCTGGTCGGGTATCCGTGGTGTGTGAATGGGAGCCAAGAGAATATCAGTGCCCTGTATGCATCAGCTGTACTGGGCATAGTGTTGACTTGGCTACCCTTTTGGTCAGCACTGGGACACATACTCGACATTACTCGATATTTTTTTTTCTGATCTGCAAATTCTTCTCTATTGTTATTGAATGTGCCTTTATAATCAGTTTTGTTCTTTTAAAATATTGTATGTTGTTCTGTTTTGTGCTGTATCCATATAAATGTTTCTTTCTTCTACACATGTCTTAGTAATTTAAAAATCCAGCTCAGTTTCCTAACTCTATTAGTGACCTGCTCTATGTGAGGGTACCAGGACAATTTTTGGTCAACTACAACGCCAAGATATTTTGTTTGTTTAACGTTTTTTATCAATGGACAGTTACAATTTTTGGTGTTAATGTCACGACATGCGTATATTTTAATGTCAAAGCTATAATTTGGCATTGTGCGAGTACTTATACCGAAATTAATAATATTCGTTTTGTTAGTGTTAAGGGTGAGTTGGTTGTCATTTAACCATTCTGCTATGCGCACCATACCTAATTCCGTGTTATATTTAACATCATCTCAGGTCTTACCAAAGAAAACAACAGCTGTGTCATCAGCGTATGAGAAGACTTTCGCGTTATTAATTTCCATGTTACATAAATCATTTATGTATATTAAAAATAAAGTCGGTCCTAATACGCTTCCTTGGGGAACGCCATATGACACGTTTACATCGTCACTGGTGTAACAGTCCACTTTTACCCTTTGTTTGAGGTTGGATAAATAGTCCTTGAAAAGATTTCTCTGTATCTGTAACGCCAACTTTTTCAAAATTTTTCAGAAGGGTAGAGACAGAGACGGTGTCGAATGCTTTTTTAATATCAATGAAGACAGTTGAACATTTCTCGCCCTTTTCAAAGTGGTCCGTTATAAGTGACGTTAGAGCAGTTACCACATCTTCAGTGGAAACACCTTGCCTAAAGCCATACTGCGAGTTGGACAAAATATTGTATTGATTTAGGTAGATGAGCAACCTTTTGTTTATCAATTTTTCAATTATTTTTGATATAGAGGGCAATATGGAAATAGGTCTATAATTATTGACGTAATCTTTATTTCCAGCCTTGTGAATTGGAATAATTATAGACTTTTTCAACGGGTTTGGGAAAATACCATTTCTAAAACATAAATTAGTGAGGTGTGATATAATAGGTACTATTTCTTTACCTATATATTTTAAAAATTGTGTCGAGATATTGTCCCACCCAGCGGCACTATTTGATTTTAGGCTCATCAGTGTACTCTACACTTCCTCAGGGTTTGTGTCTAGAAGACCGAAAGAATTAACTTGTGATGGTCATGTAGAGAGCCTGTTTGAAACACTGTGGTTGCAATGGTTAAATTCAAGAGCCAGCTGCTGACCAATAGTGCCAAAATATTTATTTACAAAATTTACTGATTCATTAGGAGACGGTTTAAAATTTTACATTACTAAATTAGTGTTTTTTTTCTTGTTTGTATAGGTGGACCGTAGTCCCAAAAATCACCTTTACAACAACACGAAACATGTTCCCAAGCGAGTACAATTTTTATTTTTTTTGTGTACACTAGTTGTTGGCCGCTGATGGCCTTGACAACTTTACGCGGACTATGGGTGAGCGCAGAAGGCTCCCAACCTGTCAAAGTATACTAGACTTAGAGAGACGTGGTTCATCGCGACGCCCCGTAAGGGGCGTGCAGTAGCTTGTACGGGGCAGTTTAGCCCCCCGCAAGCGGGTTCTTTGTCCTGCCCTTTAATAAGGGCAGGTCTTGGGAGCGGGCAGTAGTTGCCCTTAGGCGGTGTAGACCGGTAGGCGTGTACGCGCGTGCGCGCAGGCCGCTAGATCTTCACGCCGTCCGGGCGGTCAGCACGAGCCGGGTGAGACCCCCGGCGAACCGAGGGAGGCCCAGCTCCGTGAAGCTAGCGACACAGACGGCGGCTTACGTGCGGCCTGCGGAGGTCTGGATGGTGTGGATGGTGGTGATGTGTCGGCGTCTAGTTAGACGCCGGCGTCGTGGTCAGGAGTGTGTCTCCTGGGCGTGCGCTGTTGCGGTGGTCGTCCGCGCGCGCGCATGATGTGCGTATCATGCAGCGATACGCGCAGATGTCGCGCGGAAAGGGGCGGCCACCTGCAACAGAGGACTAACAGGGTTGTTACGTCAGGGGTGGACGGCGGTTACCCGGGGCAACCGGCTCGTCCGCAGCGTCGTCGGGGGTAGCGATGAGGTCGCGAGGCAGTTTCTTCTTGTCCGGGGGGCGAGCGTGCCAGGGGGCCAGGTCCCGGACGTGGTCCCAGGCCGAGGCGTCGGCTCGCTCAAACATCCCCACGGACAGACGGCGGATGTAGGCGTCCAGGCTCTCAATGTGGGTGTCCCGCTGGATAACTTCGTTCCTCACGTAGCGAGGAGCTTGTACGGCGGCGCGCAGCGACAGTGACTGCTGCGCGCGGAGGCGAATGCGGCTCGACTCGCTCGTGAGGGCGAACCAAGCGGGCGCGGCGTAGGTGAGCCGGGTGCGTACATAAGACTTGTACACACCCAGCTTCGCTCGTAGTGGTAGGTGTGAGGAGAGCACTGGACGCAACAGAGCTCTGGTAGCGCGTACCTGTGCGACGACGTTGCGGACGTGCGGCCTCATGGAGAGGGCGCGGTCGATGGTGACCCCCAGGTACTTCACCGTCCGGGT
The DNA here is from genome assembly GCA_944739405.2 of Euclidia mi. NCBI lineage: Eukaryota > Metazoa > Arthropoda > Insecta > Lepidoptera > Erebidae > Euclidia > Euclidia mi. Next base: position 86,257,332 of record OX123184.2, read on the forward strand.
CCAGGGGATGAACTCACCCTGGAGTTTGAGCGGCAGTGGGTGGAGCTGTTTGCTGCTGATGAGAATTGCCTGTGACTTACCCACGTTCACCGACAGTCGCCACTGCGATAGCCAGTGGGGGAGCAGGTCGAGGGAGCGCTGCATTTTCTTGGCGGCGTGGGCGGCGTTGACGCTGGTCGAGATGTACGCCGCGTCGTCAGCGTAGAGCGCCAGCTCGGCGCCCTCGGCGACGGGGATGTCGTCGGTGAACCTGGTGTAAAGCACAGGCGAGAGGCATGAGCCCTGCGGGACTCCAGCAAGGATGCTGCGGACGTCAGACAGCTCCTGTTCCACTGTCACTCGGAAAGTCCGGTTGTGCAGGAACGAGGAGACCACCTTTACTACACGGCGAGGCGCTGTCAACGTTGTCAGCTTGTACAGCAGACCGGAGTGCCACACTCGGTCGAACGCTTTCTGGATGTCGAGGAATACTGCTACGGCGTGCTCGCGCTTGTTGCGCGCCGCCGTTATCCGATGCAGTACCCTCGACAACTGCAATGTCGTGGAGTGTTCAGACCTGAACCCGAATTGTTCCGGTCTGGGTGTTATGTGCGGTGTGAGATGCCGCAGCAGGAGTCTATCGAAAACCTTCGAGATCGTGGGCAGGAGAGTGATCGGCCGATAGCTCTCCGGCTTCAAAGTGTTCTTGTCCGGTTTGGGCAGCACGATGATGCGGCCCTCCTTCCAACAGGCGGGGAAGGCGCCTGTGCGGAAGATCCCCGTAAACAGGCGCGCTAACGCTGCCACGGTACGGTGCGGCAGGTTGCGCAGCGCTGCGTTTGGTATCCCATCCGCCCCAGGAGCCTTCCGGGGCTGGGTCTGCCGTATGGCGCGCTGCACCATTCCGGGGGAGAAGAAAATTGGGTCCTCCTCGGGAGCTATCGGCGTGGCGAAGTATTCCCGAAGGTGTGTCTCTACTGCTGCGGCGTGTTCTGCGTCCACAATCGGGTTAGGCCTGAACTGGCCCTCGAGGTGGTCGGCTAGAATAGCTGCTCGGTCTGCTGCTTTGTAGCGCGGTGTTCCGTCGGCGTGTAGTAGCGGTCGCACCGGAGCTGGGGTGTTCGTGAGGCGACGACATAGCCGATGGATCGACGGCCAGTCGTCGCGAGAGTCCTCGATAAGTCTCTCCCAGCTCTCGGCGGTGTGAGTTCTCAACTCGCCCTTCACTCTCTCCGTCAGCCGGTTGAGTTGCGTCTTCAAGGTAGGGCATCGCGTAGCTTGCCACTGTCTACGTAGGCGCCGCTTGTCAGCTATCAGTTTGGAAATGTGTGCCGGCAGAGGGGGTAGCCTCCTCTGGGTGTTGATGGGTGGTGTGGAGCTGGCAAGGGCGGACTTAATAGCGCCGGCGAGTTCGGACGCGAGCGCGTCGACGTCGGCTGCGGAGCTGTAAGGGCGAGTCGGTGTGGTGGTCTCCATCGTGTCCCTGAATTTGGTCCAGTCCGGTTTTGGACGTGGCGCTTGAGGGACGATACGGGTTGGCTGTTGCTGTGCGACGACGAGTACTGGCTGGTGGTCCGACTGTAGCTCGTCGTCGAGTACTTCCTGGTATAACTGGCAGCGCGAGTCGTTGTGCACGACGATGTCCAAGACGTCAGGCATGTGGGTTTGCGTGTCCGGGTAGTGTGTGGGTACCTCCGGACCCGCAACGATGTAACCGTGTGCTTCGGCATCGTTAAAGAGTCGTACACCCGGTGCGTTGGTGGTCGTTGAGTTCCACGCTGGGTGCTTGCAATTGAGGTCGCCCGCAATGACAACCGGATGAGGTGCTTGGAGGATTCGCCTCGCCGCCGCCGCCGAAGAAGGACCTCTCACCGCTAGCAAGCACCTGCGAACAAAAGCGAAGAGCTCCAGTCTCAGAAGTGTTGCACGGACCGCGACGTTGTTTGTTTCGTGCAGTACATACGATTTTCGTATGTGCTGTACGGAGCAAACACCATCAAGAAACCCAGCGAAGACAACATAGTCGCCGAGCGGTCGCAGCCGTAGCGCGACCCCGCTATGTCGTCGTCGCGTCGTAATAGCCCTTCTCAGGGCTCACGCGACGACGATGACGAGGACGAGAACATCTTACCGGTGTCCGAAATGACACCGCGCTCACCATCATACCGTCCAGTAACCGCAGACCACCACCATACCATCAGCGTTACCCATGACCATCGAGGTAACCACAGACCATCTGGTAACCATAGGCCATTAGGTGACCATAAGCCATCAAGTGACCATAGGCAGGCTGACTCCGCTGTCGCCGCCTCCGCGACCGCCGCCCCCCCGCGCCCCGGGGCAGGCCCCGCGCACACCCGCCCGCCTGCGGGCCGTCCGAGTGCGCGCAGCGCCGCCGTGATGCAGGCGCCCGCGAACCCGCCGCCGCGACCGGGCGCCGCCGCGCGATACCGGGCCCCCGCGACCCGCGCCGCCCCCCGCGCACACCCGCCGCGGCCCGCGCCGGCGTCGAGTGGCTCGTACGTCGCGAGCTCTCCGCCGCGCGTCGCCACCGCGCGCGACTACGTCGCCGAGTCGCCGCGCATCGCAGCGAAGGATTCCCCCGCGCCGCGCTCCGCCTGTTCATCCAGGAGTGGATCGGAGCTGTCAATGACATCGGCGGACTCAAACCCGAGCGCCGCGGACAATTCAAAAGCAGACCTGGTGCTTCATATTAAGCGCCGCCGACACACCATGTGTATGTCGGCCAACCTACAACGGGCTCACTCATTGCCATCTGTGGCAATGGACATTGACCAGCCAGCCGCCCGCCCTTCACCAGCTAGACGGAGGAGGAGCCCCGACGAGGAGGAAGAAGAGGAGGAAGCGAAGAGGCTCCGTGCCGACTTATTGGGTCAGGCACCACTACCACAGCGCGACCCCCGCCTCCACCGCCCACCGCCCGCAGCGCCCCCTACCGCCGCACCGGGGAACTACTCACCGCGCGCGTACACGGACGTCGTCCGCTCGCCGCCCGCTCCCCGCGCGACCACCGCCGCGCCCGTCGCCGCCGCCGCGCGCCCCGCCGCCGCCGCCGCGCGCCCCGACGCCGCGCCTGCCGCGACCGCCGCGCGCCCCGACGCCGCGCCTGACGCCGCGCCTGCCGCGACCGCCGCCGCCGCCAACAAGCCGCGCTACCCTCCGGTGATCGTGGAGCACTTCCCGAACTGGGCAAACCACCTGAGGGAGATCAAGAACCAATTAGGAAGGACCGCCAATGCTCGCCCTTTCGGAAAGGGCATCAGATTTACCCCGAGAGAGGAGGAGGAGTACCGTCTCATCCAGCGGTACCTCACGGAGCTGGAGAAGATCTCTTGGTTCTGTTACTCCCTCCCAGCAGAACGCAGCCTAAAGGTGGCCATACGTGGTCTCCCATTTAATACGACACCGGAGGAGGTCGAAGAAGAACTCCGCGAGTTGGGGTACGAGCCCGAATATGTGCGGAACATTCGGGCCCGCCGCGACAGACCGGGGTGCATCCTCCTCGCTATCATTAGGAGGACAAAAGACGTCACACCGGGGATCTTCGAGGTCACGGAGATGCTCGGTATCCCCGGTGTAAAGATAGAGAACTGGCGCGGGAAAAGGAAGCCTGCCCAGTGCCACCGGTGCCAGAAGTTCCGGCACTCCAGCCACCAGTGCCACCGTCCCCTGGCATGTGTGCGCTGCGGCGAAGAGCACGCCGCCAGAGACTGCCCGCGCCCACTCGAGGAGCCTGCAACCTGCGCCAACTGCGGGGGGACGCACCCCGCCAACCACGTCCACTGCCCGGTCTTCAAACGGGAAGCGCGGAATAAGAAGGCCGGGACTGTCGCGCTTACCGGTGAGCCGCGCAAAGTGCCGGAGCCGGTAAAGCCTCAGCCACTAGGGGAGACCGCGCAAGGCGCGACGCTCATGGCTGAGGCAAATGACCCCACAGCTCGCGGAGCCGCGGTCGCGGCAAAGAAAAAGAGAGGGCGGAGAAACCGCAGGCGAGGGAAAGAAGGCGCGACTGCGCCCGCCGCCGCGGAAGTACCCCCAAAGGACCCACCACCAACCCAGGGCGGCCCCAAGAAACCGAGGAAGCCGAAACGCGACCCGGCGCCTATACATCAAGCACCCCAGCCGTCCGCTCACCCGGTCGCCACCCCCGCCGAACCAACTGCGGCCAGGGGCAAGAAGGCGAAGGCCCCACAGAAAAGTGAGGGACCAAGGAGCGGCGGCAACGCAACTGTACAAGCTGCCATTAAGGTGTTGCACGAGGTGCTCACCGCACTAAGCGCCGGGCGCGACAAGCAGACAATCGTGTCCATTATCCTCAAGGGCCTGGCGGACCTCTTCATGCATGACAATGAATAGGCCCTTGAGGATCATCCACTGGAATGCCCGCAGTCTCCAGAAGAAGGCCGCCCTGCTCCGCCCTCTCCTGCAGGAACAGGACATCGACGTGGCACTGATAAGTGAGACGCACCTGGGACCTGCAGACCAACTACGATTCCCGGGTTTCCTCATTTATCGGAGGGACGAACTTACGCCGGACGGTACACGCTACCGCGGACTGGCAGTGCTAGTCAGGCGAAGAGTCGTACACCAGCCTCTACCTGTACGAACGCAGAGCACACTGTACACGCTGGGTGTAGAGCTGCACCTAGGCGGTGCACATCTCCACCTCTACGCCGCATACAAGCCGCCCGCAGTGAACATTGACGTCACCGAACTACGGACTATCCTCCAAGCACCTATCCTACTAGACTTATTGAATCAACCATACCTTATATACTGCCCGCGGAGAATCTTGATAGCGCGATTCAGAAATACACAAATATGGTACAACGCCATCTATCGAGCGGCATGTCAAACTTTTCAGTAAACATTGAACATTCCGCCCACCATGGACAGAATGGACATAACAATAAACAAAGATCTGATTACAAAAATACAAATAGATAACCGCCCACTATGAGAAAACGTATGGCAAACAAATAACTGATGGACGTTATCAGAGCTAATGGACTGTACGTACTTTATCTTAACAAACTTAACTAAATCTGCTTAAACTACAAATACACGATATAAAACAGTTTGAACACAGAATAGTGTGAATACAATATACCAATATTGACAATGTAATTACTCAGTGACCGGTAGAATAATTAACTTACAGACCGGTCTCTTTATTATGGATCCCTTAAGCCATGTATTCACTAGGGGACAAAGTCGCTCGACTTATCGCGAACAGTCGCAGGACATTTACGTGCGACTGTCCCGCGACTATGTCGACCGGCATTTCGCTCGTCCACATACCGGCATTGTGATCGAGATGTCGCCTAAGCGTTAACACAGTTTCGTTGGTAGTGTGGACCAACGAAGTGTGCTATAATCGCGGGTAGTCGCGGAACAAATAGCAACACACGTCCTCACAAGTCAAATGCCGTCGGTAACTGTCGAGGGACACGAAGTCGCGCGAGGTCGACGCTATCGGAGCGTCGACAAGCGACTTGTTTTCCCCGACTCGTAGATGTCGCCTGCGATGTCGGGCGATGTCCCCCGCGACGTTGCTGAACACGTAGAATTCGTGTCGGGCGACAAGGTAGCGGGACAAATGTCCCCTAATGAATACGAGGCTTAACAGCGTAAAGAAACAACCCTCGTGACCTTGTCCGAGCTAGTATGTTTTTCAACAATGAGGCCATAAAGCCACCTTGCCGGAGGTAAATCGTCTTCCATTACCAGCACCACACTTCCTACGTCTGGTTCGGGAGTTTGGTGTGACCACTTGTATCTGTGGTGGAACTGCACTAGATATTCACAGGACCACCTGCGCCAAAAATCCTGAACCATGCGTTGTGTCAAATGCCATCTCTTCAGCGAGCTAATGTTGGAATTCTCGAAGTTGGCTTCTGGTACGAGCAGCAAAGGCTCACCTACTAAGAAATGCCCTGGAGTTAGAGGGGACGGGTCGTCAGGACTGTTGCTCACAGAGATTGGCCTGGAATTGAGACAAGCCTCAATTTGTGCAAGAACTGTCATCATCTCTTCAAACGTAAGAGTGCTAGTACCTATCACCCGTTTTAGATGGTGTTTCGTGGACTTCACTCCAGCTTCCCAAAGCCCTCCAAAATTTGGAGAGTGGGGTGGAATGAAGTGCCACTCAGTCCCGTTGGTTGCCAACCAGTCAGCGATGTCAGATGCTACACCAGACCTTTCGTGGCAGAAAAGAGTTTTTAGCTCTTTATTAGCCCCCACAAAAGTAGTGCCGTTATCACTCCAGAGCTCTCCGCAATGACCACGACGGGATACAAAGCGCTTAAAGGATGCTAAAAAGGCTTGTGACGTCATGTCACTCACCATTTCTAGATGTATGGCCCGAGTAGCCATGCATACAAAAAGGCAGATATATCCTTTAGTGGAGTGATAACCGCGTCCTCTTGTGGGTCTAACGCTGATAGGACCTGCATAGTCCACGCCACTTCGGTAGAAAGGTTGGCAAGCATTAACTCTGGCGGATGGTAACTGCCCCATTAGCGGTTGAATACCACGTGCAGAATATCTAATGCAACGTACACATTTCCGTACATAACCTCTAACTGCATTCCTAGCATTAACGATCCAATATTGGCCATCAAATAATTTAGTTAAGGGCGAATTGAACTTTAGTGATTAGAGTGTCCCAGATTCGATGATCAGATTCTATGAAAGTTGAAATAGCTGTCATAATGGTTTTGTTGTAACGTTCAACTGAGTTAACGTGGGGAGTATACAACGGTGTAAAATGCAAATTTGGAATTTTATATTTTGACAACATACTTTTAAAGGTTGCGCTAATAAATTGTTTAGCGTTATCCAAAACCATAGTAGATGGAATTCCATGCACCAAAAATACATTTTCCTCAAGAATTTTTGTTATCACTTCTGCAGTTGCCCGTTTAATGGGGAAAAGTAAACAATATTTAGAGAAACAACAACTGACCACAAATATAAAAGTGTTTTGTTTCCTGCTGGGAGGCAATGGACCAATCAAATCAATACTAATCGTCTGAAAGGGCTTTTGACATGATTTGGGTTTTCCCATTAGACCTAAATTTGGGTGATTTTGGTGTTTATAGGTGATACAAGGTTCACATGAACTGACGAACTTGACAACATCGGTGTACATACCAGGCCAAAAGTAATTAAGTGTGAGACGTTTGTATGTCTTAAAAATACCCAGATGTCCAGCAGTGGGCGAAGAATGATTCTCCCTTAGAATGTCATTTCTTTGGTCAGACGGAATAACCTCTTTCCATTGAAATTCTCTGGTGAGAGGGTTTAATGTTTTTTTAAAACAATACAATTTATTGTTTATTACTTAATAGTTAACAAAGGAAGTCGGAGAACTTAAACAGCCTTTATAGATATTTAAATACCAAGGATCATTAGTAGAAACTGGTAAATTCTGATTAGAATTAATATCTATATTTATATCATTAGCAATAGCAGAAACGGGTAAAGAGCGAGACAGAAAATCAGGTAAAACGTTATCGGAACCCCGACGATGACGTATTTCGAAATTATAGGAAGATAAGCGAACTCCCCATCTGGCTAACCGGCCAGTAGGGTTATTTAAGGTCAAGAACCATTTCAAAGCAGCGTGATCTGTGTAAACAATAAACTTTTTACCATTTTCAACATAACAACGCCAGTGTTCTATAGCAGATAGAACAGCCAGGGCTTCGCGCTCTGTGGCACTGTAATTTTTTTCTTGCTTAGTGAGTGATTTGCTATAGTACGCTATGACTCTTTCCTCACCATTTAACCTTTGACAGAGGATCGCGCCAAGTCCAAAATCGCTAGCATCTGAGTGTATTTCAAAAGGTTGCGAGTAGTCAGGACAAGCCAACACCGAGGAGGAAATCAAACAATTCTTTAGGTTATTAAACGCCTCATTAGCCTCTGTCGTCCAACAGAATGGAGGTGCGTTTTTACTTTGAGATGTTAACTTATTTAAGGGTGCAGCAATAGAGCTAAAATTTGGTATAGAACGCCTGTACCACGAGGCTGCGCCTAAAAATCGACGTACTTCTTTTCTATTAGAAGGAGTGGGATAATTTTTCATTGAATTTACTTTATCCGGATCGGGATGCAATCCACTAGAGTCGACAACATAGCCTAAATATTTTAGTTTATCTCTAAAAAATTTACATTTTTCGAGATTAATTGTTAAATTAGCGCTTTTTAGTTTATCAAGAATGCGTAATAAAAGAGTAATATGCTCGTTGAAGCTGGACGTGATACAGATTATGTCGTCGATAAAACAGAAAACCTTATTTTCAAATTCTGGACCATAAAATAAAATATCAACTAATCGTTGTTGAGTAGCCGGCGCATTCGTAAGACCGAAGGGCATTCTTTTGAATTGAAATGTGCCACGCATAGGAATATAAAAGGCTGTTTTGCAACGGTCCTCTTCTTTAATTAATGTTTGCCAAAAAGATTTAGACAAATCTAAACTAGACAAGTATTTAGCATCTCTCAGATTATCTAAAATTTCCAAAATATAAAGCAAGCTATAAGCATCTTTTTTTGTAACGGAATTTAATTTACGACTGTCCAAACAGAAACGCAGTTCACCATTCTTCTTAGGGGTCAAAATGACCGGGTTTGACCACGGACTTTCAGATCGTTCAACAACATCCTCTGAGAGCATGTCGTCAAGATGCTTTATTAAAATTCTTTGTTTATCGGGAGACATGCGATAAAATCTTTGCCGAATAGGGGGGCAATTACCTGTATCAATTGAATGAAAAATAATATTTGTGCAACCGAGACCCCGCTTCTCGTATGAAATATCGGTAAATTTAGAAATAATGTTGTCAGCGGTAGCTCTTTGGTCGACTGTAAGATGATCATAAGAAACAAGATGTGTAAGGGGAACTGCCTGCAACTCCATTACTTGAGCGTCAGACTTGTTCACAATCAAAACAGACTCTAATTTGTTAGGAAATAGGCCAAAGCTTCGCCAAAAATCCATGCCAAGGATAAGGGAATTTTGAATCCCAGGTACAACATGAACTTCTAAGTTAATCAATTTATCCTGAAACTCAAAGGGTAGAAACACCGATCCCAAAGACTCAAATCGTTCGCCGCCAGCTGTTATTAACCTTTAAGGTTTCGATTTATCCAAAACATCGTCTTTCAAAAATAAGTTATGCAAATTATTACCTAAAATTGTAACGCAAGATCCAGAATCTAAAAGACCAGTGGTAAGTATTCCGTTTAATTTTAGAGTAACGTAAGGTAAATATTCTACTTTAGAATTACGAATTGAGGATATATGATAGCTACTAAAGATTTTTTTTAAAAAGTCCAACCAATTATTCCACTCTGTTTTATTACAATTAGTTGTATAATTTGATTTTCCTCAATCCTTGTTAACTAGTTTTTTGAAACTGTAGGGGTCGACTTAGATTTACAATTGGGGCAGTCTGACACCTTGAAACCCTTTGTACTGCACTTAAAACAGATTAGGTTGTGTGGCTGACGGCAATTACGTAATGAGTGCGAATTGCATCTACAACGCACGCAAAAAATTTTATTTATATTAGAAGTACTCGATACGGCGTTAACTTGTGGTACAGACTTGTATCTCGATGTATCAGCGACAGAGTTATATTTACTGAAGTGGTTATGATTGTAAACATTTTTGTTTGAAGAAAAATTAGAAAACGGATAATTATACGCTAGATCGGGTGATACAGTATTCTTTGAAACTTTAGGGGGTTCAGAAAATTGCTTACTGCGACTTTGGTAATTTTCGAAAAGACGACAAACTTCGACCAGACTATCAACATCAACAACCTTTGCAGTAAGCAGACAGTTAGTGTAACAAGGTCTAATATTATTTAGTAAAATTTCTAGCTTCTCCGAATCAGCGATAGGAGAACTAAGTCGCGAAAACAGACCGTGCATTTTTGCCACGTAAATAGTTATTGATTCGTTTTCGCCCTGTGAGCGCTGACGAATCTCCGTCATAAGCCGATAATCGTAGTTATGCGGACTAAAATCTCGTTTCAAAAGTTCGCAAAGTTCTAACCAAGCCTTTACATTATTTTTAACAGAACGATACCAAACTAATGCGTCACCCGAAAATATTTCAAAAGCGAAAGACAACATCTTGTCGTGTGGAATAGATCTACAGGACATAAATTCATCAATTTTTTCAATAAAGGATCTTACACATGATTTACCGTTAAATTTGAATTTACCTAATTCCAAAAAAAGCTTACGGTCGTAATTATAGGAAGTGTTTCCCTCTGCCACTGAGCAATCCGACCGCGAATTACGGCTCGTGATTAATTGTAATTTCGCATATAAGTCATTAAATTTGTTCCACACAGACTCAATTTTTTTAATATCAAGACTGCCGGTATCCACCCTATTCAGTCGATGAAAACAATGGTGTAGCACGGTTTCGACCTTCTGTTGAAGCTCGGAAGTATAGTTTGCTTCCAACATAGATAAGTATTTATTTGATCTTAATAACGACTTTTCCACTTCTGCCATATCCTCCTCTGGTGGGAAGGGTGAAGATAATATATCCTCTGAGGGAGTTTTAACTGAAAGTTTAGCGATTTGTTTGCGGGGATCGTCAGGCTTTGAAACGCCGCGTATTGTGGTCTCATATTCTAATTCCGCTTTAGTTAATAATGAGAAATTTATAATGTAAGCCATTATTACAAAACAATAATAGAAAATCTAAGTATTTACGCCAGCACTAGAAAAAAAATTAAATATCGCCAGAAAATCGAATACCGTGCTAAAAAAAGCTGAAGTACACTAAATTATACAATGGTGTGATGATTGGTAAAGGATTAAAAAATTTCTTAAAGGTCACTCAAAGGTTGAATCACAATATTTTTGCGCGAACACGAGGCTCGTTAGTTCAACGGCTAAGTGGTTAGAACCGGTTGGCGGCTCGACACGCTGCCCGCGGTGGAACGTGATTTTAGACCGACGTTAATTAAATCACCGTTATGTTATTTACACAGTTAAATTGCTTATGGCCAACCAAAATAGATAGAAACCGTACCTGTACGCAATTCACCACACCAGAATATATGCACACACAGGAGAAAAATATACAAGAGAAAAAGAAATTATTTCACTCACCTGTAAAGTGCCAACTTACGTTTTAAAAATATAATTAAAAATTCAATTGGGCGCCAATGTCGCACGAGTGATTGATTTCCACGTGGTAGCCGGGATCGATCACTCGCCGAGTAATTAAAGATAAATAATTAGGTTGACTTACGGGAAATAAATAAAAAAATATCACCAGGCAAGTTTAAACTCGCGTTATAATTCTAGTTATTCGATTCGATACAAAAAGAGCTGACACTTAAAATTAGCAGATGAGACAATTATCCAGGGCGTGGGGGACGTTGGCACTTCACAGGTCTTCGGATGATGTACTCAACTCGGTGGTGTTGGCTGGAGCAAAAGGGCGAAGCCTCGTGTGTCCCCGGTATTTATAAGGCCGGCGAGGAGGAGGGGGGCGAGGGAGCGGCCCACTGCTGTGCGTCACTCGTAGCGAGGCTCGCGGCGCAGGGGCGCGACGTGACGTCACAAGTTGTAATTCCTGGGTTCTTTAAAAGTGTTCAAGATCAAATAATAAGCCAAATATAAAGTTTCAGCAGACAGTTTTGAAATTAGGTTTGGAACTGATACATGAACATTTGGAGGACCGTTACCGGATGCTAACTTAATCCATTGCAGTGATCTTCAAAAAAGGACCAAATCCTACAAGCGCTGTTGCTCAAACTACATTTAACTTTGTGTAATAAGGCTGATTTGTGATCTGAAGTTACCGATTATGTTTAATAAAACGTATTTTCATGAATTGTTTTTTTATTTTAAGGATTACAGTCATTTTAGTATGGGTTGTTACAGCACCCCAGTGTAGGAATAACATGTGCGCCAAATAGTGTAGGATTCTAGGGTTAACAATAACACAAGTAGGTACATTGTTTTCAGTTATATCATCATTATCATCATGTCAGCCTAGAGACGTCCATTGCTGGACATAGGCCTACCCCTGCTGCGTCGTCGGGTCCAGTTATATAATTATAGATAATTCTCGTCGCTAATGACAAGATGCCAACATCAGTGTGACAGTTCTTAAATGAAATTAGCCACTAAACAGCCGATTTTCGGTAATTAATTTTGACAGTTCTTAAATCATATTACTCGACAAATTTTTCGTTGTGCAAGACGCTAGTGGTGTTAAATTTTTTTTCTCGTTAAATACATCTTAATTCAATTTAAGATCGTTGTGCAAGTGGGCCTAAGTCTACACTTGACAAACTATCGCTAATTTTTTACAAGTCCCAAACACTTTGAAATTTTTCTTCACTAGATACCACAACTTTATAAATAATTTAAAAGTACTCACAGTTAATTCTGCCAAACCTTATTTCACGTCACTATATTGTTGCTCACTCATTCACCAGTCTCAATCTTGAACTTCCACCACCTTAGTTCAGTCAGCTCCAGTGGCGCCCTCTCGCGTCTCAGTCAGGTAACGCCTTTACGAACAGAGGCGTCCTCTCGCAGCTGCGTTTCCTCCTTCTATCAATACTTCTCGCTGCCAATGCCAGTATCTATACCGATACGACTGAAGCACCCTCTAGCTGCCGTTGACGTCTACTGCCGTGCCTCCACACAAGACCACACCGCGACAAGCGTACACTTGTACACTCTCAAGCACTGCAGTGGCGATCCACCACTCTCACTAGTGCTGCCGAGGCCCGATCTCGCGACTCGTGATTGCGGTGTATTAAAATACGTCATACAATCCGGCTACGATAGTATCAAATGGACCGAAGTCCCAAAAATCACCTTTAGGAGAGGGTGTCGTAAGTGAAACACGTTCCAAAGCGAGTACAAACTTTATTAAATCAACCAGACCTTATATACTGCGCGCGGAGAATCTTGATAGCGCGATTCAGAAATACACGAACATGGTACAACGCCATCTACCGAGCGGCATGTCAAACTTTTCAGTAAACATTGAACCATAGATTATACAGATATACTGGTATAGATGCGCAATTCCCTCTAAGGAAAAAGTTCAATAGGCATCCTCTACGCTAGATGGCGTACAAACAATTTTATTTTTATTCCGATCGTATAGATGGCGTTAGTAGTGGATTCATTTTTCAAAATAAAATAAATGTTGAATTTCAGTGTTAATAAATAAATAAATGACAACTATTAGGTAAAATATGCAATTTAAAAGTATAAAAAAATTCAAATCACAAAATGTAATTCTTGGTAAGCGTGGATTTGATCCACGGACATCTAATTTATGAGCAGAGCACGCTCCCACTGCACCACGCAGATCTTATCAAAGTTGGCGAAATGACCGTTCAGTTGTCGCTTTTTCTTTAGTTCTTGCCATCATCGGTAGATGGCGCTGATTATATGAAATTTATTCATGTATGGAACTTTCACGGCCCTGCATTGAACAATGGGTAATTGCTTTTACGTTCCTCCATAGTAATTTACTATTTTTGATCGAGTTAGCTAAAAGTTCTCTTTCATATTTTCTTTTAAGTTTTTTAATTAAACCATTACAATAATTCCTGTATCGTGTACTTATATGTTATTCGTAAGACATCATTATGTTGGTCTAAACGAAGTTTCTTTTGAAGTTTATTACGGTTTCTTATGCACCTTAATACACCAGCAGTGATCCACGGTTTAATAATGCTTTTAGTGTTAGGGATACTCACTATAGTAGTATTTAACCGAATAGAGTCCATGAGCGTTTGTATGATAGTATTACACAATAAGTCCGGATCGTTACAAAAAATTAAGTCATTAATCCTTTTTTCTTTTAGATAATCTAGAGCCTGTTCAAAATCTAAAGTGCTAGTAGTTTTCTGTACAGTTTGAGTGCTTTTTGTCTTAGAAATTACCAATAATGTTGTGTAGTGGTCAGTAATTGTAGAAGAAAGAACGTGTTATGAATATAGTTTGTGCTTTATTGTGTTGCTGGATGGGAAACAAATGAGTCTGAATGTGTCTGTGTGCATTAAAATTCTAGAAAATAATTAAAATGTAGTTACATATTACTAATGTTGTAGCAATAGACAATTTGGCTCCATTTTTAAGGTTTTAGTCTGCTGTTTTTAGTCATAGTAGTGTGAAAGTCAGACCTAGGTATCATATGGCGCCATTGTGATAAGATTTCAAGCATATAGCGGAAAGACAACGTAAATGTATATCAGCGATACTTAACAAGATAATAGTAGCATTTCCGAGTATATAAGCTGTAAAAAATGTACACTGAAACGCTATTTAAAACTTACGTACTATTATTTGTAAATTCTTAATAAATAATTGTACTATTCTATCGTCATCGTCAGCCTGCTTATGACTCACTGTTAGATATAGGACTCTTGTACGCCACAATTATTGCCAATTATACTATATTAGACTATTTAGACAGACAAAATAAAATTGTTATAATGAAAATTCAATACTCTATATCCGTCCCATAACCCGACTTAATAGTTTATGCGCATCCAAGCGATACATTGTCGCCCATTAACCTTTGAGAGATTCTTTGCAGGATTATGTTAAGACACATAAAAATAAAAGGTAAGAACGGTCGAATATCGACGTAAACATTGACAACTCTCGAGTGGACATTTAACCCTGGAGGGTTGTGGCAATGATCATAGCACTCGGCCGGACTTGTATTGTACTCGGGACGATTTATTCCTAACCGTAGGTGTGGGGTGAGATCTAAGTGACTAAACAGACTATGCTATGCTATGCTAAAGTTACACGACCGAAGTTTCACGGTCGATTTTACGTTCCGATGTATTTGGCTGATATGAAACACCATAAGTGCCGAACTTAAGCTCGTAAGAACGCTCGTACTAACGAGTACCAAGAAAGGCTGGTATTTGATTCCAGTGAAGGTAGTTTACTTACTGCTGCAATCACAAAAACTAATAAACATATTAGTATTTTTGATTAGTTTGAAGTGATTTTTACGCTTGTGCTCTACTACTAGAAAAATGCCCGCTGAACTTACGCCCGACTGAAGTTACGCTGCACGCTATAACGCAACGTAATTTTGGTATAAAGTCAGTAATTCAAATAGCATTGCAGGCGTTATCATGCCGAACATCAGTCGCGTAACTTCGGCATAGTGTGTTTAGACACTAACACTCAGCCTTAGTTTTACGATGAGCAGACGAGGTTTATTTAACACCGCGGCCAAAAAAATACCTTCACACGCCTTAGGGTTTGTGGGGTTAAACGAAATTAACCCGTCTGTACCCCACTCAACCCTACATGTGATTTGTAATTATAAAGATATTAACTGCGCACTAAGCAAATAATAAAAAAGTAAATCAAACATTTACTACGCATTAAATATTGCGCTCACTGAAATTACACGTAGATAGAGGATCGAGAGGAGGTATCAATACTATATTATTATAATACTGGTATTGAACATTTTTAGCGGAGAGAAAATCTCAAATTAATAAAACCAACATACAAATCAAATGACTCAACGAGGAATTGAACTTCACAGCGGATTCTCCAACTTAAATTGGCAGTAATTTTTGTATCTTTTTTTTACACACTAGGACTAAATCTTGTGTCGCGGGGGAGTTTACAAACATTTAACTAATGGACACAATGAACAGCCAGTGTTCATTGTGTCCGTTGTTGCCTCGTGTGGGGATCAAAGCCATAACACTCGGCGCAGTGACAAGCGGTGAGGCGGCCGCTTAAACCACTACGCCAAGCGTGCAGTATCAATCAGTTTCGTTGGATAGTTTTATTCCTCAGTATGACCATTCCATCAAACCTAGCCCCATGCAAAGCAACGATTGTTATTAGTTTGTTTAAAACTATAGTAAATGTAAAAGGAAGAGAGGCATATTTCTAGATAAGATGAACGAATGAAATCAAATTAGACTACCATACTCACAAATCGCAACTACAACTACTGCATACGTAATTTCATTATGTTGATTTTCTACACATCGTAATATTCCCAGTCAGTGGTTGTATCTCTGTAAGAATGCGATGAATGCAAATCCCAGGCCGCTCATAATTCAGCGCCCTGTCTATCTCCGAGTAATAAATGAGAGGCAAACTATATTCCGACAGACATGACAGTTCTATATTAACAAATAACTCTACAAAATGGCACGTGTCGTATTTGATGTTTTGTATCGCAATTTAATACAATAATTCCTGTAGCAGCAGAATTTTCGTAGATATTTTTTTTATTTCACAAGGAGATTGGTAGGTATGCCTTCGATTAACTTTTATTCTTCCATATAATTATTCTTTTTAGGCCTACTGACCACGATAGTCACTTTTATATGTTCATGCCTACTACAAGTAAAGCCAGACAAGCCAGAGAAGTATTTCTTTGAAGTATAAACTACAAAAATAGTATTTTACTGGCATGAAAAGTGATGATGAAGGCTGCCTTTATCCATTGTATTTTCCTTGAATATTCTACAATTCTATTATGGTGTAACCAAGGATATTGCTGATTATAAATAAATATGCCGTACGTGTGGTGACGGATTAAGAATATGGAATGTCACCACCCCATATCATCATGGGTGTGTTGAGATGGACAGTGACACTTATTTGTATTCTTAATCCTATAAGACGTAATAATTCAAACACTTTTTTTATAATTGTTTTCTCTACACGCAGCTTTATTCTGCTTGTCTACGAAAAAAAACTCTAAATCTTCTAAACTCTCCTCAATAAGAACCAATAGAAAACTTCTCAAATAAAAACATATAACAACGTAATATACTTCCAAAACATTCACGTTTTGCGAGCAAAGCTATATTCTGCAATTAATATAATTTAGCAGTTCGCTCGAAAAGTATAACTTTATAAAAAGCGGGAAAATACTGAAATATTCTCTGTAACGTGCACGTGGATTGATGGAAAACGATGACGTTCATATTACTTTTGTTGGTTTCGCCGTGTTTTCTGGTTCGAAGTTTTTGAGTCCAAATAGGTATAGCGCAATGTTCATGCACATTTTATCATTTTAAGAGCGTCAGGTAGTGTTGGGTACTCAGCACATGTGCTAGCACACAGCACAGTTGGGGCACACTCGATGTTGCTTGAGTTATTTATTACTTTTGTGCTTTGATAAACGATATGCAGAAAAACTTTAATTATATTTACTATATACTCAAGTTATTATATGAATATTACAAATCTCAAAGCATATTACAGTAAGTTACTCATTTCAAATATGTCTTATCAAGCAGTGAGTCGTAGAATAACTTCAAAATGTGCCGTGTTCTGTGAGTGTGCCAATGTGTGCCGTGTCGCTCACGACACAGGCTGCGATGTCACCTGAGTGCGGCACACTATGTGTACTCACACACTCACTGTGCCACCAACACCTCGCGGCCTCGCCTCATTCGTGCTACCTCAGTGTGCTAGCACACTTCGGAAAAAGAGTGACTCGCACAATACTCATTTTGAAAGAGTGTGCTACCCATCACTAGCGTCAGGCCAAACCAAAAGCTGTTCAAACACACTCAATCAAGGCATTACTATATCAATAGTGTTGCTACTGCACTAATGAACAATTTTAATCATTACTATATCACTAGTGTAGCTACTGCACTAATCAACAATTTTAATCATTACTATATATCACTAGTGTAGCTACTGCACTTATGAACAATTTAATTCATTACAATCTTTAAAAAAGAATAAAATCCAAGAGATGATAGATTCTCTGTATCCTTAAATCATACCTATTCATTACTTTAAACCGACAGTACCAACTTCGGTTAACGGGAGCCAGGACCCCGCTGTTATTGCAAATATGTTTGTAAATAAATTTAATCCACCGCTTGTAACAAGTCAAAAGTGTCATAACTCGCGAACAGCGAGCGACGCACGCGGGGCCTATGGTGGGGCGGGGACAGCGCCGTCGCGCGCGAAACCATTAGCCGCGTCCGACACTGATCTTATAGGCGACTTTAAAACCTTGCATGTAACAGCCTAAAATGTTTACGATTGCGTTAAAAACATGAAACGCGGCAAGTCTCCGGGCCACGACGGCCTTAGTGTCGAACACCTTATACACGCACCCGGCTTAATGTATCATAAACTTGCCGAGCTCTTTAATGTTTGTATTGATCATAGTTATTTACCTACCGATTTCATGAAAACTACAGTTGTACCAATAATAAAGAACAGAACAGGCGACGTGTGCAGTTTGTCCAATTACCGTCCTATTTCATTAGCCACCGTGCTATCAAAAGTTTTTGAACGTCTTCTAATGATACACTTAAACGAAAATAATGTCCCGCTTAATAATGCACAGTTTGGTTTCCGTAAAGGATTATCCACTGATCTAGCAATATTTGCACTTAAAAAAACAGTTCATAAGTACATCAATAGTAATACATCAGTTTATGCATGCTTTCTCGATTTAAGTCGGGCTTTTGATACCATAAATTATAATATCTTATGGCGTATACTAAGGAAAACTAACGTACCGTCGAGAATCATAGATCTTTTAGAGTTTTGGTACAATAATCAACTCAATCAAGTAAAATGGAATAACATTCTTTCTGAGCCCTACAAACTAAGTGCTGGTGTGAGACAAGGTGGGCTGTCGTCCCCTGTTTTGTTTAACATTTATGTTAATGACCTAATTGAGGAGCTAAGTAGCACCAGAGTCGGTTGCTATGTTGATGGTCAATGCCTAAACAACTTAAGTTATGCGGATGACATGGTGCTACTGAGCCCCTCAGTCGGTGGCATTAGGAAACTCGTAGACATATGTGAAAGATACGCAAATGTGAATCAGCTTACATACAATGTAAATAAATCGGAAGTGATGGTCTTTCGCTCACGAAATCACCCTACTCGCATCTTACCTGTCACCCTGTATGGGACGCCGCTAAAAATGGTTAAGACCTTCAAATATCTAGGACACATACTAACTGAGACTCTAATGGACGACGATGACTTAGAACGTCAAAGACGCAATATCGCATGTAAGAGTAACATGTTAGCCAGAAGATTTGCTCACTGTTCTGAACAGGTGAAGATTACGCTATTCCAAGCGTACTGTCAGTCGTTCTACACCAGTCAGCTTTGGTATAGGTACACGAAAAGCGCATATAACGCGCTTCGTGTACAATATAATAACGCATTTAGAGCTATGTTCAACCTACCGTGGCGCTGTAGCGCGACTGGCATGTTCGCGGACAGTAGGGTGAAGGACTTCTATGCTTTATTTAATAAACTTAGAACATCTTTTCATTTGCGATTAAGTAACTGCAAGAACAACATTGTAATCGCCACTTTTCGCACTGTTCATATACTTAGAGCAAAGCCTAATTTATGTTGACTATACCACCAACCCACATATACAAAATTTTATGCAATTTATATAATTTTTAATATTTGACATTTATTTCATAATTCTATGTACGTAATTAACTCTTTATTTGATTTTAACTTGTTATGGCTATAATGTGTGTTTTTCTTTAATTTTGCTATGTAAATTTTTATTGTGTTATGTAAATTTCTATCGGTGATTTGCCTGAAATAAAATTCTATTATTATTATATTATTATTATTATTATTACTAGAGGATACAGGGAAGCAGACATAATTTTAAAAAATTTAACGTTTTGTTCTCGGTCTGAAATTACTAGAAATCTTTCTTAGTGCAGCCCTACGCTCCGCAATGGACATGCATGCCAAGCTTCTTGCACACAGTAGTATCGGCTTTGCAGTATCTATCAATAAATATAATCGCAGATTTTTTCAAGATGACTGAAAAGGTTCGAAATGTATGTGAAAGTGTCTAAAGTATCTCACAATAGGGAAGATTACTGCCAAGTTAAACTACCAGATGGCGGTATCACCGACTACAGTAAATAATTAATTTTGGCAAGTATGACATTTGAATGACAACTTGACAACTCGTTTAGACTTCAAACTTGGGATGCGCGATCTCATTATCTCATCTCAAACAAGTCACTAAAACAGAAACATTGTACAATTTTTATTGTTATTAATAATTAAATATATGAGAAATATTTTGGGTGATAAATAAGTATAGATATATTGTTGTCTTATTGATGACAACATTTGAAAAGCGCGCTACGAAAGTTTGTTTACTGTAGTTGCTTGTGCTGCCATCTGCGTCGAGCTTTGCGTAATGTTCCCTATTGACGGCAAACATAAGCAAGTCCGTAACATGTTAACTTATTATACGACTTGTGAACTGAAATATAAGTAAGTACATACATACATACATAGTCTCACGCCTATACCCCGAAGAGGTAGGCAGAGGTGTATGTCTACACCCACTTTTCGCCAGATATACTTTGCCGTACCGGGCACATTTCCAGACTCCGTGCTGCTACTGAGAATTTCGTGACAGAAAAACCCAATAACACTGCCCGACCCAGGCATCGAACCCGGGACCTCCTGATCCCACGCGCACATTTATGTCGCGAGACCAACGAGGCAGTCGTATAGAGTTTGAAGTCGAGTTTTCCGTCTCTACGCAAAGATGGTATTTGCATCGTGTTATCTCTTAGTCGCCTCTTACGACACCCACTATTATTTTACAATGTATAAACATTTAACGTACACAATATCTCATGTGTGGCTAAATCACATACTAACTGTACGTTAACAAAATGGCAGACGTAAAAAAATGTGCGTTGTAAGATAATATTCGATTCAAGTGTGCTTTTAATTCCATTGCATAGTACGTATTAGGTAAATACCTATTACATTGGTATCATGCTAACGGCACGTCCTAGCTCAAAAATAACCATAATTTTGCCCCCCTTAAGGACCTCATATATGGGCTCTGTAAATTGATCGGTCGGTCACCCGGCCATCCATACAATGACCGTGATGTCATTTACTTTAACTTAACTTATGTAGTTTGTACGAAAATAAACCTGCAAAATAGGCTCTGCAAGCCAATCCCATGGTCACCCATCCATTAAATTACCCATACAAGATCAAATGCGTCTAACTACTATACCTGTTTAAACTGTAATATTGCCACTTGATTTTTGCAGCAAGGTATTATATCTATCGAGAAACTCGAGAGTTCGTGGATACAGCTTGGTAGCGCCATCTACCTTCCTATCTATAACGAATCGCATCAACATGAATCGTTCCACGCTTGTCTAGTGCGAGCGATATCATATTTCCATCCCTCTCTTTCCCTCTCCCTGGAAGAGGCACTGCCTTCGCCCGATTCGTCGACGCGATCGTGGACGCGAGTAAGAGTCGAGAACATTCCTCCCGCTGAGAACGCCGTCTCGATACCGTACCGCGCCGCACCGTTGTATGTGATTATATAAACCGCTCGCAAGTGGAAGTGACGGTGAATTAAAGTGTAAACAATCAGCTGCATTACGAAACACCAGGAGGAAAAGAAACGAAGAAGGCTGTATAAGGTAAGTGCCTTCCATCCTTGAAATATCCTATACCCACTCAATCACCTCCTCCCGTATCCATCTCCTCTCCCCTTATTCCTTTCTAGGCGACCCAGAACTCGCCCTAATACAGTCCATTCCATTAATCCTTCCCAAGTCGCCTAGAACCCTACGGTTTCGGTGTAAGGCCGAAACATTTATTTTGATCCATACGAGTCGGATTCATTTACGTTTTATACGTTATACCGCTATACCTAGGCAGTTATAGCACCTAGCTATACTCCTAATATATTCACATAACCGTCACATGGTTATTTCCGCCCGCATTAGTAGGTAAACTTTTATGTAGCTACCTACTTATTAAATTATTATTTCTGCAACTATCATAGTTGTCTTATAAATCTCATATTTCAAGCAACTTTTATTTCCTCAGC
Source organism: Euclidia mi (assembly GCA_944739405.2). Lineage (NCBI taxonomy): Eukaryota > Metazoa > Arthropoda > Insecta > Lepidoptera > Erebidae > Euclidia > Euclidia mi. Next base: position 86,279,248 of record OX123184.2, read on the forward strand.
TCTAAAGTGTTGCCTAATTAGCCTACTTAGGTAAAATAATAGATACATTAGATATTCTTATTTTGTTTCGTTCTCATTAGCTTATACTTACGTAAGCATGTCACAACAAAAGAAGTCACGCGTGTCGGAAGACAAAGAGATGACAATCTTAGAAGCAAAACGCAATATTTTATTTGAGCGCATTCAAAATATCTATGAACGATCAAAAACCGCATCTATGTCTGACAGTAATAGCGAAGCATTTCTCAGTTATTGTACAACAGTAGATAGTATTCGAACAGATTTTCATAAGTTGTTAGACGATTATAACGCAAGATTACTTTCAATCAATCCTGATGAAAAACCGAACTATCAGGCGTATACCTCATTCGAAGATCTTTATTGTATTATTAAGCGTATACAATCGCAATTGGAGGGTAAATGTTCGGCAGAGCCCGTTGCCCGCAAACCGAGATTACCGCCAATCGAGATTATGTCGTTTGACGGAGATATACGAAATTGGCTGTTATTCTATGCAAGTTTTAAGTCTACAGTGCACGATAATGGTTCTCTGACAGATGCTGACAGGTTGTACTATTTAATAGGTAAACTGTCACCGAAGGCCCAGTCCGTATTTGCAGGTGTCACACCCAGTGCTGAGAATTATCAGGTCATATTTCAGTCTCTATTTGACAGATATCAAGACACGCGCGTTCTAGCGTCTACGTACTTTGACCAAGCTTTAAATCTCAAACTGTCCAGCAACGCGTCTGTCTCGAATTTCCAGCTGTTTACTGATAACTTCGTAACCGCGGTTAATTCTCTTAGGAATTTAAAATTAGAAGATCTTTCCGACTTTATGTTGCTTCAACTCGCTTTAAGAAAGTTTGACACTGATACAATTCGCGCATTCGAGATGACGGAACGCAATAATAAAATACCTACACTAGATAGTTTTATTTCGTTCATCAAAGATCAGTGTCGAATATTTCATAATACGCAGTCTGGTTCTCCTGGCCCGTCTAACACTAACAACAACAAACAAAGGTTGAATAAATCGCGAAATAGTAATAATAACTCAGTCCCTAATCCACAATCTTACGTAACATGTTCGGAATCTAATAGTAATAATTCACAGAAGTGTCTGTGCAGTAATATAGTGCACGACCATTACTATAAGTGTCCCACCTTTAATGATTTAAATCCAATTGCTCGTTTTAAAAGCGTAAAAGATAACAAAGCTTGCATTAATTGCTTAAGCATAAAACATAAAACGAGTAATTGTTCCAGTAGAACGAGATGTCGCACGTGTAAACAAAAACATCATACACTGTTACATTTTGATAAAAATAACCGGTTGTCAAGTCAAGCCGCTAACCTTGACACACTCACGCAAGTGCAGAACACGGTAGCTGCGCCTTCCACGCCTCGCAATAATGAGATATCGTTGTGTACGACATCCATTGCGCGGGCGGCACGCACGCGCGGACGGCCTTCGCGCGCTTGTAGTGATCAGAGCAGTGCTAGGCCGCCATGTATGGCGTCTAAGACTGTTCTGTTAGCGACAGCGCAAGTTATCATATATGATGTCAATGGGTCGCCGCACATGGTACGTTGCCTGCTAGATAGCGCATCTCAGACCAATTTAATAACGTTAGAATTGTTCAAACGCCTCGGATTATGGAATAACTTTAAAAATACGAACTCAATAATCCGAGGGATAGGCGGATCAGAAAAACATTGCAAGGTTCCGTAGATATTAAAATACATTCGCGTTTTAATAGGGACATTAATTTTAACATTTCTTCGCTTATCGTGGAACGTATTACAGACACGTTGCCAAACGCTAATGTGGACGTGTCGCTCCTCACACATCTCGAGTCATTACCACTAGCGGATTCGGAGTTTGCGAATCCGGCAGACATTGATGTTTTGATCGGAGCCGCAATATTCCCGCACTTGCTACTTACTAAAGTGGTACGTAGTGAGCAAAATAACTTACCGCCCGCTATTGAGACGGTATTCGGGTATGTAATTATGGGTACCGTACCTACATTACATACTTCTCAATACGTTACGTCTTGCTGTTGTTCTGTTCTTCAAGAAAACAATATTGACTCTCTTCTCAAGCGATTTTGGGAGCTTGCCATAAAGATCTCGAGTGTGAAGAACATTTCCGCGCTACCACTGTTCGTGACGACAGTGGCAGATACGTTGTGGCGTTGCCATTCTGTGGTGACCCTTATTTGTTAGGCGACTCGTACGCTGCTGCGCTCAGACGTTTCCATTGTTTGGAACGTAAACTTGAATCATCACCTAAGTTACGCAGCGCCTATAATGACGTCATTCGTGACTACATAGATAAAGGTTTTTTGAGTGAAGTTGTAAACAACGAGGGCAACTCTCTGCCCTCATATTATATCCCGCATCACGGCGTAGTTCGCGAAGATAAAACCTCTACTAAACTTCGTGTGGTTTTAGACGCTAGTTGTAAGACTACATCGGGTCAGTCGATTAATGACATTTTGCATGCCGGCCCCAATCTACAGGGTGATTTATTTAACATCATAATAAAGTTTCGTCTTTTCCAAATCGCTCTGTCAGCTGATTGCCGCCAAATGTTCCTCAATATCGGCGTTCGCGAATCTGACCGTAGATTTCAACGGGTCTTTTATCGTTTTGACAAGAAAGAACCTTTATCTGTGTATCAGTTCAATCGTGTTTGCTTTGGACTCAAGTCTAGCCCATATCACGCATTACGAGTTGTTCGCCAGTTGATCGCTGATGAAGGCGATCACTTTCCCGCCGCAGCGGCTGTTGCCACTTCCGCTTTGTACATGGATGACATTGCCTGTAGTGTCATATCCGCTCCGCTAGCAATTTCGCTTTGTGAAGAGCTTATTCAGCTTTTCAAGCGAGGCCAGTTTGATCTTGTCAAATGGACAAGCAACTCTAAGGAGGTTCTCGCACGCATACCAGATTCTCATAAGGCTTCTCCAGACATTGAGTTTGAGAAGTCTGTACCGCATAAGGTTCTCGGTTTACGCTGGGACAAATCCTGCGATAGTTTTCGGTTTGACGTCTCACCACCAGATGATAAGTGCACCAAACGCACTATGCTGTCCACAGTGGCTCGACTATGGGACATAATGGGTTTTGTGGCTCCCACAATTTTGTACGCCAAGCTCTTAATCAAAGAGCTTTGGCTATCAAAGTGTGAGTGGGATGAAACACCCCCTGACCATATTGTCGCCGCTTTGGGCCAGTTTTGTATTGAGCTTACCGCGCTCAATCAAGTTACTATTCCGCGTCATCTTGGGTTGGTAGATGGATGTACCATCAACTTGATAGGTTTCGCTGACGCCAGCGAGCGTGCTTACGGCGGAGTCGTATATCTGCAAGTCCGCATTGGTTCTAACTACTCGGTGCAGTTAGTTTGTGCCAAGTCTAAGGTCTCGCCTGTTAAAACCGTTTCAGTTGCGAGACTGGAGTTGTGCGCGGCCCTTCTGCTGTCTCAGTTGCTCCGCAAGGTTCAAGACACAGTTTTGCCCCACTACCCCATTAATAAATTATACGCATTTTCCGACTCCAAAGTAGTGCTCGCTTGGATTCATTCTTCTCCTCATCGCTGGCAGACTTTTGTCGCCAACCGCGTTAGCAAATTGATTGAACTGGTTCCTGCTACTTGTTTCAATCACGTCGCGGGTATTGAGAACCCCGCAGATTGCTTGTCTCGTGGTGTCACTCCACTTAATCTTCTGCATCATCCATTGTGGCGTCGTGGACCTTCTTGGATCTCCCATGATCCGTCAGAATGGCCCATGCAACCCTTTGACCACAGTGCAGAAGACGAAGATGTACCCGAGCGGAAGTCTGTTTCTTATCCCGTGATTGCTGAGGTTGCGGAGTCTCCCATCTATGCACTCGCACTACGCATTCATCGTGGTCTAAGTTACTCCGCGCCATCGTTTATGTCTATAGGTTTCTTAGGCACCTACCTAATGAGACTTTTGTATCAAGTACTGATCTGAAATTCGCAGAATGTAAGTTACTACGAGCTGTACAAGCTGTTCATTTTAGTAACGACATTCAAAATTTAAAGGACAATGTACCTTGTTCTCCCGCTATCCTTAGACTCAAGCCGTTTCTCGATGAACATGGCGTCATACGCGTTGGGGGTCGTCTGTCAAATTCGGATGAACCTTATAACTACAAACATCCTTGTATTCTGCCGCGACATGATCATGTTGTCGACCTTCTTGTTGATTTTTATCACAAGAAGCACCTCCATGCCGGTCCGGAGTTGCTTATGTCCTTACTTAGGCATAAGTATTGGATTTTAGCCGCTCGACGAATAATTCGTCACAGAATACATAAATGTAACGTCTGTTTCAAATTTCGTCCGCGTCCGACTTTCCCTCCCATGGCCGATCTCCCTAGCCAGCGCGTCAACCAGGTTGCTAAAGCGTTTACACACACCGGTTGTGATTACGCAGGACCACTGCAGTATACGCCAGTGCGTGGTCAAGGTGTTAAAAGCCGTAAAGCCTGGCTATGTATTTTTACATGCTTAACGACGCGCGCTACGCATATTGAAGTTGCGACAGATTTAAGCACGGTGTCATTCCTGGCAGCCCTTAAACGATTTCTCTCACGGCGCGGCCCTATACAGTCTTTGTACACGGATAACGGCACTTGTTTTGTGGGCGCAAGCTCTTATTTACGCGACCTTTATAAGTTTCACAGGGAAGAATATCGTACTCGTCTTCAGGAGGAACTTTCCATAAATCATATCGACTAGAAGTTTATTCCACCAGCATCACCGCATTTCGGTGGATGTTGGGAAAGCATGGTCAAAGTAATTAAAACGCATCTCTTCAAGGTTATAGGTCAACAGATCCTCTCTTACGAAGAGCTTTTAACTGTCCTTGCACAAGTCGAGGCACTGATCAACTCGCGTCCGCTCACGGCATTGAGTAGTGACCCTGCAGAACCATCCGCGTTAAGCCCTGCACATTTTCTGAACACAGTGCCATTATCGTCATTTCCGGCTCCTGAAGCAGACTCTTCAAGCTTGCTCCAGAGACATACTCTGCTGGATAAACTCGTGCAGTCGTTCTGGCGGCGCTGGCGTGCGGAATATCTACACCAGCTTCAGGCTAGATCCAAGTGGAATAGTCCTGCATCCCCTATACAGGAGGGTACGCTGGTCGTCATAATACATGATAATGCTCCGCCGCTTTCATGGCCGTTAGCCATCGTAGAGAAATTGCATACTTCCAAGGACGGTACAACTCGCGTTGTTACCGTGAAAACCGCCAAGGGGAGTTACGTGCGCCCTGTTGTACGTCTCTGTCCGCTTCCAACTCAGTGAGATCTAGCCTGAAGTTGGACTTACCTCTTAGTTTAAGTATTTAGTTAGTAGTTTTCGCTATTATTGCGTTTGTAGCTTTCGCTAAAGTTAATTTAGATTAATTTTATTGTCATATCGCTGTCTTAGCCTATTGATGGGTTATGCGGTAGTACACCCAACATAGCTAAGTTCAATTCTATTTTTTTAAAGGCAACCCTTTAGGGCCGGGGGGATATGCTAGCGCCATCTACCTTCCTATCTATAACGAATCGCATCAACATGAATCGTTCCACGCTTGTCTAGTGCGAGCGATATCATATTTCCGTCCCTCTCTTTCCCTCTCCCTGGAAGAGGCACTGCCTTCGCCCGATTCGTCGACGCGATCGTGGACGCGAGTAAGAGTCGAGAACATTCCTCCCGCTGAGAACGCCGTCTCGATACCGTACCGCGCCGCACCGTTGTATGTGATTATATAAACCGCTCGCAAGTGGGAGTGACGGTAAATTGAAGTGTAAACAATCAGCTGCATCACGAAACACCAGGAGGAAAAGAAACGAAGAAGGCTGTATAAGGTAAGTGCCTTCCATCCTTGAAATATCCTATACCCACTCAATCACCTCCTCCCGTATCCATCTCCTCTCCCCTTATTCCTTTCTAGGCGACCCAGAACTCGCCCTAATACAGTCCATTCCATTAATCCTTCCCAAGTCGCCTAGAACCCTACGGTTTCGGTGTAAAGCCGAAACACAGCTTATGACGTATCCTTGAACTCATGTCTCCCTATCTCTAAGTAAAACAGATAAATACATATTCTTGTTTTCTTAGATTCCTTAAACCCATAAAAAATATGTATTAACATATTATATTATACCAGCTGACCCAGCGAACTCCGTATCGCCTTTTTAAGCGTTTTTATTTAATTCCATTTTTTCTAAGCTCCTTTTCCAAAGTTACCATTGGCTTAGCGCTTAATCTCATATCATATCAATCTATAAATGATGAACAAACAAACATAGATTTTTATATAATATTGAATTGCCCATTCCTTAAAATATCGGAGACGATACACATATCGACTTTAAAAAAAATTCCCATCCGCCATCTTTGATTTCCCAACCGCCATCTTGAATCACGAAATAGATGTTGTATTCAGATTCCCCATCCCTTTAAACATCGGAGACGATACCCATATTAATTTTAAAAAAAATCCCATCCGCCATCTTTGATCACGAAATAGATAGTGTTTTTGATTTCCCCATTCCTTAAAATATAGGAAACGATACCCATATCGCCTTAAAAAATCCCGTCGGCCATCTTTGATTTCCCATCCGCCATCTTTGATCACAAAATAGATGTTGTATTTCGATTCCCCACCCCTTAAAACATCGAAGGCGATACCCATATTGATTTTTAAAATTTTCTCATCCGCCATCTTTGATTTCCCCGCCAGCATTTTGGATCACTAAATAAATTTCATATTATTAATCAGCGTCCCGAAAATCTCGAAAACGATACCCATATAGATTGTATCATTATCTTATTAATATCATATCATATTAATATGTGCGTAATACATAAATAAAGATACATAAACTTTACATATTTATAAGCAAATACGTTGAGAAAAAAATACGGATCAAGAGGCTTTAGCCGCGCTATAAACGTTTTGGAATGCAATATTTACGTAAAATGGCGGACGCGGACGCGAGCGACAGGTCCGTCCTCTGAGAGCGCTCAGCGCTGAATGGCGGACATAGCATCGCGCTTCGAGCTTTATAGGTCTTTTTAAAAAAATCATATTAATTACAAACAAAAAGTTTAGATTCCAATTTTTTATATGACTTAAAATTAATCTTAAGGTTTCTAAATATTTATATATCTTTTTAATAATCACAGTAGCTTTTTAGAAATAAATGCAAATTTGCGGGCTAAAATTAAGCAAAATGCACTGTTTTGATCTCCGATTTTATTGAAATTATGAATGAAAGTACAATTTTTATTTTAAGCACTCGCTTGTATCACTTCTGCTTGTACAGTTTACATTACAGAATTATAGAACGATAAGTTTTCATAGCACTAGCGACCATTAATGTTGGCCTCAACTACAGAAATGACGAAAATGAGTTTTTTTTAATTCATCCGTTTTAAAATATTTACTAAAATAACCCATTTATTTTTCTTTAACACTCTCTTAATAAAGAACTGAACTTTCATATATTCTATATCTTTAATATTAATTGTAATTTTCCGTAACGTAATAGAACAATAAAAACCCGCAAAATCGCATCCGACGGAATAAACGCTCTTGACACGTGGTATAGTAATGGGCATGCGGATGGGAAAAAAGTCAATATAATAATAGGAATCCTCATGTCTGTTTATGAACGCAGCAGTAGATATAATCCTAAACAAAATTAATTTGGTTTTCAAAATAACGTCTAACGTTTAAGTCAGGACATTGTGTACCTAATAATAAACGCGCTGCGCAAATTTTGCAAGAGCAATCTGGAATTGTTACGTCATCAAATTTAGCTATCGTTTGCTTAGATTTGTATCTGTAGGTCTCAATACTATGTTTTCCCAAATGCTTACTAAGACGAAGGCTTTGAAAAACCCACAGTAGTGTGTAGTTTCAACGAATTGCGTCATTTGAGGCCTTTGTAGTACGGTAGGGAGTGTCAGTATGTGCATGTCGTAAATGTTCAGTGTCCTATATGTTGTGCCCTTTCGTGACAAATTAAGTACCGGATGTAGCTCAAGTGGTGTACCCGACTTTACGGAGGTACAGATATATGGGATTTGTAACCCTTAACTACACCCAAGAGGGCTCCGTGAGTTATTTCCACAACAAGACGCCACTGTTTTTGTCACATTATATCGATAAGACTTTTAAAGAAGACGTTTCACCGATCTATAAGTAAATTTTTTGTAACATGCGATGCGGTAGTGATCTCAGCTAATTCTAATAAGTCATTTCTGAGGTAGATTCGTACATATATCTTTGTAAGATTTTTTTTTACATTCATACAACTCCATCTAGTCCCAAACTAAGCAGAGCTTGTACTATGGGTACTAGACAATGGATAAACATACATATACCTATATTTTTTTTGCCTACATACTATACATAGAAACACCCAGACCAAGACAAACATCCATGTTTACGCACACAAATGTTTGACTTGAACGGGAATCAATCCCACGACCTTCATTAAATATTTCTGTTCGTACATATGTACATACATATAATCACGCCTGTTTCTTGGAGGGATCGGCAGAGACTACGAAACAACTTTTGCAACGATCAAATCCTCAAATTCCAATTCCATCAAATTCCTCATACATGCTCTTCTGTTCAGGGTACTTCTAACCTGTCCTGTTTTTAGCATGTCTCCAATCTAGTTAGACAAAGTCCGCCTTGGTCTTCCCCTTCGTCCTGTCCCATTCACACTTGCCTTATATATCTGCTTGGTCAGTCTTTCGTCATCCATCCTCTCCATGTGCCCAAACCACCTGAGCATTGTTTTCTTGATGCTCGTTACTACATCTTCTTTTACCCCACAACACTCTCTTATCACACAATTCTTTACTCTGTCAGTCAAAGACATACCACATATACTTCTGAGTGCTCTTATTCCTACAGCCTTTATACTTTCAAGTCTCTTCTGCGATACCCAACCTTCATTATTATACCTAAGAGTAGGTGCGAACACCCCTCTAGGTTCTACGCCATTGCTTTGCGAATTTGGCAGTAAATGTAGAAGCATACAGTAATAATGTTTTAAATTTGACGTTCATAAGTGTCACTTTGTGATCTAAATGAATAAAGGATTTTGACTTTGACTTATGCACAGCCATAGATGCTTTTTGGACACGTTTTACCTGCATTCATAAACGCCTTCAGAGCTCCATTCACTCTATTACCTGTGTTTATTTTTGTACGTAATGTTAATTTTTGTTCATAGTGTAAATTCAACATAAAGAAGAGTCTTATATTACTGAATACATTTCAAACAGAGTGTTACATTTGTAAGAGTTCAAAACCAGTTGCTGATAGACAATCCTGGCTAGCTATGAGAAGAAAAAAATATCCGCCATCGACTAAGAGCGAATTACAGGAAGTAATGTGTCTTAGATGTTCTTTGTGCTGGTGACACACCCTGTAAAATATTCCTTGCACCATGATAGGTATATGATTATTATACAAACACAATCGCTATAATAAATTATGCATTTATCATAAAACTAGTCGACGCCAGCGGCTTCGCACGCACATATTTTCGAATTTCCCGTTTTGCCCGATCCCGTGAGAATTTCAGGAAATCCCGTCTTAGTGCACCCTACGGTCCCCAAGGAACATCATCATCAGCCTTTAACAGTCCACTGCTGGACTAGGCCTCTCCTTTAAAAGGAGGAACTGGCCTACTATACCACGCTGGCCAAACGGGTTGGTATAGGTATAGTTTTCTATCAAGTTTTCCTTCTCTTACAGTGGTGTTCTCTGCATAATATGCTCCCTCTGTCGACTCTTACGACACCCATGGGGTGATATGGGGTGGTGACATTCAGTATTCTTAATCCGTCATCACACGGGCCCCAAGGAACATACATGTTAAATTTCAGCTTCTTGCGCCGAGTAGTTTCGGCTGTAGCTTGTCTGTCAGTCAGTCAGTAACGCAAGGATTTCATATATTAAGATATTTATATTCTCAAAGACCTAAGATTACGCTAGACAATTTGATAAAATATTAATTAACCCGCCGTTGACTTGGAAAATTTGGCATAGGTTCTAAAACTGTGAACAATCCATCGTAAAACTGACAAAAGTTCGTGTTCCCCTGACAATACGAGCCGGTGCGAAGATGTTCTATTGTACAGTATCATTCATGCAAATAAAAACGTGCTACCTCTCTATCCTTATTAATTTTATTCAGAAACGGTGGATGCATTATATGGCTTTAACTCTACGTGCAATATATCTGAGCAGCCAAGTTTAAAGTGATTTTCGTGACCCATCACTTTTCTTGAAAATTAAACTACGAAACAAGGTCGTCATAGAGTTGAGATGCATAGATAGTATTATGATTATAGTTTTACGTTCTATGTCCACAAAGGAGAAACGTCTGTGAGTGCCTGCTTCTGTGTTTGCATCTTATCCGTTATTTGGTTATTGAGCTTGATTGAGCTTTATTCACAAAAAATAAAATTGGCATTATTTACCAGTCAACTTGTTATCTTAGAACCCAGTTTCACTTCTACCTCTTTATGGTTCTAAATGTTCCTGGAACATGACGCCTGCTAGATAAATTCAAAACTAGAACTAAATTTGTATGATTTAGGCCGACTTCACCGCTGCCTGATCCTAACTAAAACTTTAAACTATTGTGTCAAATAACTCATACAAACATTTTAAATTTATCTGGAAAGTTCGGCTTATTCAGATGTGGTAAACTGTTACTTTACCTTTTTTAATTTATCCAGAGCTCCTCGGATAGTGCTGAAACCAGCCATAAAGTTGTAAAGATTCGCACAACAGAGAAATAATTCCTAGCGCCATAAGGGTGAACCTTATGTAAATCAGAAACATCGATAGCCGAAACAAATAATATTAATACATTTTGAACACGTGTCTCGAAGGCATCTTGCTTCGATTTGGCAGCGAACTAGCTGAGACGTTGAGTTTTATCTGGCGATATCTCAGAAACAGACATTACGAACAAAATCTGTGGGCAATATATCGTTGTACAATGTCGGCAGTAACGCGAACTCGCGCAGTAATAAAACTTACTTAGGTGTTGTTCGATATAAGCCTCCTTGATTATTTGATTACGTTCAATAAGACTATCTCTCTCACACCTATGTACATATGTTTTATTAGCGTTAAAAAAAGGACTGCAGTAAAAAGCTTACCATTTACGTGGGCCAGGTGGTATTAAACGTTTGCTTACATTAAGAATCAATCGTGGGCCATCTGTTTTGGACTATGGGTAGATTTTTTTTTTAATTTTATCTTTTTAAAATTATGGATAATGGAGTGGATTTAATATTATCGGTATGTCTGTCACTCAAGCTAATTTGGTGCACACATTTTCGTTAGATATCTGTGCCAATGTTCTGCGTACAAATAAAATATATTATATTTCTGTAATAATAATATTTAAGTAATATAAATAATAGTAATAAGCCTTATTTAATTTAAATAAATTTATTATTCTGACGCTTGTTTCTGCTAGTTTGTGTAATAAAAGTTCTTCAGTGGGATATTTATGCAGCTCGCATTTATTGGTATATTATAGGACACTAAATTTTGCCTAATATTTGTACACTCAAAATTTGAAAATCTGTCCATGTGAAGAGACGAGAGATATGATGTTGGCATCATTTAATATTTATATTGGAATCATAATAAATTATACAAGTGAAATATACTGTAAAATTTTAAGTTCACCTATTCTAAGACTCTTGTGTGGTGAAAATAATTAAATTATACTAAACTAAATAATATGACTATCATCCCCCTCGGGTCTGCTTATTAGTCTAACCAGATATAACTTAATATTCTGACTGGGTGTCTGACCTCCTCAACCCAATGGGTACAGCGATATTTGACTAGAAAATATCTTCATAACAGGCGGGTTCGACGGCTTAACGTGCTCACCGACGCACAGGGCAAGCGACAATTAACTATTCAATACGCACATAACATCACGTATCTCCACTAGGCTATCACTGCCAAACTAAATCATACTATCATCATCATCATCAGCGTGCCATAGTCCGCTGCTGGATATAAATGGCACGCCACTGAGTCCGATTTTCGGCTTTTCGTATATTTCCTATATGAAGTGAAAATAAATAAATTATACTCAACGTACTCGAGCATACAGGCTCGAATATATGTAACGTATGTAAAAAAGTACTTTGTCGTGGAATTAGCATGTTAGGAACAGCACACTCAGCGTGGCTTAACTAGATTGAAATATGAGTAGCTACGTGAGGGGGCTTTGTGTACGATTTACGAGCGAGTGTGTGTGGACTGTACGCGCGAATAACTCCGTGTATACGTATATATTGGTATACACAGTGTACTTTAGAGTATGTTAAATAGTACTACATCCGTGTGGAGATGGACATAAAATAAAAAGTGTCACCAGTGTACCATTTCCTTCCGTGAGTGTCGAAAGATGACTAAGGAAATTAAATGAGCAATAGTATCTTGGCGAAGAGACGAAAAATATTGGCTCGCATAATAATGCAGAAGGGGGCCGCATTGTTAAGCGAGCCAAATATTCATATTCATAAGGATAAAAAATCAATACTGGAAGTTGTTTTTTTATTCACAATAATAAAAGATTGTAATGAAATATGAACAAGTCACATATTCTAAGCATTTAATTCAAGAATTCAGCAAAAATATTGAAACCAAATAGTCGTCGCGGTTCTCACGCCATATTGTATACACACTCTATCCCGAATTCGCAATAACAACATTCCACACAAAACAGGTCTTCTATCTCGTCATGCATTTTAAAATGTGAGCTACTTTTTATTCCAAAAGTTGTAGGTCTCATGAAGACGGGAGCGCGAGTGGCTCTCGTACAATACGATATTGCGTTCTACCGGCAGTGCCCCGCGCGACACCCGTAATACTTAAGTTTTAAAGCACATACCATTGCAAACACTCACAGTATTTATTTCATACACAAATACTTCAACTATATGGAAATTTGTGTTTTGTTAGTGTTATCTTTGTTTATATACCGCAGTCTTTTTAGGTTGTGCAGATTATAATTTGACTTTCGCATTCCGCTGCTAGGCTGGACATACGGCTCTCCTTATTTGCGTCACAATAGAGTTGTGAGTCATTAGAAGAATTTGGCCTACTGTACCATGCTGGCCAGAAATAGTACAAAAATTTAGTATATTTTTAAATCGTCTAAAATACGTCATCTTCATCATAATCGCACTCGAAAGGTGTTCACTTCTGTTCACTTCTGAATACCCTCCTACTCTGCTGTGTCGCTCAGAGTATGGCCGCCACTCCATAGCCTTCTTACCCCAAAGGCTATCGGTTTTTCGAGCTATGCGCCCTACCCACTATTACTTCAGTTTGATATTAAAAAACACGGATATCATAGAATTTAATTCAAACGAAAAAATCCAGCGCTGTAAGATATTTGTTACAAAAATAGCAGTTACAACAGATATAAATTGACTATTCACAGAAACATTTGTCTTAACTAAAAGATTTATTACGAACACAAGTAATTTGCCATCTAAATTGTTCGAATAATCGTTTTATTGTCGTGTATACCAAACGGGATAAATTGCAAAAACATTAAGATACATCGCTGAATACAAACAAGAGGCGACATACACTACATTAAGTAGATGTGTGGAAGCAATAAACGTCGTAAAAGAGTTAGGAGCATAGTTTAGAAAATTGAGTTTAATGAATGGGCCTCGAAGCACAATCTCGTCGATAACGCACGACATTATTGTAATTAAATCAGTACAGACCTACCTCCCATCTCCCTTGCGTCCAGAGTGCAATGCAATCATTAACAGCCAAAGAGCGCACCGATAGTGTATATAAAAGTATGGATTACGAGACAAGAGGACGAACTAAAATGCGAACTGAAAAGTATAAATCTATTCGTGACGTATACATAGCGAATTATCACCCGCGGGGAGGAGCTAGCTCAGGAGGCGCTATCGTCAATAAAACACCTTTGTATGCATGCAGGAGAACCTACCTCGTGCCCCCAGATATTGGGGCTGTAAATCACCGCCGTAAACTCTCACTTTTAAAATTTGGTAATACAGCGGCGAGTGGAGCCGCAACTATAGTTGGTGCCACGAGAAGATAGACTTTTTGTCAACAAACATTCAGGGCTTCACAACCTTTTTTCAAATACTTGTGTTTTAGATTTTATACTTCTTGAACAGTATTTTTTTACAATGTTAGGCATTGTTATACCACAATGTTTTTAAATTTATATTGTTAAATTTTACTGCAATAAAAATATTTGATTTTGTGTTTAAATGGTCGAATGTTCATAAATTTGCCGATTTTATTTTTGTCGTTTTACACGTAATTTATTCTGTAAATTAGGGAAAAATAGAGTACCATGGTTGTTAATGATAGAGTACATACATGCTACTCTATTATAGATATGATTTTTTTAATCATAGATAATAAATCATTTGCTCAAAGTAGCCTACCTATCCTTAAATATTAAATTATTGACCAACAATGAATGATAATACAGATAACTAGCTAGTACTTTGCATAAATTTGTAGGCATGGAGATTTTACGTTGTCTGTGAATGAAATCATCAGAATTAACTTAAACAAAGTCCATTAAAAGTTACGGTAGTCTGAAAACGCAATTTCTTTTTTAGGTATAAATAATTTTTTGCGCCACTAATAGCAGCAGCGGGAAGAGTGTTGCGATCCTATAAACTTGTATTTAACTTCACATTTACCTCTTCTTGATAACTAAAAAACATAATTTGTCCTCTGATAACTGCATGTTAAGCCCAAGAATGTAACATTTCAATGAACTAACGCCAAATGTTGACATTCTAGGCGTCAGTACCTAATAACATAAGAAGATCTTCTTGACAGCGCATAATATCGATAAAAACCCGATCCATTGACATATTAGTTTTAAATGACACGTATCTATGTACCGTTGCGCTCATTGGATTTGACATTATTTGTTTTTGACAGAACTATCGCTAAGTCACTTAGTAGAAATTCTTTGTTTACAAAAAGTCTATGTTCTCGTGGCACGGACTATACGTAAATAAGTAAGCCTCGGGATCGCATCGCACTGCTCCGCTTCGCTTCGCACCGCACCGCACGGAGCGAATAAATAAGAAATATTTTAACAGTTTATATTTCATAAAGCGCGACGTAAACGGTTGGTTTTATCGTTATCCTTGGATAAAGTGGAATAAAAATGGAGGGAGCCTTACGCCTCGCGCCACATCAGCCCGTTCCAATACGCCTCGTGCCGGTCACTCATCGATATTCAAGGCACGTGCCATTACAGCTGATGTGTACACGTTACACAGCACTAATGACAATATACCCGATCACATCAGTATGGGCAGACGTTCAATGCTCTTGCAGACACAGATTGTTTATGAAGCCTATCAACGATACTGAGAGGGTAGTTACTCATTTACGGTGTAGTTCCGTACAACTGAGGGTGATTAGATTTATCAAACCATCTGTATATATCTGCGACCACGGTACTTCCTACTGAATAATTTTATAAATATACGTCTCTGATTTGCTTGATGAATTTGCTAGATCTTTTTTTTCTCGCGGTAAGTGAAATGCCTTTATTTACTATTGTACTGGCAATAAATTAAATTTTGTTCTACAAACATACAACCAGATAATACAAAGAGAATTAGAACTATTTATTGATAACACAAGGTGTTTTCACTTGTAGGGATCTAACCCATAACCTACGGGACAGTGTTGAACAAACGAGATGACATAAACCATCATCCATAGCCATCATCCATGCAATCAAGGTGAATGCTAATAATAAATTAGAAACAGGTGGCTGATTTTTTTTATTTGTAAAGAAGTAAAGCTATACTTTTACGAAAATTAGAATTCTGGAGTTCAAGAAATAGAGAGAAACCATTGATTGACATTTCTGGAGTTCAAGAAATAGAGAGAAACCATTGATTGACATCAATGGTTTCTCTCTATTTCTTGAACTCCTTGAGAGTGACCTCTCAAAGCCTTTCTGTGAGGATATCCTTTTATTTTAAACTAGCTGACCCGGCGAACATCGATTCTTTATTTATTTTTTATACTTTATTTTTTTCTCTCCGTAAGAACCATCCTCGTACTTTAAAGAATATTATAAAAAAAATATTAACGAAATCGGTTCAGCTGCTCTCGAGATTTGCGCTAAGTAACACATTCACATACGAAAATTGGGCTCAGTGGCGTGCCATTGGAGAGGCTGGATATATACAGCCGTGGACTACGGTAGGCTGATGATGATGATGAATACATTCAGCGATCCATTTTTATATTATAGATAAGCACATTACGCTCCTTTACTTTGCGCGGTCGGTAAAACCCGTACCGTGCCCGTGATTTATTTTATAAACAGTTGTGATATTAATACAATACTAATTTGCATGAAACAACTGTTGAGGTTGTTAAAAAAATAATTAATTAATGTGGCCACAGTGTTGTTTATCACAGAGTTTTAGAGGGACAAAAACGTCGACAGTTTTATCTGCCGAACTAAAGTACAATATATGTATGCGCGTACAGTATTGCTATCATAAAAACTGGGTAGTAAATCGGCTCGTTTCCGTAACACCATACACCGTAGCAGTAGGCGTAGGTAAAATTTGTCGCAGAACTGACAACCATTGGAATAGACGTGTACTAGAAAAGAGTAGGGGATAGGGCTCCCTCCAGCCAGGTGACAATTTTCGCAAAGAGATTAGGCACAAAGAACCGGTCATCAAGAAAATGGCGTGTCATGGGATAGATCCAGCAGGTGACAACAGCAGGCTGAGGAGGGTACTGATGAATTGACGATTATAGTTAATGACAATGAAAATACCTTTTTGATATTAAAATATCTGGACTTTGAGCTTTTATGGAAAGCAGACTGTTAGTGTTATATTTCATGGCACGAGTGAAGAACAATGAAGATCCTCAGCATAAAAAATATCTCGAACAAACGGAGTCAATTTCATTTAAAGAATAATACTTGATATTTTTATTAGTTCATTAGCTATTGGATGACGTTCATTATGAGTTAGATTTCTTAACGAATCGTGTCCGCGCGGCGAATGCAAACTACGTGACGTCACAGCGACACTGGGCACGAAGCCCCACTCCCTTGTCCCGCGGCCGAAGTACTTACACCTCACCCCCGCGGTCTCGCATATCGACACTAATTCACTTTACAAGTTGCCAACTAATAAGCCTATTGTTTGGTTCACCTACGTGCCAATATATAATATTTGCTGAGTCTGTGACAATATACCCTCATCTACTCCCCTCTACCCCGCCCCTCTTGTGCCAGTATTCAGCTATCTCATATTTTGCTGTTTCAGCTCTATTCGAGAATATCATATTCTTAAAATGTTGTACCTACTCGTTTAATCTACGTATAAGCGGCTTGCTCATGGATTCCATCGATGTTTGATAACAAATTTACTGAAGAATATGTTGAGTGTATGTTGACAAAATACGATGGAACATAAAGTAAACAACACAATGTAGCAAATATCTGAAAGTGTTGCCAGCAATACGCCTTGTATCTCGTCAACTAATCTGCCGTTCGTGTCGATCGTCTAATAATGTTACTGCTTAAAAAATAATCCTTCTAATCTTAATCCTATCGTCATTTTGTAGTTAACTACTAAATTTTGTTGCCTAGTTACAAAAGGTCATTAGTACACTCATTCTAGACTATGCATCCATCATACTGTGGAAATCGGTACGTCGCGTCGCTACGGACGAGCTACATCCGACCTTTAGCCGAGCCGAAGCGTATTTCATACAAGTGTAGAATAAACGACGTCGACTCGCATATCTCGGCGCCCGAGCTCTCGAATCTTCGTAAAATTGAAAATCGATTTTAATTTAATATTCGACGGCGCTTATCTTGTCTAAGTTACACTATAAACAGGATCAAAGGGTCTATAAAAGCAACAACCAACGGTTTGACGTAGCAGCGCTACGACGTAGCGTATCTACGTCGGTGCTACGGATGCGGGTGGCTTGATAAAATGCCGTCTTTGTGAAAGTTTTGGGACTGTGGTAACATTACGCTATATAAGTATCATGAGTACATACATACATACATAGACTCACGCCTGTTTCCCGGAGGGGTAGGCAGAGACTACGTAACGCCATTTGCAACGGTCCTGACATACCTCTCTTGCTTCACTCACTCCCATCAAGTTTCTCATGCATGCTCTTCTGTTAAGAGTACTTCTGACTTCCTTTCTGTCCTTTTTTCAGGATGTCTCCAATCTGGTTAAAGAACGTCCACCTAGGTCTTCCCCTTTGTCCTGTCTCTTTCACACTTGCCTTATTATTATTCTTTGTCAGTCTATCGTCATCCATCCTCTCCATGTGCCCAAACTATCTTAACATGCTTTTCTCAATGCTTGTCTACATCTTCTATTACCCCACAACGCTCTCTTATCACACAATTATTTACTCTGTCGGTCAAAGATACACCACACATACTTCTCAGTGCTCTCATTTCTACAAAAGAAAAGAAAAGAGAAGATAACGAGAAAGAAATGTTGAACTTACTGGAAAAAAATAAGATATTAAAATGTGAAATGGCTCAGCTCCATACTCAATTCTCTGATGCCATGAGTGCTCGGGATGGACTCCAGCTCATTGTGGACGGGTTTGCCGAGTGTAGCTTGCAGTAAGAACAAGCACTTGACCGTATAAAGTTCTTAGACACACAGTTACACGAGGCAAACAGTAGAATAACTCATCTAGAATTCACCCAAGATCAAATCACTACAACGGCAAATCAAAGTCTGTTCGATGAGCTGGTGGTTCATGCTCCAAGCATGATTACTGATATAAATCATTCTAAAGCATCATTTCCAAATAGTCTCTCAGTGTGCAAAGAATCAAATAATTCAATAAAATTGATTAGGGGTAGTAAGACTAGAATTAAGAAATATGTCAAATTAAACAAATTCATAAAAAAGACCCAAAAATTAGTTCACAGACAAAAATTTTTCATGAAAAATGTTAAGTTAAATAGGGAAAGATTACTTGCTCTTGAAAAATTAAAAATATACACACAGAAATATCACCAAAATAATTTGAAACATAAATTAGAAATAAATAATTTGCAGGTAGAATAAAATAATCTTAGTGACAAATTAGTATCAATGACAAATAAATATAAAAGCTCTGAACTACAAATAAAAGAGTACATATTGGCAATGAATGAGTTGGTGGCATCAAATAGTAACAAATGCTCAATACCATTGAACAATGACATCCCGTTCAACCACCAACACTCGCCAGCTTGCTCATTGCCAACATGTGACCCGGTTTTGCCAAATAGTTCTTTAAACAATACAAATTCAAATATTAAACACACTCTAAATAAATTAAAAAATAACAAACTAGACAGTAAAACTATATTACAAAATAAAAATAAAGTGATAATATTTAGTGACGAGATTGGAAAAGGTATGGGTCAGTTGTTGGCGAACACATATAGTGATGGGTTAGTGATGAACTACTGTTTGCCTGGGTTAAGTTCCATTGCTATTTTAGATAAAATTATAAACTTCAATTTTGACCAGGATACAACTTTATTGATCCTACTTGGTAAAAGAGGATCTTTAAATAAAAGACTTTTATTCTATTATTACAGTAAATTATGTGAATTAAATTTAAATCAAATTATTATGCTCACTTTACCTTTCAGTAAAGGGTTGCCACAGAAAGAAAATAATATTAGACATAGTCTTAATATAAATTTGTGTAGTTGGTCATACAATAACGATCAATTTCATGTTTTTGACTCTAACAATTATGTTAGTAAAGCTTTACATTTGACGCAAGATACTTGTAATCTGAATTCTTATTATAAAAGACAACTAGCTGAGTCGCTAGCATTTTGTATTGACATTTCAGCCAAGAATTTGGCTAATAAACGTGTTGCCCCTATACAGCAACAAAATGACATTTATAATGATTCAGCCAGTATTTTGGCTACACAGTCTGACATTTCTATTAATTTAAATTAAATAATCCGACAATAGAGAATACCTCTTGCAATGACACTTTCATTAATAATGGGCTGGTATGTGCGAATAAGCCCAATTCAACTAATTATTCATTTAGAAATTCACAAGTATTAAAACTGGTACATCAAAATATACAAGGTATGTCAAATAAAGATTTAGAAGTGGAGTTGTTCATGAACGGTGAATGCGTTGATATTTTGTGTATAACAGAACATTGGCTTAAAGATCACCAATTAATGTGCAATTTTAATAACCATCTAGTTGGTAGTTCGTTCAGTAGATTAAATGCAATACATGGTGGATCGTTGATTTTAGTTAACAAGCTGCTCAAATTTAAGAATCGTAGTAACATTGTTAGTTTCTCTGTTGAACGGACAGTTGAAATAGCCTTTGTGGAGTTGGACCAACTTCTTGTTTTGAGTGTATATAGGCCACCATCATCCTGCTATGATAACTTTGAAAGTGTCATGGATGATGTGTTACGGAAGCTATGCCAACAAAATAAATCTATTATAGTAGGTGGTGATTTTAATATTAATTTACTAGAAGATTCCCTGAATTGCCACAAAATTAAGAATTTGTTCAAGTCATATAATCTTGCATGCTTATTTTTGGAACCCACCAGGATAACTTCCACGATATCTACTTGTATAGACAATATATTTACATATATTGTACCAGTTAGAAAGCAAATAATTAACAAATTAACATCAGATCATTGTGGACAATCTATAACATTTGCTATGCAGTCTAAAAAAGTAGGTAGAAAGGAATTAAGTGTGGTGCCAAAAACTTTGCGTCGTCTGGAGGGACTTAAGGATAAACTCACGAGTACATTACCATACTGTTACGAATTGAAAATAACGCCATCTATCAGTGAATGGGAGAACTACATGAGATTAGATGTATCGGTTGTTAAGGCTGTTTCATCTATCCTCTAATAGATGGCGTAGGTGTAAATAGAACATTTACGCAATTCTAGAAACACCTTTCACGTTTCCAGAAATATCGTGAGTCGTCTCGAAAAGCCTAGTGATGTTATCCGGCCAGTATAAATAGAGCGGGAGCGAACGGACCGGACAGTAACAATTGAATACGGAAAGCGATCAACATCAAGCGAAAGAAGTAATTCGGAAGTGTTTAGTGGTGTTTTATTAGTGTTGTTCTAGTGGTGTGAATAGTGTGTTTTACTAGTGAAGTGAAAATTAAGTGTGTGTATCTAGTGTTATACTTAGTGTTTGTGTTAGTGAATAAAGTTCAGTTTAAGTGGCATAGTGTATATAATTTATCACGAACCCCAGCTCGTAACAAATTGGTGTCAGAAGAAAGGGATAAATTATGCCGGTTATGCCGAAAGAAGAAACTGAAGGAGTGCGTACCAGGAACCAGCGCCAGCAAGACCTGGACCAGAGACGCTTCGGAGACGTTCCTACTCCATCGTCTGGTGGACCAGGCGACTCCGCGGCTGCAGTGGAGCCTGCAAGCGCCACACACTCCGTGACGGTGCCCGACATCGCGGCTCTGATGGAGTTTATGCAGGAGCAGGCCCGCCGTCAGGAGGAGCAGGCCCGCCGTCAGGAGGAGCACGCGCGCCGCATGGAAGAACAGCGACAGCGCGACAAGGAGGAGCAGGCCCGCCGTCAAGAGGAGCAGGACCGTCGTCAACAGGAGCAGGCTCGCCGTCAAGAGGAGCACGCGCGCCGCCTAGAGGAACAGCTGCAGCGCGACAAGGAGGAGCAGGCCCGCCGTCAAGAGGAGCACGCGCGCCGCCTAGAGGAACAGCTGCAGCGCGACAAGGAGGAGCAGGCCCGCCGTTTGGAGGAACAGCTGTTGGTGATGAAAGACCTCAGCGCCGCTGTAGGGAAGGACCTGAAGGTGGTAAAGGAGGAGCTCCAGCAGCACGAGGCTCGTATCAGCGACGTGGAGAAGCTCGTACACGACCAGCTTGAGACTCGCGTCGCCTCTATAGAGAAGCGTGTACACGACCATCACGACACCTGTGTCGCTGAAGTGGAGAGGAGATTGCGTGGGCTCGGATCCAACGAAGTGACATCTGCGACTGTAGTGCCCTCGCCTCGTTGGTTTAAGGTTCCACCATTTGATGGCTCATCATCGTGGTCTGCATACAAGGTCCAGTTTGAGGCTGTGATGCGATCGAATGGGTGGACCAAAGAACAGGCCTTCACCGCCCTAACCTTGGGCCTTCGTGATCAGGCCTTGACGGTGTTGGAGATGCTCGGGCAAGACGTCACCTACGAGAAGCTTCTGGAGGCGTTGGAGGCGAGGTACGGAGACGCGCACCTCGAACATGTATATCGTGCTCAGCTGAAGGACAGGACACAACGCACCGGAGAAACTCTGCAGCAGTGGGCTCTGGAGGTGGAAAGGCTGGTCAGGAAGGCATACCAGTCGTTGCCGGCGCTGATAGATGAGAACCTCGTCCAGGTATTTACCGATGGAATCCGTGACCTGGAGGTTAGAGCAGCGGTAAGACTTAGGCACTTCAAGGCCGTCAAGGAAGCCTTAGCCTACGCTCTGGAGGTGGAAGCAGCGCGTCACGAGGATCGAACTTACCGTATCAGGGAAGTTGTTTCTTCACCACGGTGCTACAACTGCGGGGAAAGAGGCCATATCCGCTTGAGCTGCCCAAAGCGTAAGCGGCACGTTGGTACCCTGTCTCCACCAAAGGGGTTACCTGACGTACCTGTCTGGCGGCAAGAGCAACGTAGCGCAGATGCTCTGACAGGTAGGGCTTACCCCGACCAACGCAAACACTGTGCAAGACAGGAAGCGAAGCCGGCAGCGCTAGTGAGAATGTTGAAGACGGATCTGAGCGACGGATGGAAAGAAGCTTTGCAGCGTGCTCAGCAAGAAGACAAGGACGTACAGCCGATTCTCAAATGGAAGAAATCAGGCGCTCCTAGGCCCAAATGGAGTGATATCGCAGCAATGAGCCCTGTCACCAAAGGTTATTGGGCACAGTGGGAAAGCTTGGTTGTCCAGGATGGAGTTCTGTGCCGCAAATGGGAAAACGCTCGAGGTAACCAATGCCATCTGCAAATGGTAGTGCCCAAGACTAAGGTGCCGGAAGTACTACGGCTCTATCACAAGGGTGCTTCGGGAGGTCACATGGGTGTTAAGAAGACGCTTACTAAGGTCCGAGAGCGGTTTTATTGGCTCCACTGTCGGAATGACGTCGAGGATTGGTGCCGCAAATCCACAAGTTGTGCGGCTGTGAAGGGGCCACATACTCGTAGCAGAGGTGCATTCAAGGTGTGCAATGTAGAAGCTCCATGGGGGTCGGGACGGCGGATGTCTGGGAGAATGAGGACTCGCTGCGACCGGAGGGCGAACAACAAGGGCTTCGATGAGGGGTCATTGGTGTGGCTTCATGGCCCAGTACGAAGCAAAGGAAAATCGCCTAAGTTACAAGCCAGATGGGACGGGCCATATCGCATAATTACCAGGATGAACGACGTCACCTATCGAATCCAGAAGGGGTCGCGAGGTGCACCGAAGATAGTTCATGTGGACCGGTTGGCTCGTTACTATGGGTCTAACGATGTTCGAGACGAACACGTTTAAGAGGGAGGCCGTGTTACGAATTGAAAATAACGCCATCTATCAGTGAATGGGAGAACTACATGAGATTAGATGTATCGGTTGTTAAGGCTGTTTCATCTATCCTCTAATAGATGGCGTAGGTGTAAATAGAACATTTACGCAATTCTAGAAACACCTTTCACGTTTCCAGAAATATCGTGAGTCGTCTCGAAAAGCCTAGTGATGTTATCCGGCCAGTATAAATAGAGCGGGAGCGAACGGACCGGACAGTAACAATTGAATACGGAAAGCGATCAACATCAAGCGAAGGAAGTAATTCGGAAGTGTTTAGTGGTGTTTTATTAGTGTTGTTCTAGTGGTGTGAATAGTGTGTTTTACTAGTGAAGTGAAAATTAAGTGTGTGTATCTAGTGTTATACTTAGTGTTTGTGTTAGTGAATAAAGTTCAGTTTAAGTGGCATAGTGTATATAATTTATCACGAACCCCAGCTCGTAACAATACTTATGCTATAATAACGATCCTAATAAGTTGTACAATTCTTTCTTTGACATGTACTGTACTATATTCAATTCTATCTTTGTCCCTAAGAGGATCTCAGTTGCTGGTACTACATCGTTCAGTGAATGGGCAACCACTGGAATTTATAAAAGTAGAAATAAGCTTTACGAATTATATGAACAGAAAGTAATTAATAAAAATGATGAACAATTTTGTCAATATGTAAGAAATTATTCCAAGTTATTTAAAAAGATTTGTCGTGGAGCTAAGACACTTTATTTAAAATCAAAAATTAAAAACAGTGACAATAAAATAAAAGCAACGTGGGATATTATAAACAATGAGACTGGAAGGGTCAAGATTAAAAGTAACGATTACACTCTTCAATGAAATAAAAATATAGTAAAGTCAGATTTTGAGGTTGCCACAGCATTTGAAAATTTCTTCACAGACATTCCAGTCTCAACCACTAAATCCCTCAACTCGTCCCCTAATGACGCCGAATCTCTATTGAAACAAAATGTCAATAGGTGTAACATTGAATTTAGTTTTAGTTATGTCACTGACAGAGATATTGTAAAAACTTTTAATACCCTTAATTTGAAGAAGACTAGTGATCTTTGGGGCAATTCTGTTGTGATTACGAAATCTATAATCAGCACAGTAGCACCGAAACTGGCAATGATTTTCAATAGATGCATTGACTGTGGTGTGTTTCCTGATCAAATTGAAAGTAGTAAAGTAATTCCGTTATTTAAATCAGGTAGCACATCTGACCCCACAAATTATAGGCCAATATCTGTGCTACCCACGTTTAGTAAAATTTTAGAAAAATTAATTCTAGGTCAGCTTCAAATTCATTTTAATAACAATAAGCTGTTACATGAAAAACAATTTGGTTTTACTAGGGGTCGCTCAACTACCGATGCTGGAGTTGAGCTTTTAGATAGTATTTTTGATGCCTGGGAGGAGTCGCATGATGCTCTGGGAGTCTTTTGTGACATATCTAAGGCTTTTGATTGCGTGTTTCATGAAACATTGATCAGGAAATTACATTACTATGGAGTTAAGAACACTGCTTTGGATCTCCTAACATCATATTTGAGTAATAGGATACAGAGAGTTGAGGTAAATGGAAAAGTTTCTATGGGTTCAGTGGTCACAATGGGAGTGCCGCAAGGTTCAATTCTTGGTCCATTCCTTTTCCTTGTATAAATTAATGATTTGCCATACATAATGCAAAATAATGAAGAGATAGTGTTATTTGCTGATGATACATCACTTATTTTTAAACTAAGACGACAACAATCAAATGATGACGATGTAAATAACGCTCTCTTTAAAGTAGTTAAATGGTTTACAGCTAACAATTTACTGTTAAATGAAAGAAAAACAAAATGTATACGATTTTCAAGACCGAATGTCAAACAAGTTAAACCTAACATATGTTTGAATGGAGAAGAGTTGGATCTTATAGATAACACCGTATTCTTAGGCATAACCTTAGATTCTAAGCTACAGTGGGGCCCACATATAGGTCAGTTGTCGAATAGACTTAGCTCTGCAGCATACGCGGTTTACAAAATTCGTCAGTTAACTGATATAGATACGGCCAGATTAGTATATTTTAGTTATTTCCACAGCATAATGTCATATGGCATTTTATTATGGGGCAACGCAGCTGACATTCAAACTGTGTTTGTACTGCAGAAGCGGGCTATTCGTGCAATCTACAGTCTTGGTTCAAGGCATTCACTAAGGAAAAATTTAAAGAAATTAAGATAGTGACTGTCGCATCTCAATACATTTATGAGAACTTGTTATATGTCAGGAAAAATATAAATATTTTTTCTAAATTCAGCGACATTCATAATTTAAACACACGAAATAAAAACAAACTTGTTCTACCTTCAACTAGACTACAAAAAATAAGTAACTCATACAAGTGTCAAAGCATACGTTTTTACAACAAAATTCCAGGCAATATTCAGGAACTAAGTATTAATAAATTCAAAGTATTTATTAAAGAGAGCTTGTGTTCAAAAGCTTATTACACAGTTAAAGATTATTTAGCAGACAAAAATGCCTGGAATTGAGTTTAAAAATTATGAATTTTGACATTTTGAAATTTTATTAGTGACATGATATTTTTATTTACATTTGTAATACTTATATTTTTACATTTTGACATTTTTAATTTGACATTTGTAATTTTATTTATTTTGTTTTGACATTGTTTGATTTGACATTGTTATTTTATTTATTTTCTTTTGACATTTAAAATTACTTAAGTAATATATTATTATTCATAAATTGACATTCAATAATATTTTCTGACGTTTAATAATATTTTCTGATATTTTAAATATATGACATTTTATTGTTTAAATTTTTATTATTATTACTTATTGTTTGCAACATGTATTTTACTGTGTATTAGCATGTAAAGTTGTGAGTACGTTGTGGGCATTATTAAACATATAAACAAATAGTTGTGGCAACCTGTCTGATGGCTTAGGTTGACATGCTTATGCATACACCTTCTGATGGCGTGGAGGCATAGTGATACAGATCGTGCTGGCTCCCTCAATTAAGGTTGAGCCGTACGATTGCTGTTGAATGCGGGCCATCAGTGGGCCGAGTCAGTCAAAAGCGTCAGATAATTTCCTACATTGTACTTGCTTACTAAACCCTTTTTTGTCTGGACTTTAAAAGATGAAGAAAAGACTTAAAAAAATGAAGTGACAAAAAAAACAATGACTCTGAGTTTGTTTCGGCCTTTCTTCTCAAGAAGTCATTTAGCTAGGAAAAGCCGGCTTCATCTAGAATAGGGTTTTGACATGTATGAGTGTTGTAAATAACCAAAATGCAGAAATAAATATGTCTTTATGTCTTTACAGCATTTATTCTACTTTCAAATCTCTTCTGCCATACCCAACTTTCACTACCGTACATGAAGGTAGGCACTAATACCCCTCTATGCACAGCTAAACGTGCCTTTTTGGACACGTTTTGGCTATTCATAAACGCCATCAGAGCTCCATTCACTCTTATATTCCAATATTTTTCTTTAGTTGGCCATGAAAAATCACAACACTAGAACATTATCTGCTTACCCAATGTTTATTCATACAAACGAAGGTACTCATTGATCAAAATCTATACCGTATTTTCCGCTGACCTAGATCTTGAATGTTGGCATGGAATACAAATCTTAGAGTAGGTATAAATAGACGAGCAAACCAGATAAATAAGTGAACTTCACTTTCTACATATAAAGAATTGCTTCTAGTAATAAATACAAAACAAAATAATTATCTACTACTTAATAGGTTTATTCTCATGAAAGCAGACCTGCTTAGATTGTAATTAATGCGAATAAATTGATACAAGATTATTAGGCCCAGTTTATTGTTCGTTCGGCAAGTACCCTAAGCTAATCGGTGCCAAACAGCTCATCTTCAAACATTTTATGATAACATTACAGCAGTTGATAACCTTAGAGCTCGACAAAGTTAAGCAACGTGCACAAAGGTCAGATTTGGATGGGTAAACGCTTGTTACGGTATTTACATTATTAAGCCATTGATACCGGTTCTATAGTCACGGGATAAGAATCGCAAGGCGATGTCGGACGGCTTCTAGCGGTAAGATAAGATAGATAAAAACACTTTATTGTACACCAGTAAATACACAATATTACAATGGATTACATCAAAACCTTAAAACTAGTGGTACAAGGGCGGTCTTATCGCACATTGCGATTTCTTCCAGACAACCAACAAAACAAGGTTTTTAAGCGTTGACACCAGAGTTGGTAATACACTCACATGGAAAGTGGAAATGAGATCTCCAATAGGCATCTAAAGCTAACACTACCGGTTCACTTCACTGCGAAAACAGTCATTCACGGTAGTCTGCGTTAGTAATTTTATAAGGTCTATCCATCGAGTTGTCGTTGCACCAGAACGGTCCTGGTTTGCGACTACGCACCGAACGTCGTTGGTATGTAGGTCTCCCGCGAGGAAGACCGACGATGCGAGGACACATATTGACACTTTTGGAAGTGACCTATGTCCAGCAGTGGATGTCTTTCTGCTGAGATGATGATCCATCTTTTTACCCTAATCTTAAACCTGTAGTTGTTAAGTTGATATTTTTCCATCGAGTTCTTATCGAGTGTTATCCCTACTGTTTTCACATTTACATCGCATCTCATCGCGTTCCGGTGTAAGGTGTTCTACAGTCATCGAACGTTATAGCCTCTTGTGTCACTTGATAACGTTCAGGAGGCACCCAATTATCTCGGCACAACGGTATCCATGATGCCTTTGTACTTCGTAATGAGCTATGCCTTGTGTTGTGTATTCTAAGGCACAGGGGTATTTAGTCTCAAACAAGATTCACGGAAACATACATGTTAACTTGTTTTGAGATATTATTATGTAGAGCCTACAAAGCTGCAAAGCTCCAAATGTTATGCCATACATGTAGGTCTTGATAGATTATTTTCTTGCACGCTTGGTTTGTGATTGCAATCAGCCTACAGTGCTTTATGTAATGATGTGGTGTCATCCTTAGGCAAATTGGTTTTATACATATACATCTAGCTAAGAAAACATGCAAAATAATATCGCATGTATGAGTATGATTTGCTTGGTTCTTAGAGATGTCAGGTACATATTAGTACAATTAACTGGGCCTAATAATCTTGTATCAATTTATTCGCATTGATTACCATCTAAGCAGGTCTGCTTTCATGAGAATAAACCTAATAAGTAGTAGTAGTAGATAATTATTTTGTTTTGTATTTATTACTAGAAGCGATTCTTTATACGTAAGAAGTGAATTTCACTTATTTATCTGGTTTGCTCGTCTATTTATACCTACTATAAGATTTGTATTGCATGCCAACATTCAAGATCTAGGTCAGCGGAAAATACGGTATAGATTTTGATCAATGAGTACCTTCGTTTGTATATGAATAAACATTGGGTAAGCAGATAATGTTCTAGTGTTGTGATTTTTTATGGCCAACTAAAGAAAAATATTGGAATATAAGAGTGAAGGAAAACTTAAATTACTCTGATATAATAATGTATTTTAGATTTATAAGACTGCTCTCAGCTTTTAGGTGTCCCTTTCAATAAACATGCAAGAATCTTTTGGATTTTATAGCAAAATATATAGCTTATGATTAAACATTTACGGTAAAGTATACTGATAATATTAATTGATAGACTCACGCCTGTGTCCCCGAAGGGGTAGGCAGAGGTGTTATATTACACCTACATTTTGCCAGGATTTTTTTAGGTCCCACGGACACCGATAATATGTCGTACTTTTATATCATGACCTCACTGAGAATATTTTATTCAGTGAGATCGTGATATAAAAAGATAACGTATGAACTAATTGTTATAGGGCACTTCTTATTTTGAAATTAATATCGGTATAGCTAAAGTTCGGCAATAGTTGCCTTATGGTCGGTAATAGGTCTTCTTATAAATAGTATCTATTAAGTATAAAATTAATGATGTATAAAACATTAATATTTTCTAACTTCTTCTCTATCATACCTTCGGCGATATTGATGTGTGGCTACTGATATTGGATATTGTGTGGAAAAGGTTTAAAATTAAACTTTTAAGCCGATCCTAGTTAGTCTGCCTAAAATTAATTTTACGAAAGCATCATGTCTGAAATGTTACTAACAAAGTATAAAAAGTAATCTTTTTTTATTTCGAGAATTTTTGTAGACATTTTAAGAAAACCGGCATTATCTGAAATGGCAGGCGATTAAGCGATTGAAAAATTCTAATGCCTACTAATAGAGGCTTTAAACTTGTATATGACGGAGGTGCAGAGGGATTTTTATCCAAAGTATCGTTGGTGTTCGCCATGTTGTTCGTCCTTAGGCAGAATCAGTGCGCACAACCGGCGCGGTTAAGCTCCGGAAGTCAAATGTGTCGTGTCACTTGCTCACCCGTCTTACCTTGACGTGTGACAGATGTCAAATGTCAAATGTGACCAATCATAGACAACCTCGGCTTGAACTACTGACTCAATGAATCAATTTAAGTGTCATAAACGCTAATAGATGGCGTTACTAGTACGAAAACAAACGCTTAACTTCACGGCTCCGACACGGCCATACTGACAGCGAGCGCGTTCTCACGCGACTTTTTGAGCAGCTACTGTCACAGATATCGTTAGCCCTGAGTTCAAAGCATGGAGTTTCCACACGGTAAACGTAAGGGTAAGAGAGCGTTGAGCTCAATGCAGCGTCACGAATACAAAGCGCGAAGCTTACAGTAACCAATCATCGCAAGCACAAAGCGCGGAGCTTTCAGTGCTCAATCGCCGCAAGCACAAAGCGCGGAGATTTCAGTGCTCAATCGTCACAAGCACAAAGCGCGGGGCCTTCAATGCTCAATCACCACAAGCACAAAGCGCGGAGCTTTCAATGCTCAATCACCACAAGCACAAAGCGCAGAGCTTTCAATGCTCAATCACCACAAGCACAAAGCGCGGGGCTTTCAATGCTCAATCACCACAAGCACAAAGCGCGGGGCTATCAATGCTCAATCACCACAAGCACAAAGCGCGGGGCTTTCAATACTCGATCACTACAAGCACAAAGCGCGGAGCTTTCAATGCTCAATCACAACGAAAACAGCTCAGAGTAGATTATTTCCGTTGTAAAACAATTTCTGCCGAATCATCCAGTTTTATTATCCATAAAGTAACAAATAAATATCTCTTGCAATGTACTTCTGTAGTAAATTTTAACTACTCACAAATTCTGGTAAAATATCAGCACTACTACAAAGCTATTTAATTTCCGACTACAACTATCAGTCTCAAGTTGATTAGACATATCGGCCAAGATCACGGGGTACGAACATTTTCGTGACGCACGTACTGAACGCGCCCACGAGCTACTGGCTCTACCTAGTATCTGTCGGTTTTTGTTTCGACAAAAATGATATTGCCGGTCTTGAATACAAAGAATAAGTAAACAAACAAATAATTTCAGTGAAGCATCATAATCTTAATATATAAAATCCTTGCGTTACTGACTGACTGACAGACACGCTACAGCCGAAACTACTGATCACAAGAACATGAAATTTAGCATGTATGTTTCTTTACAAGTGTAAGGTTTTTGGAAGGGTTTTTGGAAATTCCACCCCTAAGGGGGTAAAAATGGGGGTCTAAGATTGTATGAAACTTTTTATTATTTCTTTAGATTGACTTCAAACTTTCTATATTAGTTCATCAAACGACGATGGTGAACACTATGAATTACTTTTCTGGAAATTCCTCCCCTAATATACCTTCCTCTTGAATCATTCAACCTTTATTTTAAAAAAGCCGCATTGATATCCGTTGCGTAGTTTTAAAGTTTTAAGCATACATACGGACAGACAGACAGAAGACAGACTTTGTTTCATACTACGTAGTGATTTCCTTGTTTTGATTAGATTTTAGACTTAATATTATTATACAAATTAAGTGAACTGATTTAAATTAAATTTGTTTTGAAAAATAAAAAATAATTGACAAAGAGTGAGTTCAGTTTCAGCATTTAGTATTTTTCTCTGTTAGAAATTAATCTTTTGCCAAACTTATGTTCATGAAAGGCTAGCTAACTTATCTGTATTACTGACAAAGTGCGTGCATAATGTTGAGCTGATGGTTAACATAACAAAGTCAAGTAAGGGTTTAAAAAATCACAACCTTTTAGTTTCCAATATCGCGCGCAAGCCAAATTTCATTAAAATCTCGCTCATTTTCGAAATCATGAACACGAAAGATTGTATAAAATATTTTGTCACGTCTTAAGGGCCGCGTTGAGAATCCCTTAAACAAGGTAAAGGTCGAAAATTAAGTGAAATTCAAAGGCTTTCACATAGAAAAGCTTTTTGTTTTATGTATACAACATATTGCTGATATTGTGAATATTTTTAGATGTAAGAGGATTATCTGAAACTTGACCGTTGGAATTGACAGGTCTCATAACTGTAGAACGTGAAAAATAAAACACGTAAGACGCTCATGTATCATTGATGATTAGTGTGGCATTTTAGGGTTTTCATATCTAAATTAAATATAACTGGTTTAATTACCCAAATTAAATCCTTTTTATGCCTTATTTGGAGATTCTTAAATAATGATTCTGTGTAATTAAATAATATTAACCACATGTTTTTGTTGATCCCTTAGATCCTTTTTACTAAATGGCTATCGAGCACTGGCACGGACTGCAGCCTGTCGGCGTGCCTTTGACTGACTCAATTCGAGATTGATTTCTCTACCACTACAATATATTTTGTAGATCTTCCGTTTTATTCCCTAGTTATGTATTGGAGTAAAGTTGTATTATCAAGTTCACGAAAAACTGTTTAATTGATCAATTTTGTGCTCATTCAACAAAACTTCAAAAACTATAGAGGCATTAGCCTTCTCAGCATTGTCGGCAAATTGTATGCGAAGATATTGATTGAAAGAGTTATGAAAGTAACCGACAAGAAAATATGGGGTGTACAAGCGGGATTCCGAAAGGGTATGAGGTGTACAGATCAAGTATATTCCTTGCGATGCATAGCCGAGAAATTCTTGGCCAAAGGTCAAAAGGTCTATTGCGCATTCGTGGATTTGGAAAAGGCTTACGATAAAGTGGTGAGGAATGAAATGTGGTCGGTACTGTCGATGTATGGGGTGAACAGCAGCCTCATACGAGCTCTGAAATCCCTTTATGAAGATTCTAGAGCTTGTGTGAGGATAAATGGGTCGTACACGGATTGGTTTACCATCGAAACAGGTGTTAGACAGGGATGTGTAGCGTCGCCGTGGCTGTTCAACCTCTTCATGGACAGTTGTTTGCAAGATTTGAAAAATAGTGACTGTGGATTAAGGATGAATGAGTTACTTGTCAAATGCCTCCTTTATGCTGATGATCAGGTTATACTTGCGTCTTCAGCAGAGGCGTGTCAGGAGATGGTAAAAATCATGCATGGTGCGTTAGAGAGGAAAGGAATAAAAGTGAATGTAAGTAAAACGAAAGTTACGGTTTTTGAAAAGGAGGAATGCGTTACGGCTTGTAATGTTATGATCGATGGACAACGAGTGGAGCAAGTGAATGAATTTGTTTATTTAGGTACGCTGTTTACAAAAGATGGTAAGAATATAGAAGATATTGAAAGAATAGTTAGTGCAGGTAATAGAGTGAATGGAGCTCTGAAGGCGTATATGAATAGCCAAAACGTGTCCAAAAAGTAGTACCTACGCTTATGTATGGTAGTGAAAGTTGGGTATGGCATAAGAGTAATGAAAGTTGAATAAATGCTGAAGAAATGAGAGCACTGAGAAGTATGTGTGGTGTGTCTTTGACTGACAGAGTATTGTGTGGTAAAAGAGTATTGTGGGGTAAAAGAAGATGTAGTGACAAGCATCGAGAAAGGTATGCTAAGGTGGTTTGGGCACATGGAGAGGATGGATGACGAAAGATTGACCAAGTAGATATACAAGGCAAGTGTGAATGGGACAGGACGAACGGGAAGACCTAGGCGGACGTTCTCTGACCAGATTGGTGACATCCTAAAAACAGGAGAGGTTAGAAGTACCCTGAACAGAAGAGCATGCATGAAGAATCTGATGGGAGTGAATGAAGCAAGAGAGATATGTCAGGATCGTTGCAAATGGCATTCCGTAGTCTCTGCCTACCCCTCCAGGAAACAGGCGTGAGTCTATGTATGTATGTATGTATCAACATATTTTACCTACGTTTCTGAATTTTAATAAAGATTGCATGAATTAGGTATGACTGTGAAAACTAAGCATTGTTCTAGCCTACCTTTTAGAGAAAGTGACCGTATCTGCCACCCACTCTACATTTTCGATAACTACTTAACCTTATTTGATGTCCCTAATCGCTTAAATTGCAAATTCGTCCTAAAGGACTGAGGAAATAATCCTTTAATAGGTACGGGTTTTCCTACAATACCATAGTAAAGAAAATAGCCATCATTTTACTGACATGGGCTTTTGCCACATTATATTCTGTTCGTAAAATAGCACAACTGACCCTTAAGGTGACCATAAGCCCGGAAAAGTCAGTGATACGACCACGAACACGTGCAGTGGACAAACTGCTAGCTCATAGTATTGCATTTTATTGTTGGTGAGGTACAGGTAAGTATTAAGAACTTAAGAACGTGATCGCTGAAGATAGTCTATTTTGTATTATAAGTTTTTACGGTACTATTATTGTGGCTATGTATTATACAAGACTATCTTACAAAAGTTACATAAACAGCCTTCAAGTTGCCTTCCATAACATTTCTTTTAAACTGATTAAACTAATGAATATGCTTTGATTACACTGTGCCTTAAGTTGAAAGTTACTTAATGGACTAATAAATAGTTATTGCAAAGTGATTTGTAGAATATAACTACTTTTATATGTACCATTACCTATTTAATATAAAATAAGCTTATTACCACCAATTATTATTGACATAAAGTTACCAAATAACACCGTTTCTCTATTCAAACGCGCGCGTGCTATAAAACCTTTTATGAGCAAATCGACCGCTCGCATTCATTCCTTTGCGTGTTCAACTTGTCGTATTTTATGAAAATGTAAATCGTTATGATTTAAAATAAGGCTTTCTATAAAGTTTTTTGACGGGTGAACCGAGTGCTCGAGTACTCAAGAACTCGGCTGAAGCACAAGTTTCATCGGTGCAATATCGGTCGATAGTGAACTTACCGGATTAGTGAATGATTAGTGGCAGCCGCGGCATTAACTTCTCTTGATTAACTTCAGAACTTCGATCTCGAACTTCTTCTCAAGTCTTTGGCTTTTTGAGTTTGATAACTACTGGTTTTATGGGATGCCTAAATGCGAGTTTGGGAAATGGAGTATGTCAATGGATGAAATATTTATTTCAGTACTGTGCCCTGTTACGTATGTATATGTATCAGGGTATAAGTTTGCTCATTACGCTTTCTGTATTTAAATATCATGAGACTTTTTGTGTTGTTTAGCTTTAAGGAAATGCTGAGAGATAGGTATTTTTGCGTTTCACAGAGCATTCAGCACTTGATCGCATTCAAAGCTAGTTCAGACTAATGAAAACTTTAATATCGAAATACCGAGGAGGCATACCAATAACTTTGTATATATTTATGACAAACTGCCTAAAGCAATTACAGTCCTCGCTGATGAGTAATTTAAAAATCTTGTCAAGTCGGCTCTTATTAAAAAGCATATCATAAGATAAATGATGGCTTAAACGTTAGCGATGTACAGCGTTGGTTATTTCTCGCACTTGCGGCTTCCCTGGCAACCAAAGTATTCAAAGTTATTTATATAATCTGCTTTCAATGTAACCGGATCTAGGAACTTTATGGTACCTATACTGTATAGGATTTCAGTGTTACGCTTGTCGTTTGTTAGATCGGCAAAGATAAACACTGCTTATCTGATATCCACTTGGATGGTAGATGGCTCTTTGTGGCATTTACATCTTAGCGGGCACGTGAAGCCGTCGCAGGACTATCTACCAACAAAAATTGTTAGGTATCGTCATCCATATTGGAGCCTACCTAGTCATCAATAAAATTCGGGCAAGTGCGAGTCTGACCCGCGCACCGAGGGTTCCGTACGCATTTTACCTTATTTGAGGTTGGTGCTAATTACGCTAGTCCTCTAAATCTGTATGAGCGCCCATACAACTTAAAGGACTATCTTAAATGGAGTTTACTATGTATGTATGGGGACATCCTTAAATTTTCTACTTTTTTATTTTTTTGTAATTTTTCCTTTATTTGTGTTGTAAGACCCTGCTTTTGGCCAAATTTCGTGTTTCTAGTTCAACGGGAACTACCATATAAGTTTTCGACCCAATACCTATAGGGAACTTACGGCTGACCTAGAATTGTCAATTTTGGTTAAAACCAAGGTTTTACAGCACAAGTAAAGGAAAAATTCCGAAAATTCAAAAAAGTTAAAAATTAAGGTTAATTTTTGTACTAACAAGTTTTCGCAAAAATCTAATTTTGACCATATCTTTTTATCGGGTTGACCCAGGGCCCTGAGTTTAAACACCTAATAGGGACCATAGACCTCAGTATCTGGTATAAATTTTAATTTGCTAGGTCCACCCGTTCCTGAGAAAATCGGTGGTGACACACAGACAGACAGACAGACAGACGGACAAGAAAGTGATCCTATAAGGGTTCCTTTTTTTACCTTGTGAGGTACGGAACCCTAAAAAAGGACAGTGATCGCCTATTGCCAATAGACTGCTATGCAGAGCGTATCGGGTTTGAATCCACGGCGCGCAAACCAATGACGTTTCGGTGTGTGTATTGAATTGTATATTATCGCTTGCCCCATGCCTCGACGTTAAGTCGTCGGTCTTAGCTGTCTTAAAGATCTTTGACAGTACTTATAAGAAGTCAGTACCTATGTCACTCTCAAACTGTCACTAGTCTAAAAATGGAATATGGCTAACCCTTTGGGTTACGGAGGTCAGACAGACAGTCACTCTGTGGAAAGTTTAATTAATATTCAGTAAAATCTGGCTAGACTAAAAAGCAGATCCCAAATTCCATCTGGGACAACAAGTACTTCAGTCGTGTTGTGAAAATTCCGACATTAGATTCACATTCAAACAAAAATAAGGCATGCCAGTTGACTCATAATAAGTGTGTTAATTGTTATTTTCGTCATTCAAAACTAATGCCATCCCCGTGAGATCAGTGTCAGCCAAATATAATCGTTCAAACACTCTTATTAATTGTATAATATTACGTACAGTGAAATGATTAGTTTTAAAGAAACCACTTACCAGGTAATAAATTAGTGTTGTGATTTCTTCAAGTTATGCTTTAATTTTAAGAAATTACCTATCAATCGAGTTTCTTGTCGCATTCTTCTGCACTGCATTGTGGCTTTGAGTGGTTCACTGTGTGGCTTTTGGGTAAAGCACATGCATATGATATATTATTATTTAGTCCCTACCTAAGTATTTAAAGCTCATAAGCTAGGAAATTTTAATGTAATAAAATACCTCTGTCAACCACTTCAGAATAAATAAACTTGACTGCGAATGTATTAGACATTGCGTGTTTAACGTTTTATCTAAAGTGACGCATAAAGATAAGGCCGATGTGGAGTTGTGAGCACTGAGCAATATATACGAATAAATATTTAATTAGCAGTGTGTCGCACCGCACCGAACCGCACGGAGCCGCTCCGAGCCGCGCCGCGTCGCAAATCGTCGTGTCGTGTCGCGCGATGTTCACGTCATGTTACAAAGTAAACGACGGAGTTCAGGTCAAGAGTGAAAAGTGTGCGAGCCAAGTTTCAACATTATTAAACTTTAAACAAGCCCCGCGTCGGTCGCTACCCAACACAAACACATTTCCATACTACAGCCTTACATACACACCACCACAACACAGGCACGTTGTTTATTACTAATTAAAATTACCCACGCACAAGTACACAAACTCTACCTATTATACTGCCAATACCAACACGTTTAGCAATACAAGACTGTTTACATTTAATAATGAGTTGTTCGAATCTCAAGATTCTTACGTCGAATGTATTATTACGTTCACGTCATTAACAACTGTCGTACTTCGCTCGCGTCTCCTCGCGGCACAAGTCGGCGCTCAGCTGTGCGTGTATCGATCGTTATTTTATAGCGAATATTCGGAATGTAATTACAACAATAGGCAAAGGTTCGCACCACTGACTCTTTGTTCTCGCGTTATCTGCTTGAGATATTGACAATTAGAATGGAGGGAGTCACCCAATAGTATTGAGAGGAACTCGCGGTATCACAGCGCTCAGCGCGTGACGGGGAAGGGGCGCGTGAATAAGGAGTGCTCCGTAAATGTTATCGGCACCCGCACATTTGTCACCTAACAACACGCCGAGATAAAGAGAACGAACGTTTTCTTTAATATTGACACGTGAACTTCCAATATTTTCCACGGTGTCACATTGTAATATTATCATAATGAAGTGTGTACGAATTTCGGTACTTATATATTATCTGTAACCGGCGGTACGGTTCATCTATTGTCGGCACCTGCGTGGCACGCGGCTTACTTCCTAGCTTTCTATGAATAAATGTGCTTAAATCATACACTATATTCAAGAACCATGGGCATAATACAGTTCGTAAATCAAACATTGAATAAGCTCCTACCAATGAGTGGTATTCTTAAGTACAGGTGGCTTACAGTACCATCGACGTTCTGCTGTATTGTCGTTCAGTTTACAGCACTCATTTCCCTCTCTGTTAAGTTTTACGACGCGGCTCGATAACCAGATAATACCTCTTATATTTTCCCTTTGACTCCCCTCAAAGTACGTTAAAACATTTTATTCCCACCAAGTTTACGAGTTACAGACGAACTTGGAATTTAAAGCGAATATGCTGTAAGTCGTTGACTGAGGCTTGCAAAGCTTGTGCACGGAAGCTACTAAATTTGTTATTATTGCTATCCGAATCATTTCTTATGAATGTAATGGTTTTGATTTGGATTACTAAAATTTGAACTAATTAATAAACAGCCATAAATGACATGATAAATTCGAAGTTCGGTGCGTACCAAAATTGGTAGCCAAATTCTTTACGATCTGCAAAAATATTTACTGGCTTGGTAAACAATAGAATAAATCAGGGCCTACCATAAA
Organism: Euclidia mi; assembly: GCA_944739405.2. NCBI lineage: Eukaryota > Metazoa > Arthropoda > Insecta > Lepidoptera > Erebidae > Euclidia > Euclidia mi. The sequence continues at coordinate 86,318,169 of OX123184.2, forward strand.
TATCGACATTCAAGATAGAACGCGAAGCCTATGACATATTTGCGGTGACAATCGGTTGAGCCATTCATAAAAAATATTATCCCTTATATTTAACTGTGTAAGTTTTTAGTAGAGTGGTAAAACTTTTATTAGCAGCATTGGTCTGAACCAATGCTGCCTGATGCACTCTTTCCTGAGAAAGAAAGGCTTGTAAGACAAAACCATTATGAACACTGTTCAGGTACACAGATTTTTCACAAGGCTTATCCATGCAAGTGATAGCTATTTAGTGCTCACATAGCTTCAAACAGGCAGAGGTAGCTGGGCATTTTGAAGCTTTAGTTAAAAAAGATAACCGTCGCGTCGTAAGCATAGAACTGAACACACAGTAGTCATCTTATCACCTCAGCAAGCCACAACAGTAATAAATTATGGTGGTAATATTTATGGCCGATTTAATAAAAGTTAGATGTTTTAAAAATAGCAAAATATTGCAAAACAAAAGGGTCAATCCATTTATGTTCATTTTTCCATCAAAGCATTCATATCCTTTATCACCTTCGGTTTTATTCATGTGAAAAAGGGGTTGATTTGTTTCAGTGAAGTACATATGTATACCAGAGCGCATGCGAAATTTTCGATCGTAACATCCCGGACTCTATTTCCGAGTCGAGAAAAGATTTATAGGGTTGTAGGGGTTACCTACAACTACAAATAAAGTTGTATCCATACTAATATTGTCTGTGTATGCTTAAGCTATATATATGATGTACAACTGTATTCATGGTTCACTCACTCACTTACTCGCGTACCTAGCGCGAACACAATAAACGTGTTATCCGTCAAACAGTGTCTCATTCCATATCCCAAGGACGACGATACCTAAAGTGGTGACCCCGCCGAAAAATTTTCAAGGATGTCCATCCCAACGAAACCGCAACCGGAGGTAGTGGAACTGGCTACAGTCACAGTTTCATCGAGAATACCCGAATTTTGGTGCGACCAACCTAGGCTTTGGTTCGTACAATGCGACGCCGTCTTGAGCCCACAAAAACTCAGCGACGAGGCCAAGTTCAACCTCGTCGTCACGAAACTTGGCAAGGACGTGATACAGCAGGTAGGCGACATCCTCCTGAAACCACCTGAAAGCAAGAAATATGAAGCGTTGAAGACCCGTTTACTTACCGTTTACGAAGAATCGGAGATACGCCAATTCCAAAAGCTCCTCAGCGAGATGGAGTTGGGTGAGCAGAAGCCTTCGCAGCTTCTCCGGCGTATGAAGGACCTAGCGAGAGATAAAATCCCCGACGATACACTGCGACTACTGTGGCAAGGGCATCTTCCATCGTCAGTGCGTGCCGTGCTAGCCGTTACAGATCTGAAAGACTTAGAAAACCTCACTAAAATTGCAGATACGATTTTGGAGACGTCTAAACCCTTACAAGTTGCTGAAGTCTCGCAGCCGCAGCCGAACATATGCACGGATATCGAGAAGATCATGACTGAAATTTCGAAGATCAGTTGCGACGTAGCTGAGCTGAGAAGATCAAGGCCGCCGTATCAGCCATATCAACGCCGTTGGAATAACAGCCGCTCAGCATCTCAAAACCGTAGCCGTGACCCCTCCGCACAGCGTCAGCGTCGAACCCCGGACAGCCAGTCTGAGCTGTGCTACTATCATCAGCGCTTCAATACGAGAGCAACAAAATGCATCGAACCCTGCGCTTGGAAATCCCGTTCGGAAAACTAGAAGAGGCGCAGACCGAGGCGAACATCTGCGCCATCTCCCCATGTCGCCGCCTTCGCATCACGGATATAAACACAGGTTTGCAATTTTTAGTAGATACAGGTGCAAACGTATCAGTTTTACCAGTCACAAAATCACATAAACAATACGAGTGTAGTGACTACAAATTATTTGCCGCAAACGGGACAGAAATCAAAACGTACGGTATTAAGACCCTAATTTTAAATTTTAAATTACGTAGACCATATCGATGGGATTTCATAATAGCAGATGTTAAACAACCCATTTTAGGAGCTGATTTTTTATGCTACCACAAGCTTTTGGTTGATATAAATTCACGAAAACTCATCGATAAGGTCACAGATTTAAATATTTCGACATCTATTGTAAATGTTATTGAACCTTCTGTGTTTTCCGTAAACATTAACCACCCGTACAGCGAACTCCTATCTAAATTTCCGAACATCACAAAACCTATGTCATTCGTGGACACCCTACCTATCTCAGTACAACATCATATGGAGACTACAGGGCCGCCTGTTTTTGCCCGAGCTAGACCGCTTGCCCCCGCTAGATACAAACGTGTTAAAGCTGAATTTCAAAAAATGAAAGAACTAGGTATTTGTCGTCCATCAAAAAGCCCATGGTCTAGCCCTTTACATGTCGTGGAAAAGAAAAACGGTGACATTAGGCCGTGCGGAGATTACCGTCGCCTTAATTCAATTACAAAACCCGATAGATACCCTATCCCGCGCTTACAGGATTTTACATATTTATTGTCTGGTAAAACAATATTTTCAAAAATAGATATCAATAGGGCTTATCATTTTTTAGAGACCGCGCCTAACGATATTGAGAAGACAGCCATAATAACACCGTTCGGACTTTTCGAATTTCCGAGAAAGACCTTCGGACTGCGTAACGCAGCACAGTCATTTCAACGGTTCATGGACACAGTCTTTCAAGGTCTAGATTTTATTTTTAATTATATAGATGACACTCTTGTTGCTAGTTCAGATGAAATTCAACACCGCAAGCATCTCAGTATCGTATTTGAAAGATTAAGTAACTATGGCATAACTATTAATCTATCTAAGTGTATTTTTGGTCAAACATCTCTAGAGTATTTAGGATTTCACATATCAACAAAAGGTATTCGCCCGACCGAGGATAGAGTCAAGGCCATCACCGACTACCCAAAACCTGAAACAGTTGAAGAGTTACGTAGATTTACAGATATGGTAAACTTTTATCGCTCTCATTTGCCCAACGCAGCGTCATATCAGTCATTGCTAAACAAGTATCTCGGCAGTTCTAAAAAGAAAGATAAGACTAAAATTCAGTGGTCTGAAGAGACAAGTAATGCTTATGAACAATGTAAATTAGGTCTTAAAAAGGCCGTTACCTTGTCACACCCAATGACTGATACGACCCTAGCTTTAATGACCGACGCCTCAGACACTTGCGTAGGTGCAGTTCTTCAGCAACAAGTCAATGGTATATGGGAACCGTTAGGCTACTTCTCCAAAAAATTAACCGTCGCTCAGCAAAAATATTCAGCTTACGATCGTGAGTTATTAGCCATATACATGGCAATAAAACACTTTCGTAAACTGTTCGAAGGACGTCATATTACTGTGTACACCGATCATAAGCCATTAACTTATGCATATTCTAAATTAGGTAAAGATTCTGACGAAACACCTCGCAGAATCAGACATCTAATGTACATAAGCGAATTTACTACCAACATATGTCACATAAGCGGACATAGCAACACGGTAGCCGATACACTCTCACGCGTCGACACAGTTTATTGTCCCACGATTCTCGACTTCGAAAGAATCGCTGAGTTGCAACAAACGGACGACTACGTGCAACAGGCACAGTCTAACGCAACTTATAACACTTTTAAGAAATTATACATACCTACTTGTAATAAACCAATATATTGTGACGTATCCACAGAAACAGCACGACCATATATACCAAAAGAATTTAGGCGTATTGCATTCGATAGTATACACAATCTTTGTCATCCTGGGATACGCGCTACGCGAAAATTAGTTAGTAAAAAGTTTTTTTGGCCTAACATGAATGTCGATGTTAATAATTGGTCTAAAACGTGCCTTAGGTGTCAAAGAGCAAAAGTCGATCGCCACACTTTTTCTAATTTAAGTCAATTTCCTCAAGCTAACCGCTTTGAACATATTCATATTGATTTAATCGGTCCATTACCGATATCTCAAGATGGATACAGATATTGTTTAACGATCATAGACCGATGTACACGCTGGCCCGAAGCGTTTCCCATCAAAGATATTGATGCAGAGACCGTCGCGAATACGTTATATACCAACTGGATATGCCGTTACGGTTGCCCAATTAGGCTCACGAGCGACCAAGGTCGCCAGTTCGAAAGCAACCTTTTTCAGCAGCTCATGAAACTTTTAGGCATTAGCAGGATACGTACTACAGCGTACCACCCCCAAGCTAACGGAACAGTCGAACGTTGGCATAGGACGCTAAAAGCCGCCCTTACGGCCCGTTTAAGTGACAAATCATGGGTTCACGAATTGCCCACAGTTCTATTAGGCCTGCGCGCCGCATGTCGTAGCGACACCGGTGTCTCAGCCGCAGAATTAACATTCGGACGAACATTGCGTCTCCCTGGTGACTTCTATGACACCACACAGGTTAGTTTGGTAGAGCCATGTAGTTTAGTACAGCAAATAAGACAAAATATACAGAACCTTAGGCCGATACCTGAACCACATAGTAACTCTCGTACATGTTTCATACACCCAGATTTACTCAAAACCGATTTTGTTTTTGTTCGTGACGATACAGTGCGTCACTCATTCATGGTTCACTCACTCACTTACTCGCGTACCTAGCGCGAACACAATAAACGTGTTATCCGTCAAAGGTTAATACAATTGCCCCTTATTAAGTATCATCTAAACAAACTGTCGAAGTATGACCTCGATACACCTTTGCTCTAAGAGTCGGAAACTATATTATCTGGGAGCACAGCAGTGCCCCCGGCAAAACAAGCGCGAAGTAACACTGCCGTACCATCCTTTTCCGGAACCATTTGGCCCCATTATTAGGCCCCTATTTGAGAATCTTTGGATGAGACTAGAACGCTGAAATTTACGTCATCTAGTAAGCTATAATTACATACCTGAAATTCAAAATTAGACTAAACTAGAAATAAATAAATGTTCACCGATTAAGTATTTTTTCACGTTCTAGATACTGAAAAAAATCCATCGATGGATGAATATTAGATAACATTAAATAGAATATAAAGAAATAAGAAAGTATATAAAGAAATTGCAGTAAGTAACCTCAGACTTGGCTCAACTGTGTCTTGAGATTTCATTACTTTTTAGAGATAAATAAGCAGCTCCATCGAGACTTACACAAATATACATGAAATTCTATATGTGTAACGCCAAAAGGATATATAAATTTAGACTTGTATATTAGCAAGCAGCGATAGCCGAGTGGAGAGACCGACAGAATAATGTTCTCGAAAGACGTCATGTGAAGTCTGCCAACCCGCACTTGGCCAGTGTGGTGGACTATGGCCTTACCCTTCTCATATTGAGAAGAGGCCCGTGCCCAGCAGTAGGAGAGAGTATAAAGGGCTGATGATAATGAGTTATATATTTCTAGCTCCAATTTTAGCCTTCACTCATTTTAGGGCAAGATATTTGTCGAATTATCTCGTATGCTTTACAAGACTCTGGTCTTCAATGTTATATTTTGGAAAGTCTTATAACCAGTTGGGAACAAAACCCCCAGGGGCCCAATTCCGCTAAATAAATATAGTCGCGATATCAAGTCAGTGTCATACTTACGTCACAAAAAGAGTATTCTTCTAAATTATATGATATTTGAATGAAATTGTTACGAGATCGTATGTGTCAACGACGAACTATTTATTTTAAATTATACGATAATGACATTAGGTTATCAGAATACCACTTTTAAATCCATTTAAAATATAATATCAATGTCATATAAAAATAGCAGAATTGGCCCCCTGATTGCAGCCAAAACCTTGGCCGTCAATAAAAGCATAATATTCTTAAAGAATATTGCCATGAGGCTGCAGTAAGTTTGTCACCGGCTGGCAATAACGAAAAGCATTAAAAGAAATAAAGGACCGCTTGAGTAGAGTACAATTGGGGCTTCTGCATCACTTGCTCTCTTGTCGCCGCTCGAGATGCGTGATACAGAAGCCCCAATTTTATAATCGAGAACTATCAATACAATATATAACCTAAAGTAATCTGATTGCATCGATTCAGATGTCCGTTGATTACATTAATGTTCGCATAGCAGTTATTGTTCGAAGCGTGTCTGCTTACAGTGATTGAACATTATTTAGAGCTCACTTTGTTTTAAGTTATGATCTAATGTCAATTGCAACAGGCATACAACAATAAGATTACTAAACACTTAATAATAATAATAGTCCCACACATTCACACAACGCTATCTAGTTCCAAACTAAGCAGAGCTTGTATTATGGGTACTAGACATACTTATATACTATTTTTGTAAATACATACATATTATACATAGAAACACCCAGAAAAAGTCAAACAGCCATGTTCATGCACACGTATATTTGACTTGCTGTGCGGGAATCGAACCCGAGACCATCGGCGTGGTAGTCAGATGCTCAAACCACTCCGCCATCCGATCGTTTTAATTTTAACTGCCTTGCTATCCTCGGTACTAATATTATAAAGGGGTGAAGGTTGCGAGTTTGTATGTTCGGAGTAAAATCCAGTACTGCAGATCCAGTCATAAACTTGATATCACTGTTAGAAAGGTATTTTATCCCTGAATGCTGTACACTACTTTTTATTTTTGTTTAACAATATCACAACCGTGCAAAATCGGGCCGGGTTGCTAGTGAGGTATAAGTTATTTACTTGCGATTGTAACGTTTTAATTTATATTCATGGATGGGTTATTGTTAGAAAATTAACAATAGTAGAATATAGGTACTCATTGTAAGGTTCGAGTGTGACTTAGTGATCTATGAGGGGCTATCAAAATGTTGTATTTTTTTTGTTTTTTTCATACTTGCATACTTGGATCGACGCAATATACTTAATTTATATTGCATTAAATTTGCTATTAGGTATTTATAAATGTTTTCGGTAACACCATTAGTTACAGGTATCTAATCGTTATAATTATTATTGTATAAATGAAATCTGGGGTAGCGCTAGCAACCGGAAGCTAAAAGAACTTCAAAGAGTTCAGAACAAAGTAATCAAAATAATTTTCCGTTATCACTATTTGACACCGACCAGTAAAATTTTTAAAGAAACTAAATTAATGAATTTAACCCAATTATATAAATATAACACATGTATTTTAATCAGAAAAATTATTAATAAAACTATTAACACAAATATATCGTTTATAAATAAATCGCAACTCACTAAACGTAGTCTACGCCGACCAAGTCTATTGGTTTTGCCAAAAGCACGTACAAACTATGCTAAAAAAAATATAACCTTTGGGGGCACCCAGCTTTACAATAAATTACCTGCATGTATCAAAAATCTGAAGTCGTTTACCAGTTTTAAGTCTCAATTATATAGATATATTCCAGAAAATGAAGATTAGAAACTTAAAATAAAATAAAACTGTTAAACAAAGCCAATACGTGGCGTACAGACTGTACTAGTATTGTGTGATTCGACGAGTTTTTTACCTACCTACATTATATAAATAATTTTATTGTTCTCATGTAAGTGGATATTGTATCTTTTTATGAGAATAAATTTCTATAAACCTTATAAATAATAGTTTTCATTGTACATACTACTGATATATCTCCCTAAATAAAATAAAAATACTGTGATGAAAAGAACCAAGTTTTAACCGATTTCTCAAAAGGGGGAGCGTATAAGTTGTATGCGGTAGGTTGCAAGTATGAATAGATAGATAGTTATTAAAGGCTGATAATAATAATAATAATGTATTAAAAAATAGTTTATTTTAAATACATTCAATTAGCATTCATTTGTTAGAAATTTAATATAACAAACAATTTTATACGAGTGTTCTAATGTGATTTAACTGTGTAAGTACAATATACCTATACACAATTTTGGTAAGTAAATATATATTAATATTATATTTATATGTAATATAACATACAATATAACATATATACAAATATATTTAGCTTATATTGTCGAATTTAAACATAACTTTCTTTTCTTTTATATTTTATAATAACACAATCTACTTACGTTAAGAAGCAGATTATATACTTACTTTAATTTAATAGAATAAAAATACAAGCTCTGATACATTTTTTTATTTAATTAAAAATATATATAATCTTTAAAAATCATACAGGTTTACAATTTTTACTGTTCATCATTACTTTTCTTTTTATCGGGGGGATGGGCCTCGTTAGCCTTGGATGGCAACCCGTCTAGGAGAAGGAAAACTCCGAAATTAAACCACTCTCTTTGGGGAGATGGGCCTCGTCAGCTTTGGATGGCAACCATTCTAGGAGAAGGAAAACTCCGAAATAAAACCAACATTCAGGGAGCATACCCGAAAACAAACCCCAATCCAAGGTGTCAACCGACCCGTGCCGAAGGATTCATGGCCAGAGGGCAAGCTGGTCGCTAACGGAGGGTGCATGTGTTGGTAGTCACAGGGCACAGCTAGTATTCCATCTTACCCCCGTACAGGGCTCTGCGGGGATGGACATTCTAAATCCCTATTACTCGTGGGAACGCTATGAGAACTGAAAATAATATTTCTCCAGACGGCAGCGACGCGGTTCGCAACCCATCACGTCTCGTTTCCCGCGAGGGCGAAAAGCGGCATACGGAAAGCCGGTTTGCAACATTAAATGTTGGAGGAGGAATGGATGGTAAATTGAATGAAGTATGCCAGATGGATGATAGAAAGATTGATGTTCTATGTGTGAATGAGACAAAAAGGAAAGGTTGTGGACCCACCAAGCATGACAGCTACACTGCTTATTGGTCTGTGGTAGACAGTACCACCAGAGCCTGCAAGGGAGTTGGTTTAATACTGTCTGCGCGAATGAATGAGTGCGTTAAGGAATATGAATGTGTAAATGCTAGACTATTGTGGATGAGAATGAAAGTAGGACTTACTCGTCTCTTTATTGTAGGGGTTTACGCCCCGGTCAATATAGTAGCGGGAATGTCACAGCAAGAACAAGAGGAAAGGCAGGAATTTTGGGAGAACTTAAGAGCGATTTTGAGGAAATGTAAGGATAACGAAACATTGATCTTGTTAGGTGATTTCAATGGATGGGTGGGAGTAAAACGAGATGGATTTGAAAGGGATTTAGGTGGATTTGGTGATGAGAGTGTGAATGAAAATGGAAAAGTTTTGCTTGAGGTTTGTTTAGAGTGGAGCCTTTGTGTGACAAACACCATGTTTGATCACAAAAGGATACACATGTATACGCGTGAGGCTAAGAATGTTAGAAGAAGTATGATTGATTTTGTAATTGTAGATGAACGTTTGAGAAAGAATGTGTTAGATACAAGGGTTTATCGAGGGATCGGCATCCACACAGACCACTTCTTGGTGATGAGCCGGATAAGTGGACTCTTTAAAGGATGGTGACACCGAGAACATTATGAAAATAGGGTCCTAGAAAGAATAAAAGTAGAAAATCTGCAAGAAAAAGATGTGAAAGATGAGTATAAGCGAAGATTGATAGCAAGATTTGAGAAGTTCGATGGCATAAATGAAATGGAAGAATTATGGCAATATTTTAAAGAAGAGATAGTATGTGTAGCGTCTGAAGTATGTGGTGTGATCAAGAGACGGAAAATACGAAAGGTTAAGAATACATGGTGGGACAAGGATGTTCAATCAGCAGTGTCAGAGAAGAAGAAAGCTTGGTTAGATTGGTTGGCTGCCAGAGCAAATGAAAAAATGGGAAAGGCAACGAGTGATGACATAGATGAAGCAAGAAAGGAGTTTGTTAGGTCAAAAAGAATTGTGAAAGAAATTGTAAAAGGAAAAAAGAGGAAAAGAAAGATGAGTTTGATAGCAGACTATCTGAAGATTTCCGGAGAAACATAAAGTTTTTCTGGAAATCCGTTCGTGCAGTTCGAGGAAGAACTCAATCCTCAGAATACACGTCAATCAGAGACAAGAATGGAAAGATACTGAATGGTGAATCATGCGTGCTGAAGAGATGGAAGGAGTATTTTGAAGGTCTATATGAAAGAACGGCGATAGAGACATCGATCGACGAAATTAATGGTAATAATAGCAATGATGAAAGCGATATTGGTGTGGATGAGATTGTGAAGGCATTGGGAAGTATGAAATTAGGTAAGGCTGCAGGATATGATAGGATTACAGTTGAAATGCTGAAGGCTGGACAGGGCATCATAGTTGGTCAGCTGCAGCGCTTATTTAACTTGTGCTGGAGCACTGGCCGAGTACCTGATGACTGGACCACAGCGGTGGTTGTGCCTCTTTATAAGGGAAAAGGCTCGCAACAAGACTGCAAGAACTATAGAGGCATTAGCCTTCTCAGCATTGTTGGCAAATTGTATGCGAAGGTACTGATTGAAAGAGTTATGGAAGTAACCGACAAGAAAATATGGGATGTACAAGCAGGATTCCGAAAGGGTATGGGGTGCACGGATCAAGTCTTTTCCTTGCGGTGCGTAGCCGAAAAATTCTTGGCCAAAGGTCAAAAGGTCTATTGCGCATTCGTGAATTTGGAAAAGGCTTACGATAAAGTGGTGAGGAATGAAATGTGGTCGGTACTGTCGATGTATGGGGTGAACAGCAGCCTCATACGAGCTCTGAAATCCCTTTATGAAGATTCTAGAGCTTGTGTGAGGATAAATGGGTCGTACACGGATTGGTTTACCATCGAAACAGGTGTTAGACAGGGATGTGTAGCGTCGCCGTGGCTGTTCAACCTCTTCATGGACAGTTGTTTGCAAGATTTGAAAAATAGTGACTGTGGATTAAGGATGAATGAGTTACTTGTCAAATGCCTCCTTTATGCTGACGATCAGGTTATACTTGCGTCTTCAGCGGAGGAGTTGGTAACAATCATGCATGGTGCGTTAGAGAGGAAGGGAATGAAAGTAAATGTAAGTAAAACGAAAGTTACGGTTTTTGAAAAGGAGGAATGCGTTACGGCTTGTAATGTTATGATCGATGGACAGCGAGTGGAGCAAGTGAATGAGTTTGTATATTTAGGTACGCTGTTTACGAGAGATGGTAAGAATGTAGAAGATATTGAAAGAAGAGTTAATGCAGGTAATAGAGTGAATGGAGCTCTGAAGGCGTTTATGAATAGCCAAAACGTGTCCAAAAAGGCACGTTTGGCTGTCCATAGAGGGGTGTTAGTACCTACTCTTATGTATGGTAGTGATAGTTGGGTATGGTAGAAGAGTCATGAAAGTAGAATAAATGCTGTAGAAATGAGAGCACTGCGAAGTATGTGTGGTGTTTCTTTGACTGACAGAGTAAAGAATTGTGTGCTAAGAGAGTGTTGTGGGGTAAAAGAAGATGTAGTGACAAGCATCGAGAAAGGTATGCTAAGATGGTTTGGACAAGTGGAGAGGATGGATGACGAAAGACTGACTCAAGCAGATATATAAGGCAAGTGTGGAAGGGACAGGTCGAAGGGGAAGACCTAGGCGGACGTTCTCCAATCTGGAGACATCCTAAAAACCTGTCCTGTTTTTAGGATGTCTCCAGATTGGAGACATCCTAAAAACAGGACAGGTTAGAAGCACCCTGAACAGAAGAGCATGCATGAGGAATCTGATGGGAGTGAATGAAGCAAGAGAGATATGTCAAGATCGTTGCAAATGGCGCTCCGTAGTCTCTGCCTACCCCTCCGGGAAACAGGCGTGACTCTATGTATGTATGTATGTATGTATGTATGTATCATTACTTTTCAAATTTCCATAAAGTGGATCTTTTAAAAATTCATTAATATAGTTGTCTTAATATGAAAGTCAATTTATAATGGACACTTAATTAAGTTAAAACTACAAACCATTTTAAATTAAGCTGCTTAAGGCATCTAGCATCTTGTGAGTACATATCATTGCCTTATAAAAATTTTGTCTCTAGTTGCAGCGACAGAGCGTCGCCGAGATAGTATTGCTTCCAAATTTGGCTGGTTAGACTTTGTTCACATTGAAGTGTCTAATTGTAGCATATAATAATTAAAACTAAGCCCTACACTAGATGTCTATAGAGCCTAATTTAAATATATTAATTTCATTATCTTAGCTTGAAAATTTAAATCAATGTAAGAAGTATTTACTCTGATCGCTGCTTTATGATTTCAGGCTTTAAATATAGGCGTTCGAGGTGTTTTGCAATACATCATAGATACATTTGACAGCGATAGACACTGCTCAGGCGCTAAGTATGTATGTAAACAATAATTTAGTTCAAGCAAAATAATATAAGCCTTTGTTTTTTTTAGCTAACAAATTATTTGTTGCAGGTCTTCAATCAATAATCCTTTTGAATCAAATGAAGAAGGGCCTTCTACGTCAAAAAACAAAAAAGTTAAGCCTCGCGCAGTTAAAAAACAGCCTCCACAAGCTCCGAATGTGAAGAAAAAACCAGCGGTATTGGAAACTGATTCGGAGTCCGAGACCGACACAGGACCAGCCACCATAAAGAAAAAGAAATTAAATGTCTTCCCTGATTCAGAGGTGAGACAAAATTAAGTACATATTTAAGCTGTGTTAATTACTGTCTCGTTGGTCCTAAGGCATAATTCGGGCGTGGAATAAGGAAGTCCTGGGTTCGATTCCCTGCGGTCGGGCAGTGTCATTGGGTTTTTCTGTTAGGAAATTTTGAGTAGCAGTATAGAGTCTGGATATGTGTGTCTGATAGGTCTCTATTACGTGGGACTAAAATTAACCTGGTGAAACGTTGGTGTAGCAATACACTCCTGCCTACCCTTTCGGGGATATCCCCAGGTATGAGACTATGCATATATGTCAATTAGTTTGTTTTTTGTAGACATAAGAAAGCGATTGTCTCGCTAGTTCGGCGACATGAGTTTGTGTCGATGATGGTTCGCTTTCGAAAAGCCACTAGTATTATCAGAAAGTTCTTACTAATAACTCAAATCCGGAACTGTCGTCTATACTAGTCAGACATCAAGTACGTTCCTCCTTTATTATAAATCACTAGTCTGTAACACCCTACCAAACTGTTGTTGAGATTATGCTATATATGTGTGTCACGTATAATGTGTATGGGGGCAAGCGATTTAATAAAAGCTTGTCATGTAGTTAACATATTCGTTAGATATTTTTCTATTTCTGTCTGTTTGGTACAAATCGTATGTAAACTGTTTGGCTAACGATAAAGTTACCTAGTTCATACATGGTTGCATACGTCATGAAGCGAATGAAGTAACTTATCACTTATTTTTATATATTACAGGATGAAGAGGCAGTGCCCGTTCGAGGTGCAACATTAAAAAAATTCTTGTCACGTCGTGTAGCTGCCGGTATTACATATCAAAGTGATCCCACCAAGCACGGCGAGTATTACGTTGAAGTACGCATCTCATACATACATACATAGACTCACGCCTGTTTCCCCGAAAGGGTAGGCAGAGGCATATTAAACGCCCACTTTTCGCCAGTGTTTTGATCCCACGTAATAGGTGGCGAGCCTATTGCCGCTTATTGGGACATTTTGTTTGCCAGAGCCTCGTCCGTTGATCGGCAGGTGCACCACTTGCAGGTGAGGTTGGCTTGGGACCCTAAGTTCTTGGTGGGAACCCTATGCACCCACACATCTCAAACTGTCACGAATTGGAGGCGATTACAACCAACAGGTGGCAAAATTCCTTGATAAGTTTCAAAACTGCTGTGGATACGAAAACACCCACATGGAAAGCAGTTACTGGTCTCAACGGTAAAACAAGATTCCGTAATATTCCTCCGGTTTTGTACCCATCCAAAACTTAACTTAAACTCTTTTTCAGAATTGACTATTTTTCACATATTATAATATAAGCGTGTTTTATTGTTCTTATACTCTCTTTGTCTTTTGAATATCTTAATATATATATATATATATATATATATATATATATATATATATATATATATATATATATATATATATATATTTCTTGTGTGCGTGTGTATGTCACTGAACTCCTCCTAAACGGCAGGACCGATCTTGATGAAATTTTTTTTGTGTGTTCAAGGGGACTTGAGAATGGTTTAGATTCACAATTCAGTCCACTGGAAAATGTTCTTTTTTACTTAATTTTTAATTTGTAAGTAGTTGTGGATTTTGGAATGTTTCACATTGGAACCGACGGACTGCGCTACTATCGCAGTGTCAAATCTTATATTAATAATTTCGTCAAGGAGTAGATCGAAAACTTACCTGAATAATAAAACATTAAAAAATTAAGATTTCGAGTCGACAACATATAGCCGCAAAATTCAGATTGTCGAGTATTTTGTTAAATTCTAATGTAATAAATTCACTCTAGCAAAACGTCACAGCTTCACAGATACCGGATAACATTTTGAGTACTACCAAGTCTTAGTACTAAAAAGTTTGTATGTGTAAATACTTTTTGCAGTTATATTTCTTAAACAGTTAAAACGACAATAATTATAGAAGTATCCGAAGGAAGAAAGGGATTGTGTGCAGTGAATCATTATTTAAAAGAAAATTAAGTTCCTTTTTAGTTAATAAAGCTTATTACAGTTTTTCAGATTTTTTTGCAGAAAAAGAGAATGCATTTGTTTGAATATTTATAAATGTAAACACGATTATGTGTCGAACCTGTGTCTTTGTGTGATTTTAATTTGTGTTTTTGCGATTGTACCTTTCGCATGCCTAATGGTGAAATATGGCTTAACCTGAATAATTGTATTTAAGATCATGTACCTACTGTACCCATGTTTGCGAAATAAACCAAGTATCTTATATTATCTTATCCGCCCAATAAAGGAGATTTGTGTTACGCCGAACATAGATGATATACTATAACTTGAGACCCGAATTTACGCAAGCGAAGCCGCGGGCAAAAGCTAGTTGTTTTATATAATTTAGCGTTTGTTGTTATTATTATAACTCTATCTAATTTAATCTAATGCAATGTTTTTTACAGGATCTATTTAAATATAAAGAAAAACTAAAACCAAAAATCAGTAAACCAAAAATCAATAAACGAAAAATCAATAAACCAAAAATCAATGAACAAAAAATCAATAAACGAAAAAATCAAAAAGCGATAAACCAAAAATCAATAAACGTAAAAATCAAAAAACGAAAAATTAATAAACCAAAAATCAATAAACGTAAAAATCAATAAACGAAAATTCAATAAACAAAAAATCAATAAACGTAAAAATCAATAAACGAAAAATCAAAAAACCAAAAACAATAAAGCAAAACTGAAAGATATGATGTAAAACTAAGAAATAATAAACAAATTAAAAATAAATAAGTATATTAATATAAAAATATTAATCAAAATCAATTGCTTTATAAAACATAAAATAAATGCATAAAAATCAAATCAAATTATTTAGGTAGTATAATAAATGTTATACAGAAATATTTAAAACTCATAAATAAAAAGTCTATAAAATAAAGCGAATGAGGCAGTTATTTTGTATAAAAATATATTTTACACAAAATGTATTTTTGTCAGCCCTGTAATGTTCACGTAAAACAATATACAAGTCACAAGAAGTCCAACATTCATAAGTCTAATCGCTTATTGCAAAGTGAACATGATAATGTTCATATAATTGCATGTGCTTTTAAAAATAAAATTGTCAGTTATAAAATAGATACTCAAAATAAAACAATTTCACCCGAACAATTTTTCCATGATATTTTGCACACATGTTACTATCTTATTAAACAGAAGTTAAAAATATATACCTCATTAAAAGTTAATTTTGAATTGTTTGTCTCATATATTTTACCTAAAAATAACGAAATATCACTAAAATATTTTAATACTAGATATGAAATAATTTTACGACATACTGATTTGACATCCATTTGTAATACATTTGTCCAAAAAATCATAAAAAAATGTTCAGAGTTTGAACTTTGTGAGTCAGGCTGGACAATCGAATCTATAAGTCATTTCGAAATAAATATTTTAAAATACAACCCATTACGAGCTCCGCAACTCATTCCGCACCGCTGTCACTGCGGGGAAGCCGTCGACAGTCTTGGCCACCATGGCCTATCGTGCAGTAGGAGTGCAGGGCGTATTTCTCGACATGCCCACATTAACGACATACTCCGTCGAGCTCTTGCCACCGCCGGAGTACCAGCTCATCTCGAACCTAATGGTTTGGTACGCGACGATGGGAAGAGACCAGACGGTATGACGTTATTACCTTGGAAGATGGGTAGGCCTCTGGTGTGGGACGCGACATGCGTCGATACCCTTGCGCCATCACATCTTTTAAGTACAGCTGGATCAGCTGGCGCTGCTGCTGCATCGGCGGAAACCCTCCAACGGCGCAAATACGGAAACCTGGCTGGTAATTACGTTTTTGAGCCGTTTGGGGTCGAAACGCTGGGGCCATGGGCCCTAGTGCACGCGCATTATGCAAATAAATCGCCAGAAAGCTGATCGATGCTTCCCGTGACCAGAGGGCTGGTTTATATCTCGCTGAGAGAATAAGCATTGCCATTCAATGTGGCAATGCTGCCAGCCTTCTGGGCACGCTACCGCTCGACAGCGTTGCGGAGGAATTTTTTGACGCATCGTAGTTGGCAATTTGTTATTTTATTATATTTTATTTACTTTTCTTTTCATACTTTCGCTTTTTTATAGTTTAGGATAGTTTAGTTATATAATTAGTTTTATTTTATTGTACATAATTATGTTAATCCTACGTATGTCAGTTAATGTAAATAAAAATTACGAGCTGGTTCTTATGTTTCACTACCTAAAAATATTCGTGCAACAAAATCATGTCTAAATATAATTAATTATGACCAACACTGTTTTCTCTGGAGTATCATAGCGCATTTGTATCCGACTGTGACGAATCCAAATAGAGTAAAATCATATCCACATTATTCGAAAGTTCTGTATATAACTAATATGTCATTTCCGCCGAGTTTTGAGGATATAAAATTATTTGAAGATTTGAATTCTAATGTGAGTGTAAATATTTATGGTTTGGACTCAAAAAATCAAGTTACTGGACCATTGTATAAAACAGCCAAACGAAAATTAACGCATGTGAACTTACTATATATTCATAAAAAAGGGAAAAATCATTTTTGTCTAATAAAAAAATTTGATAAACTTGTGCATAAACAGTTAACAAGACATAAGTCAAAAATACATTGTTTCACGTATTTTGATACATCGGAAAAGTTGTTAAACCATAATTGTGCGAGGGTGCAAACCGTACTACCTGACGACAACACAAAGCTTTATTTTTCTAATTTTGAAAGAACCCAAAGAACTCCTATTGTTATTTACGATGATTTTTAGAGCTTATTACATGAATATTCAGACAAAAATAAAACTTTATATGTCGAGAATGTTCAAATGCATGAAGCAAGTTGCTTTGCATATTATATTTCTTGCCTTTCTAAACCTGAACTCAATAAATTCGTGTCATATAGAGGACCAGATTGTTCAGAGAAATTTATTAAATCAATTATCAGAAACGTGAAAAATCTATATATAAACCTTTGACATTCAAAATCAATGGTAATTAGTGAATGTGAGCGTAATTCTTTTAAAAATGCAAAGAAGTGTTATTTATGTAAAAAAATATTTTCTGATACAGATATAGTTGTTGCAGATCATGATCATTTTACAGGCAAATATCGCGGGCCAGCACATAACAAATGTAATTTAAATGCTAAAAAATGTTCATTTATACCTATAATATTTTATAATTTATGTGGTTATGATTGTCATTTGTTTATTAAATAGCTTTCTGCTATTATCGGGCGCATAAATCTAATTCCCATAAATAAAGAAAAATATGTATATCTCCTTTACAAAATTTATTCCATTTGACAGTCAAAATGAAGCTCAGTTAAAGTTTATTGATTCTTTTAATTTTTTAAGTTCAAGTCTAGATAATTTAGTGAAATCAATGAAACCTGAAGATTTTCGAAACATGCGGAAATTTTTTAAAGATGAGTTATTATTTAACTTAGTTCGAAAAAAGGGTATTTACTGTTATGATTGTATTGATTGCTGGGATCGTTACGAAGAAAGTAAATTTCCTGATCACAAGCATTTTTATTGTTACGAGCTGGGGTTCGACGATAAATTATAGCTCACTATGCCACTTAAACTGAACTTTATTCACTAACACAATAACACTAGATACACACACTTAATTTTCCAACACTAATAAAACACACTATTCACACCACTAGTACAACACTAAACACTTCCGAATTACTTCCTTCGCTTGATCTTGATCGCTTTCCGTATTCAATTGAACTGTCCGTTCCGTTCGCTCGCCCTCTATTTATACTGGCCGGATAACATCACTAGACTTTTCGAGACGACTCACGAAATTTCTGGAAACGTGTAACGTGTTTCTAGATGTCGCGTAAATGTTCTATTTACACCAACGCCATCTATTAGAGGATAGATGAAACAGCCTTAAACAACCGATACATCTAATCTCATGTAGTTCTCCCATTCACTGATAGATGGCGTTATTTTCAATTCGTAACACGGCCTCCCTCTTAAACGTGTTCGTCTCGAACATCGTTGGACCCATAGTAACGAGCCAACCGGTCCACATGAACTATCTTCGGTGCACCTCGCGACCCCTTCTGGATTCGATAGGTAACGTCGTTCATCCTGGTAATTATGCGATATGGCCCGTCCCATCTGGCTTGTAACTTAGGCGATTTTCCTTTGCTTCGTACTGGGTTATGAAGCCACACCAATGATCCCTCATCGAAGCCTTTGTTATTTGCCTTCCGGTCGTAGCGAGTCTTCATCTTCTCAGACATCTGTTGTCCAGATTCCCTGATGTGCTCGTATACGTCGTTCATCCTGTTGCGTAGCTCGGTTGCGTAATCCGTTATATTGCGTGGAGACTCTGGTGGAATACCGGTGATAAGGTCTGCAGGTAAACGGAGTTCTCTACCGAAATTGGCAAAAGCTGGTGTTATTCCTGTAGTTTCGTGGACCGCACTGCAATATGACAGGAGAAATGGTTGGATGTGCTTGTCCCAATCTCTTTGTTTGCTCTCCACGACCTTCGCCAGGTACCTTTCCAGTGATTGGTTAAACCGTTCAACCATGCCATCTGATTGCGGATGATAAGCCGTGGTCCTGGTTTTATGCGCACCCATTACGCGACAAGTCTCCTTGAACACCTCAGATTCAAAGTTCCGGCCTTGATCGCTGTGGATTTCCAAGGGCACCCCGAATCGACAAAAAACTTCATGCACCAGCTTGTCGGCCACTGTGGTAGCTTCTTGATTTGGGATTGCAAACACTTCAGGCCACTTCGTGAAGTAATCCATCACAACCAAGAAGTATTTGTTTCCATCCTGGCTCTCGGGAAACGGCCCAGCGACATCCAAGGCTATGCGCTCCCATGGGGCTCCCACATTGTACACCTTTAATGCACCTCTGCTTCGAGTATGTGGCCCCTTGACAGCCGCACAACTTGTGCATTTGCGGCACCAATCCTCGACGTCATCCCGACAGTGGAGCCAATAAAACCGCTCCCGGATCTTAGTAAGGGTCTTCTTAACTCCCATGTGACCTCCCGAAGCACCATTGTGATAGAGCTGCAAGACTTGCGGCACCTTAGTTTTGGGCACTACCATTTGCAAATGGCACTGGTTACCGCGAGCGTTTTCCCATTTGCGGCACAGAACTCCATCCTGGACGACCAAGCTTTCCCACTGTGCCCAATAACTCTTGGTGATAGGGCTCATTGCTGCGATATCACTCCATTTGGGCCTAGGAGCGCCTGATTTCTTCCATTCAAGAATCGGCTGTACATCCTTGTCATCTTGCTGAGCACTCTGCAATGCTTCTCTCCATTCGTCGCTTAGATCCGTCTTTAACATCCTCACTAGCGCTGCCTGCTTTGCTTCCTGTCGGCTACAGTGCTTGCACTGGTCGGGACACGGCCTACGCGATAGGGCATCTGCGTTACCATGGGACTTGCCGCTGCGATGTTGTATTACAAAATCAAACTCTTGCAGTAGTTCAATCCATCTAGCTACTTGTCCTTCTGGGTCCTTAAATTGAAGTAGCCATTTCAGCGCTGCATGGTCGGTTCGCAGGTGGAATTTACGGCCCAGCAAGTATTTGTTGAAATGCTGCAACGTCTTTACTACAGCCAAGAGTTCCCGCCTGGTGACGCAGTAGTTTCTTTCGGGTTTGGATAAGGTCTTGCTGAAGTATGCTATAACAACTTCTTGATCACCCTCCTTTTGTGACAGCACGCCACCAATTCCGGTGTTACTGGCATCTGTGTCAACTACGAATTCATGCTCATTGTCAGGGTAGCCTAGAATAGGTGCAGTACACAGATGTTCCTTGAGCTTCTGGAATGCAACGTCACAGCTCTCATTCCAACAGAACTGTACTCTGTCTTCGGTGAGCTTATGAAGAGGTCGAGCAATGTCAGCAAAGTTCTTCACAAACCGTCGGTAGTAGGAGCATAATCCGAGGAATGCTCTGACCTGCGTTTTGTTCTCTGGAACTGGCCATTCCTTCACGGCAATGATCTTTTCCGGGTCAGTTTGAATACCGTTCTCCGAGACCACATGTCCTAGAAAGTTCATTTGCCGTCTGAATAACGCGCATTTCTTCGGACTCAGCTTCAAATTAACTCCTCGTATCTTTGACAGCACTTGTTCCAAGTTTCGAAGGTGATCCTGGAAGGTGCGCCCCACGATGATGATGTCATCCAAGTAGACCAGGCAGGCGTCTCCAATCAGTCCCATAAGCACTCGCTCCATCAGTCTCTCAAAAGTAGCCGGAGCGTTGCACAATCCAAAGGGCATGACGTTAAATTGCCATAATCCTTTCCCTGTGGAGAATGCCGTCT
Organism: Euclidia mi; assembly: GCA_944739405.2. Taxonomy (NCBI): domain Eukaryota; kingdom Metazoa; phylum Arthropoda; class Insecta; order Lepidoptera; family Erebidae; genus Euclidia; species Euclidia mi. Next base: position 86,339,013 of record OX123184.2, read on the forward strand.
TCTCCTGGTCTCGAGGATCTATTTCCACCTGCCAGTAGCCACTTTTTAGGTCTAAGGTAGAAAACCACTTCATCCCCGTCAGCGTATCCAGTGTGTCATCGATCCTTGGCAGCGGGTAGCTGTCCTTCTTTGTGATGTCGTTTAATCGGCGGTAGTCTACACAGAAGCGCATGCTGCCATCTTTCTTCTTAACTAGCACCACCGGCGAACACCACGGGCTGGATGAAGGCTCGATTACGCCTTCCTTCACCATACCGTCGATCATAGCTTCCACTTCACGTTCCCGTGCCACTGGCACACGTCTTGGTCGCTGGCGAATTGGAGTTTCACTTCCCGTGTTTATTTTGTGCTGGACTAGTGCTGTCTTCCCTATGTCGGCATCACTGGTCGAGAAAATATCGGCGAACCGGTTCAACATCTTCTTAGCCTTGGTCTTCTCTTCTTCTGACAGGGTACTTTGGCAGTCCTCCAAAAGTGAAGACACGTCGAATCGTGCAGCCTGAACCTTGGCGCTGGTAGGTTGCTCCTGACATCTACGCATCCAAGCCGCTCCTTCATAGGTGCCCAATTCCGTCCCTTTCTTGAGCAACACTTCCTTGTCACTTGCATTTAGTGCGCGTACTGATGAAACTTTGGTACCCCTTACCAAGGTTCGTGCAATCTTCCACGATGCCTCTTTCTCTAGGCCTTCGATAAGTACGCAGCGGTTCCCTCGACCAGAACTCCCGGGTAAACAAAGCGGTACAACCGTTTCCGACCGCGGTTGAAGCGTGACATTCTTCAGGCAGTACACTTTTCCTGAAGTTGCACCTTCCATGAAGACTTCTTCCGAGCCACATTTCAACACTCCCTGGTTAACATCGATCTCGCAGCGATACTCCCGCATGAAGTCTAGGCCCAGGATGCAGTCGTCCACTATATCGGCCACGATGACTTTGTGACGGTAAACTTTGTTGCCTAGCTTCAGATCCACCTCCATTTCACCTTGGACGGTTATGTGCTGACCGGTAGCTGTTCTCAGATTCACACATTCATTGTTCCTGAAGCAGCCCCGAAGAACCCGTCTTGCCAGATGGAAACCGACGACTGTCCGAGAAGCACCCGTTTCTAATGTCAGCTTGCATGGTGTTCTGTTAATTTCGCCTTCGATGATCAGGCTGTTCCCGTCACATGATTGCGAGATCGAGATACTTGGGGCTCTTCCATAACCAGCCAGCACCCGCCCCGCAGTCCTGGCCTCTACTCGTTTCCCTGCCTTCGCTGCCTGGAAGGCACATCAGGCGACCCCGTTGGTGGAGACAGGGTGTCACCAGGCTGCCTACGCTTTGGGCAGCTCAAGCAGATATGGCCTCTTTCTCCGCAGTTGTAGCACCGAGGAGACGACACAACTTCCCTGATGCGGTGACCTCGGTCGTCGCGTCGCACTGTTTCCACCTCCAGAGCGTGGGCTAAGGCGTCCTTGAGGTCCTTGAAGTGCCCAAGCCTCACTGCTGCTCTTACCTCCAGGTCCCGGATCCCATCCGTAAACGCCTGTACGAGGTTCCCATCAATAAGCGCAGGCGACGACTGGTATGCCTTCCTGACCAGCTTTTCCACCTCCAGAGCCCACTGCTGCAGAGTTTCTCCGGTGCGCTGTGTCCTGTCCTTCAGCTGAGCACGATACACATGTTCAAGGTGAGCGTCACCGTATCTTGCCTCCAGCGCCTCCAGGAGCTTTTCGTAGGTAACGTCTTGCCCGAGTGCCTCCAACACTGTCAAGGCCCTATCACGAAGGCCCAAGGTTAGGGCGGTTAAGGCCTGTTCTTTGGTCCACCCATTCGATCGCATCACAGCCTTAAACTGGATCTTGTATGCAGACCATGATGACGAGCCATCAAATGGTGGAACCTTAAACCCACGGGGCGAGGGCGCTACAGCCGCTGATGTCATTTCCAGCCCACGCAATTTCTTCTCCACTTCAGCAACACAGGTCTCGTGGTGGTCATGTACGCGCTTCTCAATGTCGCTGATACGGGCCTCGTGCTGCTGGAGTTCCTCCTTGACCGCCTTCAAGTCCTTCCCCACTGCGGCGCTGAGGTCCTTCATGAGCACCACCTGCTCCTCTAGGCGGCGCGCGTGCTCCTCCTTGTCGCGCTGGAGCTGTTCTTCTAGGCGGCGCGCGTGCTCCTCTTGACGGCGAGCCTGCTCCTCTTTGTCGCGCTGTAGCTGTTCCTCCAGGCGGCGCGCGTGCTCCTCTTGACGGCGAGCCTGCTCCTCCTGACGGCGCGCGTGCTCCTCTTGACGGCGAGCTTGCTCCTCCTGACGGCGAGCCTGCTCCTCCTGACGGCGGGCCTGCTCCTGCATGAACGCCATCAGAGCCGCGATGTCGGGCACCGTCACGGAGTGTGTAGCGCTTGCAGGCTCCACTGCAGCCGCGGAGTCACCTGGTCCACCAGGCGATGGAGAAGGAACGTCTCCGAAGCGTCTCTGGTCCAGATCTTGCTGGCGCTGGTTCCTGGTACGCACACCTTCAGTTTCTTCCTTCGGCATAACCGGCATAATTTATCCCACTTCTGACACCAATTTGTTACGAGCTGGGGTTCGACGATAAATTATAGCTCACTATGCCACTTAAACTGAACTTTATTCACTAACACAATAACACTAGATACACACACTTAATTTTCCAACACTAATAAAACACACTATTCACACCACTAGTACAACACTAAACACTTCCGAATTACTTCCTTCGCTTGATCTTGATCGCTTTCCGTATTCAATTGAACTGTCCGTTCCGTTCGCTCGCCCTCTATTTATACTGGCCGGATAACATCACTAGACTTTTCAAGACGACTCACGAAATTTCTGGAAACGTGTAACGTGTTTCTAGATGTCGCGTAAATGTTCTATTTACACCGACGCCATCTATTAGAGGATAGATGAAACAGCCTTAAACAACCGATACATCTAATCTCATGTAGTTCTCCCATTCACTGATAGATGGCGTTATTTTCAATTCGTAACATTATAATAACCTCACATCTGAAAATATTTCAGACGAAGATTATAGGCATGCGTTAAAAGTGTGGAATGAATTTGAAATTTCAAACTTAGGAGAATATACTGATCTATATTTAAAATGTGATGTTTTACTTTTATGTGATGTGTTTGAAAAATTTAGATCTATGAGTTTAACATTTTACAACATTGATCCGTGTTATTACGTATCGTCACCTTCATTAAGTTGGGACGCTATGTTGCTATATACCGGCATTAATTTAGATTTAATTTCAGATATCGAAATATATCAAATGTTAGAAAAAGGTATTAGAGGTGGTCTAGCCCAACGATCATTATGATATGCAAAGGCAAATAATAAATACCTTCCAAATTATAATGATGAGAAATCTAATAGTTATTTAATATATCTTGATTGTGTAAATTTATATGGTTATGCTATGATGCAAAAGTTTCCAACTGGAGACTTTAAATTTCTCAATGAAAAAGAAATAAATAAATTTGATTTAATGGCTGTTCCGAATGATAGTGATAAAGGATTTATACTCGAAGTAGATTTGCATTATCCTTTCGAAATACATGATGACCAAGCTGATTTGCCATTTGCAGCTGAAAAGTTTGTACCACCTGGTAGTAAATATCCTAAATTAATTGCTAACTTGTACGACAAGCATAAATATGTTATTCATTATATTCACTTAAAAGAATGTTTAAAAAATGGTCTCATTTTACTCAATATTCATAGAATATTATCATTTAATCATGATACATTTTTAGCACCCTACATATTATTAAATACAACATTACGCCAGCAGGCAAGTTCAGATTTTGAAAGAGACTTTTTTTAAAAGCAAAATAATTCTATTTTTGGCAAAACAATAGAAAATAAAAGGAAACAAGTCGACGTAAAATTAGTTAATGTTTGGAAAGATACATTAAATAAAACTAATAAAATATGTGGTGCAGAAAAATACATAAGCGCACCAAATTTTAAAAATTTGTCGGTAATTTCTGAGTCCCTGATTGCAATTCAATTACAACAAACGAAAATTATCCTTGATCGTCCAATTTACATCGGTTTTACAATTTGAGAACTAGCTAAGTCTCATTTGTAAAATTTTCACTATTCTGTAATGAAACGTATTTACAAAAATAGTATTAAACTATGTTATACTGATACTGACAGTCTCTTGTACTTAATACACACGGAAAACTTTTATAAGGACATGAAAAAACATATTATATATTTTGATATATGCAAAATTATACTGTATAGATTCAATAAATACCTCAATTAGAAAAGCTAAAGGTATAAAAAAATCCGTTACTAAAAAACTTAATATTAAACATTATAAAAGAACTTTACAATAAAACGAATGTCTAAGAGAAAATATGTGTATAATTCGATCACAAAACCATAATATTTTTACTCAAAAAATGAATAACATTGTACAACTTAGTAGAGATGACGACAAACGACAAATACTGCAAGATGGTTGTAAAACTTTACTTTGGGGGCATTATAAAACTGTATTTTAGATAAATGTTTATATTAAATGCATTATTATGAATACCTACTATGTAAACTATGTTTTTATTTGTTGTATGTATGTAATAAACGTTATGTTCCTATATAAAAGTTGTTTTATAATATTGTAAGATAATATAGCATTGGATTAAAGTGCCATGTATAAATATGTGCAAATTGTACTAAAATAAAATACATTTAATAAATAAATAAATTATAAACAAATGAGTTTTTTATAAACGTTACCCTCACCTTTTACAATGTAGGTACAATGATCCACATTGCATCTATATAATTTAAGCAGGAGCCTGTCTCATAAAATCCAACTTTTACTAAATGAACGATATAATTAAGCAACTATCATATTTCATTTGTGTTTGGACACTGCTTAGTTGTATTATAGAATATGCAATGCATATCGTTATAAATACCTACATGCATACATAGCCTTACACCTATGACCCCGAAGAGGTAGGCAGAGGTACACCCACTTTCCGCCTCATATTTTGGTCCCACATAATAGGGGGCGAGCCTATTGCCGTACCGGGCACATTTCTAGACTTCATGCTCCTACTGAGAATTTCCTAACAGAAAAACCCCATAACACTTTGCCTCGACCCGGGAATCGAACCCGGGACCTCCCGATCCCACGCGCACATTAATGCCGCGGGATCAGTGAGGCAGGCAACGTTATCAATACCTCAATAGGAAAATAAATAAAACGACTATATGTAGAGTTAATTTATATTATATATTTTTTTTAAACATTTCCACTTTATTTATATTATTACTAATTTTTTTAATAAGAGTCTCAGTAATTTCCATAATTTCATCATAATTTTCACGCACCACATACTGAACACTTACACTAGCATTATTATTATCACTAATCAAATCGCTTTCACAATCGTCCTTGATGTCGAATATATTAAGTTTAATAATGTGTTTGCCTTTAGATCCATTTCGACGAATTATGTATGATGATGATGAGTCCGTTGAAAGTTTCCTCTTCCTCGTCTTTTTTAATGCTGGAGCTTGGTTATCATTATTATTTGCGAGTCGATTTGCATTTAGACGTCGGTGATTTGCCGATTCTTCAAAATATGAGCTGCAATTTTGCCCACAGTAGAACAAAGGCGAGTTAATATTCGAGTCCTCAAGCTGTAAAAAAATAAATAAAGGAATTTAATACCAAGAAATAGGAAACATTATAATATATATTATACACCACTATTTTTTTATTAGTACAAAAAATTTAACGGGCACTAAGTATGTTTAACTGATCATATTTATGTAGTAAAAAAATAAAAACACTAAGGCCCACTTGCGTAACGTTTGATTTAAGTCACTCCTTAATTTAAATATGTTGAACAGAATTAACCGCATAAAATAATTTAAGTTAAAAGTATTTAGCGTCCTCTTGCACAACGACAACAACGCCTGGATTTAGTTAAACATTTTATGAGGTCGGTAAAGTAGTTTCTACGTTTTGTTTCATGGCATGAAGCCTTTTTGTTACGATTTTAACGATGTTATGCGTATGGTTTCGCATAAAACCTTAGACTATATGTACTTTGAGCATAGAACAAAACGCATTGTTGTCGCCTAGCAACGAAATGACAATTGACAAATAATAACTAGAAACTTTTGAGCACTAACCCTAGAACCCTGCATGGGGTGCTGGTGCACCCCATACCGATTTGTTTTCTAAATATCTCAATTTCTTTAATATCCACGAATTCGCGCGTTGGAGTATGTTAGCTTGGTGTCAACCGCTCGCGTTACGTCAATACCGTGACGAGGGCCGCGTTGTGTGGTCGCCTGTATAAGTGCTATGGGGTACGCCAGTACCCCAGTGTAGTAAAATCGTAAGATTATTTATTTATTACGATTGATGCATTTATATATAATAAGTTATTAAATTTGATTACATATTGAAACAATAGTCTTATATGAATTAAATACAGATATTTTTTTATATTATGAAGGTAAAATTCAATAAAGTTTATTTATTTTGTTTCGGATGGCTGTCAGAGGTTTGAATTACGAAAAGATAAGCTCTACTCTAGACCACAAACCTGGCAAGGAAAATATAGAAGTTGGGACCAGTTGTAATTCCTGGGTTCTTTACAAGTGTTCAAGATCAAATAATAAGCCAAATATAAAGTTTCAGCAGACAGTTTTGAAATTAGGTTTGGAGCTGATACATGAACATTTGGAGGACCCTCACCGGATGTTTTTTCATGAATTGTTTGTTTTTATTTTAAGGATTACAGTCATTTTAGTATGGGGTGTTCCAGCACCCCAGTGTAGGAATAACATGTGCGCCAAATAGTGTAAGATTCTAGGGTTAACAATAACACAAGTAGGTACATTGTTATCAGTTATATCATCATTATCATGTCAGCCTAGAGACGTCCACTGCTGGACATAGGCCTCCCCCTGCTGCGTCGTCCGGTCCAGTTATATAATTATAGATAATTATCGTCGCTAATGACAAGATGCCAACATCAGTCTGACAGTTCTTAAATGAAATTAGCCACTAAACAGCCGATTTTCGGTAATTAGTTTTGACAGTTCTTAAATCATATTACTCGACAAATTTTTCGTTGTGCAAGACGCTAGTGGTGTTTAATACCTTTTTTCTCGTTAAATGCATCTTAATTCAATTTAAAAATCGTTGTGCAAGTGGGCCTAAGTCCCAAAACTGTCTCAAAACTGTCCACAAAAATACGCAATAATTGGTAAATGCGTAATTACGGCTATATGACTACTATGACTTGTAAAAGTAGTAAATGCTCCATTGATAAATTCCCCCCTGTCCCTCTGCGCCCGCGCCGCGCTCCGATCGATGCAACAAACAGTGCTAAATTGCTAGCGGAACCGAGCGCACCAATTTAATTGTTTGTCTACATTTGCCCGACGCGATGGCTTATCAGTTCACATCACTTGAGTATGTAGCTATGCTTCGTGCATACTTTTTGAGTGGAGGAATCGCAAGTGCAGCTGTGTACCCATGGACATCTTTTTGTGAGTGTACAAAAATGAGCCGGTTAGTGTCAAACAGTTAAAACAGCGCATATTGGACGCTTTTGACGAAGTGAAAAGACAGAAGCCTACTTCTTGACAATGGTGGTGGACGTCTCGAAGGACAATGGAAATACTTGTAAGTTTAGTAAATAATACCTACTTAAGTTAATAATAATTTGATGCGGGCGACTCAAAATAGGTCTGTGTGGAGAACCTCGAGGGAGGCTTATGTCCAGTAGTGGACGTCTCTAGGCTGACATGATAATGATAAAATAATATTTGTAAATAGCAGATGATTCTAACTTCATAAATACGCCAAAATTACTCTTATCTTTTATTACAGAATACCTTATTTTATTTTGATATGTGTTTGCGTTCTAATTACATACCTCCGTATTTAATTACTTGTAAAACGGTAAATTTTGCCGGTACTAAGCCCGGATGAAGTATGAAAGAGAAGGTAGAATTTATAAAATTAAAAAGTAACTACCCACACTTATTATTTTGCTTTATTTTATTGTCTAAGGCTACCTACATTATAAGTGCGACGGAAAGAATGCGTAAGAGTAGGACGGAAAGTAAATACTATCAATGAAGTAGTGAATGGATTGTAAAATATGTCTATGGTTTAGGTGAGATTTTCTACAAAAAACAAATGATTATAACTTTGCTATTTATAGATATTATGAAATTCTCGAAACGTCACATATATGATAATAATGTCTTCGCTAATATGTCCTTAAAGTTTTTGTACTAATTAAAAAATAGTGGTGTATATTATAATGTTTCCTATTTCTTGGTATTAAATTCCTTTATCTATTTTTTTACAGCCTGAGGATTCGAATATTAACTCGCCTCTGTTCTACTGTGGGCAAAATTGCAGCTCATATTTTGAAGAGTCGGCAAATTGATTATTATATATAGATATTATCTATATATAATAATCAGTAGGTACTTAGCTAAATACTGACCTCGAATAATCTGTTCTGCTCTTATTGAACGTTATTTCCATTTACATTATCCGTAACAGGGCTGTAGGATGGTGAGATAGACATTCTGAAAAAGAAAGTGAAATTTACATAAATAGGAAGAAAGCACAGTATTAAGGATGAAACCTTTCTTTGTTTAAAACAAATTTAATTTATGAACTTACCTGGACCAGGAAATATATGTACGTATATACTATGATCACAGAAAATATTTAACTTTTAAAATTTATTTGTAAGGAGGTGTTTGTAAGGAGAGTCGTACGTCGTTATACCACGATAGACAAGTGAACTTTGAATTACTTGTAACTTTTTGTATGTACTAATATTTACATTCCAATGACGTATGATGACCATATAGATCGATAATATGATCCAAGTTGCAAACACCATCTCCTATAATTTAGAAACTATGCACAGGTTTCGACTTGTTCTTGCACTGAATATATGATCATACAAAAATAATATAACTCTTTTCCTTATTACATAATTTGACGACTGGATGGCGGAGTGGTTAGTGTATCTGACTGCCACGCCGAAGGTCTCGGGTTGGATTCCCGTGCAAGTCAAATATTTGAGTGCATGAACATAATTAACTGTTTGACTTGGGCTGGGTGTTTCCACGTATAATATGTACGTATTTACGCAAAAAAATGAATAAAAGTATGTTTATCAGTTGTCTAGTATCCATAGTTTGGGACTAGATGGCGTTATGTGAATGTGTAGGAACATTATTATAGTTATTATTATTATATCACCTTACCTACTAGATATAAATATTTCGGCAGTCTTTTAGTTGTAGTAATCGACAAGATGATGTTGATCAAGCAGCCCATATCTCTGAAGGTTAATAATATCGAATTTAATGAATTTTCTCACCCGATCAGACACAGCGTTTTATTGCCAAATACGATTCGATGTATCATATGCGGTCCTTCAAATTGTGGCAAAACCAATGCTATGATTAGTTTACTGTTACATGAAAATGGTTTAAAATTTATAAATATTTATCTTTACTCCAAAACTTCTTTTCAACAATAACAACAATAACAATAAATATCGTTTCTTAAGCGAAGTATTAAAAAGAGTGCCGCAGATTAATTTCTATGAGTTCAGCAATGACAAAGAGGTTATATCTCCATGTGAAGCTATAGCAAATTCTGTGTTTATTTTTGATGATGTTGCATGTGAAAATCAAATAAATATCCGAAATTATTTTTGTATGGGTAGACATAAACGAATTGATTGTTTCTATTTATCGCAAACCTATTCAAAAATTCCGAAGCAATTGTTACGTGACAATGTTAATTTTCTTATGATATTTAAACAAGATGATGTGAATTTAAAACATATTTATGAAGAGCATGTTGGTTCTGATCTACAATGGAAACAGTTCAAAAACATTTGTCAAACTATTTGGAGTAAACCTTACTGGTTCGGCGAACCGAATGTTTGTACGTTCCTAGGCGATTTGGGAAAATTATTAATATTGTGGACTGTAAGGATGCGGGTTCTTATCGACTAGGATAGGAGAGAGAGTGGAATTGGGTATAGGATATTCTAAGGACACGCCTTACCTTGCAAATCAGTCCTCTTCTTCACAAATGGTAGCCTCCTGGTGTCTTCGGGAATCCTGAAGCTGCACCAAATCACTCCACCACACTCGCGCGTAGTTTAGTTCTCGTTATATCCCGGGAGCGGTAAAAAATATAGCGGTGCGGTACATGCGTTCGTCGCGACACAGATTATTCTAGACTGTTCTGTAGGCGTGCCTCGGGAGGGGAGCGAAGGAGACAAAGGATCGCTCGCATTGGACGAGCAAGCGTGGAACGATTGACGTTGATGTAATTAATTCTCGATGGAAAGGTAGATGGCGCTACCACTTACAATTTTTTACTTATTAACAAAGAATCATCATTAAATAATGGTCGGTATAGACAGAACTTTGATATATTTTATAAGTTTGACTGATGGTTTATAAATATATTTAAGTGATATTATTTAATTTTCATTGGTCAAACGCCGAGTGAAGTTTTATCAAACGCCGTATTTATGGAAATTAAATACTTATCTATAATTATTTCTCTATGGGTAGACATATTTTTTTATTATGAAATCTATTTGTTTGTTAAACATTTTGGCACAATCATTCTACTTTTTAATGATTTACGCAAAATTTCCGATAAATAACGGAAAATACAGGCAACATTTTGATACCTTTGTTTTTTATTTTGTCTGTTTGTAGTTACATATTTATAAACAAATTTAATAGAAAATACAGTTTAGTGCAATTCTGTCCTTCCTTGAATTCGCTTGTCATTTAAGAAAAATGGAGAAAGATATTAAAAAAGAATTAATGAAGTCTGTTGATTCTATAAAAAATAAAATAAAACAAATGAAAAATCAAGAACATGAAATCAACTTATCAATTATCTATTGCTCAAACCTGTTTCGGAACCCCTCAATAGCCTTGTGAAATCTAAAATAAATCTTGAAGTAGATAAACATTTGAAAAATGAAACGTCCGAAAATTTTATGCAAATTGAGTCAGACGAAAATACTTCAAGCTCATCAACTAAGTGTGTTAGTTTTCACGACGCTGTATTAAACTCTGAAAGTACTCCTAAAAATGAAAAAAAGCTCAACATAGAAAGTTCTTTGGAAAATGAGGACATCTTTGGTGTTTACGATGGAGTGAATGTGCCTTTTAGAATAAGAACCGAAAACAAAACTTTAATGATGGGCAACAAAGTAGTTTCATTTTCTAAAATTGACAGCTTAGACAACGATAAAACAGTTTTAGTTAAAATTGGTGGCAATACTTATAATTTAACCCCGGGGCTTCACGAACTTTTACTTTGAAAGAAACCCAATTTAAAGTTAATAACAAACATAGATAAACTTGTCTATAAAGATATACTAGATCATACTAATGCTCATAAGAGAGATTTTAATCCTAGGGGTCAAATAAGAGGTGATAAAGGCACTAAGTATCGTCAAATTATAAAGCCGTTATTTTGTGAGGCTTCAATGGAAAAAAAAACTAAGCTTGGAGATAGCTATCCAAAACTTAAAAAATATAAGAAACACACTGACTTGGTGTATTGGGATGATCCCAATGAATTAGTTGATAGATTAAAATTATTAGTAGCTTCAAGAGATGCTGGTAACACAAATCATGATACAGAAATTTTATCAATAATTGAAGAATTAAAAGAAGCTAACATAATTAAAGAATAAATACTGATGACAAACAAATTCTGACTTAGTATTACTAAACCGTTCAGAATGATATATGTTTGAGTATTTTAACTCCATGATAGTTTGTTCAGATACTGTATTGAAAAAGGACTTGTAAACAAAAAATACATACATATATAGATACAGAAATTTCAAACCATGAGTAAGGCTGATATTGTAAATGAAATTCATAAAAGTGCAAGGGTAAACTTTCCGCGAAGAACTGTTATTATTAAAGATATAGATGATCTTTGGCAGGCTGATCTAATTGATATGCAATCAATATCCAAAGAAAATAAAAGCTATAGATTGATTCTTACAGTTATTGACACATTTTCGAAATATGCTTGGGCTTTTCCTCTGAAATCTAAGAATAAAGACGAATATGTAAGACGAAGTATGTGACACTTTCAAGAGTTTGTTGGATGATGGTCGCAGTCCTAAAAATCTACAAACTGATAATGGAACAGAATTTTATAATAATAAATTCCAAAAACTTATGAAATCTTATAATATTAACCATTACTCAACCTTCTCCACAAAAAAAGCTTCGATAGTTGAGAGGTTTATCAGAACTTTGAAATCAAAATTGTATTAAGAATTTAGTTTAAGAGACTGCCTCGTTGGTCTCGCGGCATAAATGTGCGCGAGGGATCGGGAGGTCCCGGGTTCGATTCCTGGGTCGGGCAGTGTTATTGGGTTTTTCTGTCACAAAATTCTCAGTAGCCGCACGGAGTCTGGAAATGTGCCCAGTACGGCAATAGGCTCGCCCCTTATTACGTGGGACTAAAGTATATCTGGCGAAAAGTGGGTGTAGAAATACACCTCTGCCTACCCCTTCGGGGATAAAAGGCGTGACGTTATGTATGTATGTATGTATGTAATTTAGTTTAAAAGGTAACTACAATTGCAATCGACTCTTTAATTGAGCACGTACTGACAAACTTAAATAACAAGCGTATGGTGGCAGGGCTTTTCCTAGACCTAAGTTCTGCCTTCGATACTGTAGATCACAATATATTACTAACAAAGATGGAACATTACGGAATCAGAAATACCAATTTGCAATTATTTAAGTCATATCTACAGAATAGAAAACAGTTCGTGGAGATCAAATCCATAGCAGAAGGTGAACAGCTTATTTCCAAATCGAACACAATGTCCATAACTCGTGGCGTACCACAAGGCGCGATTTTGGGACCGATTTTCTTTATAATATTTTTGAACGATTTATCAGCCTTCATGAAAAATCATGCTCCGGATGCAAAACTTGTCATTTTAGCAGATGACACCAATGCCATTGTAGCTGCAGAAAACTTGAAACAATTAGAAGAAAAAATTCAAAAAACATTTGAGCTATTTGAGAAATGGTTTGGTGTGAATAACTTAATATTAAACGCCAGTAAAACCAAGTGTATGCTATTTAAGTCAACAGTAAAAAAACAGCTAAAATACAACTTTTGCCTCATTGCAATAAAATTGAAATTGTTGACAATATAAAATTTCTTGGAGTACAAATAGATGCATTATTAAACTGGAAACAAGAACTGTCATCTATTGTTAGTGCAGTGAGTTCGGCCTGTTACGCGATCAGGACCCTCAGAGACATTCTTACAATAGCTCAACTTCGAATGGTTTACTACGCCCTAGTCGAGTCCAAGCTGCGGTATAGTGTTCAGTTTTGGGGGAACAGTTACCACTATAACATCAATGCTGCTTTTGTAATACAGAAAAGAGCAATACGAACTATGGTACGAATAAAACAGATGGAATCTTGCAAGGACTACTTCATTAAATTAGAAATATTAACGGCACCTTGCCTTTACATCTTAGTAGTCCTAACTAATTTCATAAAACACCTATCTAAATATGAAACAGAATCGGATAGGCTGCAAAGACTTGATACTCGCAGAAAGGACCTACCGACCATAGTTCATCCAAGATTGAATATTGTGCAACATGGCACCAGAGTACAAGCCGTGTCTTTATTTAATAAGCTACCTTTAGATTTTAAAATTATCGTCAACCACAAAATATTTAATAGTAGGCTTAAAGCATATCTCCTAAAAAAATGTTACTATAGCGTAGAGGAGTACATAAAAGACAAAAAATAATGAGTCTTATGCATATAAAATAATAATAGCTGTGTAACTTTTGTATATTGTAATCTCTTTTTTTATGTTTTGTGTATATTTTTAGTTATTAAAGTTTTGCCTGTATGTATTTTCGACACAAATGTAAGTTTGTTATGAAATAAATGTCTTATGTCTTATGATAGATAACACCCTCAAAAATGTTATTTATAAATACAACCACACCTATCACCGAACAAATGATGAAATTCCTGTAAAGGTCAGTAGTGTAAATAAAAAACGCATATTACAAAGATATGAAAAAAATATGAAGAAAGTCAGTATGAAACGCAAATATAAAGTGGGTGACTATGTACGCATCAGTTAGTACAAAGGGACATTTGAAAAAGGCTATACACCTTACTGGTCAACAGAAATATTTAAAATTCGCAAAATACAAAACACATCTCCTATCACTTACCTGATTGAAGATACGATCCGAGGTCAACCTATTTTAGGAGCATTTTATGCTCAAGAACTTCTACAAACGAAACATCCTGACATATATTTAGTTGAAAAAGTTATTAAACGCAAAGGTAACAGGGCTTTTGTAAAGTGGCTAGGTTTACCATCTACTGAAAATAGTTGGATCGATAAGTCCAATATTTTATGAGAACCAATAAACTTAATCTACCAAGTGTCAAACGCATTGTTTTGTAGACCTATTAATTAAATATTTACTCCCAGATAAATCAGTCTTATTATGCGTATTGGAGAGAGTAGTCTTCTCAACTGACCCATAAATCATTTGCCATTTGAATTACATTTACCAGGATACAATTACTGTGGACCCGGTACAAAATTAATTAAACGACTAAAACGTGGAGATAAAGGTGTAAATAAATTAGACGAATATTGTAAAGAACATGATATTGCATATCACAAGTCATCAAATTTGAAGGATCGACACAAGGCAGACTTAATTTTGTTAAAAATGGCAAGGAAGCTCGCCTTTGCCCCTGATTCAAATACAGGAGAAAAAATTGCTGCGCATTTAGTAAGTAATGCCATGTTAACGAAAATTAAAACAGGTTCTGGGCTAAAAACACGTCATCGAAAGTCTTCGAGTAAAACAGCATCTGGAAAAGGTCTTAAAAATAAATTTAAAAATATAATAACTGTTGCGGCAAAACGTATGAAAAAATTAAAACCAAAATGCAAGAAAGTAGCAATAGAATTAGCAATGGCTGCTGCCAGAGAATTAGCAGATGATTCATCCATTAAGCTTCCTCGAGTTATTCCTATACCAAAAACTGGTGGAGTATTACCTTTGATTCCTATTTTCGCGGGATTATCAGCGGCAGGAGCATTAGCAGGTGGTGCAGCTGGTATTGCAAAGACCATAAGTGAGTACAAGATGGTATAAAACTGTATGAAGAATCAAAGAGACACAATAAAAAAATGGAGGCCCTTTGCATTGGAAAAGGACTGCACCTTAAACCGCATAAAAATGGACTTGGAATCTTCGTATCAAAAGCAAAAAACTAAAATACCGGCTACCCAACCGCGCCTTAACTAACTTAGATATTTTGAAGTATGGATGTAGCACCCCATATTTTAGAGGTGTTTTTATGAGAGATAAGCTCCCGAAATGTCCCTACAAAAAAGAATGTGGAGTTGTTAACTTAGATATATCTAAGAATCCAGGTTCTCATTGGGTAGCCTATGCAAAACATAATAAATATATTGAATATTTTGACAGCTATGGAAATCTTAAGCCTCCAAAAGAAATTATAAATTACTTAGACTATAAAGTCCACTACAATTACGAAAATATACAAGGTAATCATCTTTTCAATTGTGGACATCTATGTTTAAAATTTTTAAGGACATTTTGGCATAGATATGGCATAAAATAAACAGTAGGGCTCAAAACTGTTCAGTATGCAAGTATGTCTATAACGGTAACTATCTCTGGCACCAAATCAGAGTTAGAATCATATTTTCAACCACCTCTGAATTTATCTGGAAATTATGAGTGTGGTTTGCTGTATTGTTCAATTTTAAACTCGGCATCAAATGTGTATTCTAGTAATACTAAACTTCCACCTATTATCAGGATTGAATGTGACGTAGTATACGGCTCTTACACTAACGGATTACCAACTCATATTAAATATGAATTTGTACCTAATACTACTGCAGGAGGCCATTACATAGAAACGCCTCAAAGTGTTATTTACATACCCGTGAACAAAAATATAATTTCATCTACATATATCCATTAAGATTGTTGATCAGTTTAATCATCTCATTAACTTTATAGATCATATTCAATTACGTCTTCATTTAAGAAAATCAAAATGATATTATATAATATAAACCCTCCACTCAAAATAAAACACCTTATTTCTCCTAGAACCACTAAGGTGCATAGACGTAAGAAAAAAGTGAACAAATTAACTGAGGCAAATATAGACTTTCTTAAAGCTCTGGGTTTTCAAGTATGAATATGCTGCAGATTAATGATTTACCACACTTTGATACTTCTATCGAAAGTTATGAAATACATTCCTATAATCCGTACAACAACTGCTTTAGAGAAAACGATGAAATTCGAATTCCCATACACCAACAAGACATATACGTGCTACCATCAGCCAGCGCAATATATGTCGAAGGGCGAGTAAAGTTCTTTGGCAAAGATGGAAAACCGATTGAGAAAACTGGTACATTTAATAATAATTTTATTATGTACCTATTTCAAGACATCAGATACGAAATTAATGGTATTGAAATAGATCGTATAAAAAATTCGGGAATAACAACTACAATAAAGTCATATATCTCATTTAATGAAGCGGAAAGTAAAGTTGCTAACTTGTGGGGTTGGAACTTAGAGGGATTTCAAAATAAGGATCATTTCAGTGCTTTAATACCATTGAATATGATTTTAGGATTTGCGGAGAATATAATAAAATTGTAATAAACTGTAAACATGAACTTATATTGAATAGAAGTAACTCTAACTTAAACAGCGTTATGCTTACTGATGATATTGCTAATTTCCAAATAAATATAGAAAGAATACAATGGAGAGTACCACACATAAAAGTCTCAGATCGTGAACGACTAACTTTGTAAAAACATTTAGAAAAAGATAAACCTATTCAAATGGCTTTTAGAAATTGGGATTTGTATGAGTACCCCTTACTGCCTAAAACTACAAAACATTCATGGTCAGTTAAAACTGCATCACAACTGGAAAAACCTAGATATGTAATCTTTGGCTTACAAACTAATTGAAAAAATAATAAACTGAAAGATAGTTCACTGTTCGATCATTGCGAGATAACAAACGTGATCTTGTTTTTAAATTCATAATATTATCCATATGAACCTTTAAGTTTAAAATTTTCTGAGAACAAATACAGTATATTATACGACATGTACACAAATTTTCCAGTCGATCCATTGCTCAATCTAAAGGAATTTAAAGAGAAGGCTCCCTTGTTTATCATAGACTGTTCAAGGCAAAACGATAATCTAAAGACAGGTCCAGTAGATGTTCGATTAGAAATTGAATGTTCAAAATCGATACCAGATAATACGGCTGCATATTGCTTGATTATAAACGACCGAATTGTGGAATACAAACCTCTAAGCAAAGGCTATCATGACGGCCATTGTTGACGTTCAAGGCTTTAAAACAGAAGCAAATGAATTTATACTAAAAGAAATAGCTGTATGGTGTAATAAAAACCTACAAGTGTTTTTAATCAAACCACCATTTCCTTTTTACAATTTGACTAAATCAGAAATACGACTGGTTTGCTGGATTGGACGTAACAGAAAAATATACTGGGGTGAAGGATTTATACCTTACTCAAATTATCAATATTTAATTTCAGATGTTTTAAAAGATAAGTGTGTTTACGCTAAAGGTCTTGAAAAAGTGTGATATTTTAAATACTAATAATGTAATTAATTTAGAAGATAAATGTTGTCCTAATTTGTTAAGTTTATATGATCGCTATAAATGTTTTGAAGATTTGTACAATTGTATTTATCATGACTCAATATGTGCTTTAAATAATGTTTTGTGTTTAAAAAATGGTGCATTGAAAATAAACTTTTTTTAAATTAATAATATACATTGTTTTATTTTACTTAATAGTTTGCTAGACTCATTAACATATCCATTTATTTTTAAATAGATAACATGATTACATTGATATTACATGGAGTGAGGAATTCATTAGGTACGCACATTCATAATAAAAAATTCACTAAAAGATAACGCTACTATTGATCACTAAATAATTGCTAAACTTAAAACATTATGTTAACTATAACAGTATGGTATTACTGGGCACTCTGAGTTATGCAGAACACATTAATATGAATCGATCTCGATTGTAAAATTGTTATTTTACTAAATGCCGGCAAGATAGAGAGCTGCAGCTGTGCCTCCAGCTCCGCCATCCTTTTGGAGAAGGACTCCTCCAGGTTGTCTTGTGCCATCTTAATGTCAGCCAACTGAGACATTCCAAAATAGTGTTGTGTATAACTTCTATGGTGTAACTTCAAGTGAATGTGTAGCGCTGGTAGGTGGTGTTACTTGCAGCTTTACAGTTACATACAAGTAGGTATATTTAGCTTGTACCAACGTTAGTACAGAGTATATAGGCTTTAAGCAACTTGGTGTAATAGCATAAAATGTGGCAATATGGTTTAAAGTAATTAAATCTAACTTTTATAATTCACACTATGTGTTATCTATTTTTACACCTACCGCCGAAAAGCCTTTTGGGTTAACAATGATTTATTTTGAGTCATTTTGCTTAAATAGGATAGCGAAATGTTAAAACTTTGGTTATAATTTTACATTAAAATACGGGTTTCATTTTGGTGATCATTTACTATTTTTGTTTGTTATATGTTACATCTGGTGGTAAGTTAAACATTAGCTAAATTTTAAGTCCTGTATTGGTTAATATAAGTATCATAGTCGTCACCTTTTCAGCCTAGAGACGTTCTCTGCTGAACATAGGCCTGCACCTCTTGAGCCGCCTGCGTCCAACATAACCATAAAAGTATAGTCAAGTTTTGTAATAAGTAGTTATTATTTTAAAAATGGGCAATTACAGTTTAGTCGCAGTATATGATGTGAAGACTTCCAATGCTATTGGCATTGTGCCTATACAAAATTATGTGCAATAACATAGTTTACAAGCAGCTTGGGTAATATATTTGGTGTTCGTGAGGCTCTCGGTTATGCTGTGTCTTACAATCTTTCACAGCATAATATCTGGCTACTCTAGGTATACGAGACTGTAGCAAGAGCTTTTCTACATTGTAGTAGAACAAAAATATATTGCTGTATAAGCTAAATCTTTCGCGTTTTAGGAAGAGACATCGTAAAAAGCATACCTCGATGGATGGGTGTGATACCTACAAAAGTTTCTTTGTGTTCTGTTTATGCAATATGAGAGGAGAGGCCGACAGAGTGATACGCAGGGGATCTCTGGTTGGAGACCACGGCACGCACGAATGACTTTTCGCACAGTAGTTATTATCACTTACTTAACAGTGAAGTGTCCGTGTCTGTGCGTGTGGTGACGGATTAAGAATTCCCATGTCATCCCATATCATCCCATGGGTGTTATAAGAGCTGACAGAGGGACCATACTATGCAGAGAACAGCACTGTAAGAGAAGGAAAACTTAAAACAAACCCTATACCAACCCGTTTGGCCAGCGGGGTATAGTAGGGCAATTCCTCCTTTCAAAGGAGAGATCTAGTTCAGCAGTGGACTGTAAGGGGCATCAGCCCCTTACAGTCCACTGTTGAACTAGATCTAACTAATAATCACATTATAACAGTGAAAATAAATATTGTTAGGAAATCTGTAATGAGAGTTCTCCATAATGATCCTGAAAGGCATGTGAAGTCTGCCTGAAGTCACATTTGGCCTGTGAAAAGACCATGGCTTTATCCTTCTCTTAGTGTTAACAGACCCGTACTCAGCAATGGGACAGTATATATTTAGGGTTAATGATGATGATATAAATAGATAGCATATTATATTGAGCCATCCACTGGTCTTTTAACAGAAAACCACATATAGAAACAATAACTCTTTACTCGTGAATTGGACCATGACCACACAGAAACGAAAATTTATACCACAGCACCGTTTAGTCAGGGCAAATATTTAAGAGTAAGGTCGAATCTCTAAGATTCTGCTAGTATTTGATGGAAATTAATTTATGCGAGTATGTCAATAAGGCGAAATATCTAAAGAACGTAGAGTTGAAGTATGTGTGCGGAGGATTGAGCATTCCTCGCAAGTCTTCGCACTTCGCAGGTATCTACGGAGAATACTGCATTCCAGCAAAACCAAAGTAGTTCAAGTGCAGAAGAAAATACGAGGTGCAAGATTTGATTGTAAACACATACATGTGTACAGAATGCATTTGTTTAGCAAGAAAAAAGTATTATTGAATAGGTATTGTGCAACAGAAGTAGTCGTGTTATCCGGAAGGACTGGCGCTGAACAAAAAGCAATAGTGTCATTTACGCAGCCACGTCAACTCGTAGGCGGAGACTTGGATACGCGTATGTGTGTGTATGCTCAGGTAAGTGTAGGTTGGCGTGTTTTCTTTATATTACACACGGATGAACGAGTTTCACGGTTCACCTGCTGAAGGCTTTGTGTCTGGATCTCGCGCGACAACATCCATTTAAATATTTCAGGCCGTTGTGTTTGCTCACCCGCGCGCGACTCGCTTTTACACATATACCCACCTACCTATCTACTGCTACATACGTTATACATCTAAGTGTGTATTGCGAACGATAGAATATTAAGCAGACACGATGTTAACATACTGACATTAATATTGTAGTAGAACCATTAAGCACTGAGAGCATCTCTATATTCAAGTCAAATTCTGATCTAATGAATCTATTATCATAACACAAGTCAAACCATCCCACTGGTGAGCAGATTCCACTTCACCATAAATGCAACGTAGTACACTTGTTTGCGTAACTGCCCGTGTTGTATATGCCTGAAGTGACCACTCACAGCGGATGTGTGCGTCAAATGAGTTTTATTTGTTTTGCTAAAACCATTCACCTAGTTTCAGCGAGCGTGAAAAGGTGTTATTTTCAAAGGTATATTTCACGCTAGAGGTAAATACGCAGTATTTCCTGTAGGCATGCGAGACATTTGTACACATTAAATATATTAATATGATGAACCACGTCGATAGTTACCGTAAGTCGCCGAGTGACGGGAGTCCGCAATCTCATTAGGAGGCTTTCCTAAATGTGCTCTATTACTGGCCGACGCTAAGATAAAGCCCGGACCGCCAAACATCACGAGGAAAAACTCTAATAAACAGCTCTGTGCCAATCCATTAAGTGAAATAGTGATGTTATATAATTGTTGTGTTGTTCAAGCGCAGAGCACACATTTACTTCAATTATAGATAAAAGGGACGGACGACATTACTTTTTCGAATTCACGAATAAATCGACCTTATAAATTAATCAAGTGTACGTATGTGGTGAGCGGCAGTAAGCTACCGTTGAGCGCCGGCCGGAGTGCCCGAAAATGTTCGCCTGGCTCCCTAAACGTTCTCATAGATAAGCGCCTCGTACAGGTATTGACTGCAAGCGCACATTGACCTAGTACATACACGGTGTCAGCTCGAGGCGGGCGTGGGTGGTTGTACGTCGGAAATAGCCCCGGGATTATATTCTCGCCTCTACCAGAGCTGAGTTTCTTGTTCAAGAATGTCAATCAGAGTCGATCGGAACGAAGCAATGGACAGGAAGGGTTCGGTTAGTTATTAGGAATCCGTCCGTGAATGCATTTAATTGAACTCCGTGCGGATGAATGCGCCAGCATTAAATGAGAGAATGTAGCCCACGCTTCGTGTGTTTAACGCTAGTTTAACCTCTCGTATGCTGGGTTACCAGACATAATTATAAATCTTTTGTGTCTCGTGCAGATCTGCTCTTAAGCATACGAAAGGGTAATACATTTTGGTGTTTGAGCTAACACTGCGGTGCACTGGTTTTAATAGAGCTCATGAATATCAACAAAAGAACGGCATGGCATGCAATGCATTTTGAATGTATTTAATTCTAGCAATTTTTTCAAATTTTGCTGTGCAGTTGCTTTATATTTGCCTTGATTAAACAAAAATATTTCAGATAAGCGTTGCCGTAGTTCAGTTGATACGAGGAAATAAGTCGAGTTATTCGCTTCAATCGTCGAATGGATTGGATTACCTGCTCACAATAACATTAACAGACGGAAAAACAGAGCTTTTATTATTTAGGCGTTTCTGGCAATTGATATTATAATTGAAAACAATTCAGTATAGTAATATATTATCTGTGAAACAATACTTATATTTACCCAACGGGACTAAATCGTGTAATTATCCAAAAATAAAGGTGAGATACTTACTATTTACTCCGATGTTTTGGTATGGAGTACACCAATCGTGATTACAGGATGGACTGGCGCGGTAATTGCAAGATTCAAATCTGTAACATACCTATATATCAGAGTGTGTATTCTCAAATGTTAGAGAGTATTTATTAAAACAATGCCAAACATTTAAAAAATCCACTGTATGTATATTCTGGGAGTATATAGATTTTTCCCATCGGGAAACGACTCGCAACGCGGTGAATAGCGTTATTACCGTTACAGCCGGAGGTCCGCTTACTAGCCTAACAAGATTTGACTGAATATTGGCTTTTCTACAGAGCAACTACCTGTCTAATCACCGCAATCCCGATAGCATTATACGGACTAGACTTCCCGAAAACGAATTAAGTAAGTATAGTAACTTATATTGCTATTGTTTTGGTAGAGATCAATAAAGTATAAATAACAAATAATAAACTCGATTACTTCAATTTTCCAGTAGCATAAAGCGGTGTGCACATCGACAAAGGCAATACAGGGCTGAAGGAAATCCTATCAATTAAGTTTGTACGTCTCGGATACACGCTCTCCACAGCACAGCTACCAGTTACGTCATCGACCGCAGGGACCGTATCTATCTATAAACTAAAGTTCTCTTCAGTGTTACTAGAAAGTGTGGTCATAGGAATACCGCCGTAAATAGAAGTAATGAACTTGTAATATTCGGAAAAATGTAAAACGGCTTCTTAGAATAAAATACATAAGAGCCTGTCCAGAAAGCGCGATTTACGCGCGTGTCCACTCGCGCGTAGGCACTCGCGCGTGTTCGAAATACTAGAGCTACATACATCCCGTCCAGATGCTCTCGCGCGTTACCTCACACGCGCGTAAAACGCTTGCAATGAGCGGGACTTTCGACTCGCGCGTTTTACGCGCGAGCGCCGCGCGAGTCGAGATACTCCGGCGCCATTGCTGCGTGCAGTACTACGCGCGTGTCCGTGGCGAGGGGACGTATTCGATTCTGTATTAATATATAAATATCATAATATTAATTGAAAAGAGTATGTATATAGCGGTGACAACCTTTTTACTCCTCTGATCCGTGGTCTGTTAAAAAGCGTCTTGTCATATCGCATTAAAATATTCAAGAAAATATTATAATTAAATGTTTTAGTAAAGTATCCGCATATTTTATTTTAATGAACATTATCCAACAGATAAAATGGAGCGTGATAACTTTGATACGGAACTTTTTATTGACGAAATTGAATATGAAATGAAATAGGTACCCTGCGGATTTCAATTTAAAAAAAATAGCACTTTTACGAGAAATTCGTACATCATATATTATTTATTTTTGCATAGAACACATTCCAATGCATGTACTGAGTATTAAAAAATAGTAAGATTAAGCCGTAAAAGTAAGAAAAATTACGGTACTTACCAAACAAACACCGATACCTAATTGAGAGCCCAAACACGTCCACACTCACAAAATATTTTTACAGAGATTTTAAAATGCCTGAGTCTTAAATAATTATAGTGATGCCCGGATTTGCCAGAAGTATAAAATTTACCACTCTTGGGAAAAAATATTAATACATAATGCTCGTTACAAACTGGACTTGTCTGGAATCTAAAAAACTAAGAGACATGCTAAAAAAAATATTATAAATTAAATATAACGATTAAAACTGATTTAAAAATGGTGTTAAAGTTAACAACTAGCTTTTTTAAGCATTAAAATCATCACTGCAAAATTAATCATATAAAAGTATATCTATTAAAATCTCCAATCTTAACAATCAACAAATAGGACAGTATGAAACTGAAAATTCATGAAATTTCAAATATGTTTTACGTAAAATTGTTTTATTTTATATTATTGTTAATATCAAAAACAGATAGCCTGTTTCGTATATTTTCAATGTATGTTCAATTCATTACCAAAACTATTAGTTAAATATTTATTAAAAATGCATATTCCTTGGGACAGCTCTAAAACAGCAATGTGTCATTTAAAGTGAAAATGCCCAAATACGTCTCATCACATGCGCGCGTAAGAACGCGCGTGAAACGCCGCATCTGGACGCAATACAAATCAAAACGCGCGAGTGGACTCGCGCGTAAATCGTGCTTTCTGGACAGGCTCTAATTATCCTGCTAACATTTCAAACTAAACGCTTGTATCAGTGGTAAAGCTGGTAGTTGAAACGTAATGTTCATTTTATATTTAATTGACAATAATATACATAAAATTAAACCGAACTCAAATTCTTGTCAACTGAAATAAAAAGTTATATATTTAAAACACCTAGGTACCTACTTTCCTAATAACGCAAAACGAACATCCAAAGTGGATATGTTAACCTCATTCGGTGCATACGCGAAATTTGTTGAGACTGGATCCGTGTGAGGAAGGAAGAAATATTATTGTTTTAGAACATATGAGCAAGCCTACAAATGCAATGATTTTATTTTAAATATCGCTAATCGTAAAAAATGCTGTTTAAAAACACATTATGCACGGTATAGGGTTTTCCATGCACATTTGCACTTTCCCAAGGTAAGAGTACTCGAAGAAATACGCCATCAAAATCTGAGTGCATTAATGGACTATACGATACTTCCTGTTCGAACGAGAACATATAGTTCGGTGTGTTGCAGATTCACAGGCATTACTGTTATATACGAGTCCCCTGTAATGTGTGACATGGAGACGAGGAGACGCATACTCTTCGCTACTTATACGTTATACCTTCGGGACAAACCGCATGATTCAGCACTCACCACCGTGTCTCATCCCGATCGTCAACCGTACCTCGCGCACGAACGAATCCAAAAAACAAAGAATTTCCCTCCTTGATATAAATGCGTACTGTTACGCGGGACCGGAAAAGTGTCGTTTTAAAAAAAGATATTTGAACTAGCTGAAATTATTTATTGGAACACGGTACACACGTAATATTAGAACTTGTATAAACCGATTTAGAAATAGAACAAAGATTTAGGACTTGAG
This sequence comes from Euclidia mi, assembly GCA_944739405.2. Classification (NCBI taxonomy): domain Eukaryota; kingdom Metazoa; phylum Arthropoda; class Insecta; order Lepidoptera; family Erebidae; genus Euclidia; species Euclidia mi. The sequence continues at coordinate 86,364,343 of OX123184.2, forward strand.
ACTGGCACTCTAAGGATATGGTAGAACTGTTCACGCTAGATGATGGATGCAGACTGAGGTTGAAAGGGACTGAATGAATAAGGAAGGCAAAAGTGCTGACACGGAGATTTAGGCATTGGCAGGGATTTGTGATGAGTAGTATGGATAGGTAACTGTGTTAGCATTTTAGGGTTCAAGAGGCGTTTGTAAAAGCCCCCCGATTTAGAGTAAACTTCAAGGTAAAAATGAAGTTTACGGGAAAGGAAAGAAATAGCAAGGATTACGAGTTGCGAATACGAAGAGTAGGTGATGTTATAGTGGGAAGTTCAACTTCATCATTTTCGGGTTCAGGGATAGGAGTTTCGCGAGATTTTAAAATTGTCCTGAGTATGCCAGTTTTAGAAATTAAGAAAATAGTACAAATTAAGACTAGAATTAAGATTACATAGATTGTGGAAGTATAGTACTTCTCATAGAGTACAATATGCGGCTTTTCAATAAATTCGTTTAATTCTTTAAGTAGTTTAGGATTTTCAAAAGCCATGGAATCTAGATTTACATTTTTCAAGTTAACAGGAGGTAAGTTGGACACAATACTAGTATATTTATTGAAATTACAGCAGGAGTCGTTAAGGATATTTAATTAAGCGATTATAGGTTTTAATATAATATTAATATTATTCTTAGAGACTAGCCGTGTGTCTTTACAATAGGCGACACACCCTTGGGGTAAGTACAATAACCCGCTACCACTTATATCTAGGTCTGCAATAGAGGTATTACATTCTATACTTAGCTTACTTCTATCGGACATGACAAACAACCATTTGTTGTTTTGTAAATGTTGCCAAATGTTTACATTTCCAGTGAAAAACTTAGTGTTACATAATTCAGGTATTTCGGTTAGTACTTTAGTAATAATCTCTGTTTCACAGGATGGAGTTGCGACAGTAGAATAAGATATCGGAGTGTTACACAGGTAATGTCCATGGTTTATCATTATACAATCATTTAGATTATTAAGCTTACAATAAGTGGACTTATCTTTACTTATACCTATATTCTTAGTAGACGGAACAATAGTAGTATAAGATACAGGGTTACGAGGTTCATAGGCTACTGGACAGGGTAAATTATGGTACAAGTGGAAATTAGTGGGATTGACTAATGGAATGTCTAAGACGAAAACTATTTTGTTTTCGTTTTCATAACAAGATATAGAAGACACATTTATAATTATTTGTATATTACTTAGGCTTAGAAGGACTGGAAGGCGTTTAGAATTTGGTATGAATCTATAATTATTAATCAACTCTGTATAGAGTTCCTTAGGCGTTAGAATAGAAGGGTAAAGTATATTTGATTTACCAAACATTATTGAGCTTATAATATCTTCGACTTTGAAGGATAGTGTTAAGAGACTATTCTCTATCATGGAAATTAGATTTTTAATGTCTTGGTTAAGACCGTCAATGGCGACATTTAATTCATGCTCGTTATGATTTACAGTATAAATGGTTTCGTTAAAGGCTTTGAGGGTTGATGTAGTAATGAGGATATTCTGTTCTACTAATGACGCTAGTTTCTTTTGATCGGACTCAACTTCTTGGATGGCATTATCATACCGGATAGCGTCATCTTCGTCCATGGTTCCGAATAACTTTTTCGAAATAGATCCTATGATAGATAGGGGTGCGCCTCTCCGAGATTGGTGAGGGACATGGTATAGGATAGATTCAGTGTAACGATATAGGTCTTCAAAGCGAGTAATTAGGGGTTGAAAGAGATTGAAACATTCTACGTTATCTAATGCATTATCATTTTCACAAGTGATTTAGAAATGTTGGGAATTAAGTATAAATTATCTATATGTGGGAACAGGTAAGATATGTCTACTGGTATAACTACGCTAATGTATCAACTATCAACTAAATTTACCGATCCTAAGGGGTCGAAATATATTCCTGAACTGTTTGTCAGGGGTTCGACGAATTCTTGACCCGTTGAAGGGTTGCTGTAAGAGAATAGAATAATGATATAGTGAACTAATCTTCAGTACTAGATCTAGAAGCGAGTTTCACCTCATCATAGTGATGGGTGATGTGCCTACGGTTTATTAGAAGGGTTAGCGTATTTCTGCCGTTTATCTTCACGACTTTGTAAGGGCCTTTCCACACTGGCGATAGGGCTTTGCGCAGTCTTACATGATTTTTCAGGTAAACCTAATCGCCTATTTTATATTGAATGGGACGTGAGTGATCGTCATAATATTCCTTGGATCTTTCTTTCGACCTTTGAATATTTTCGAGAGCTTTGTCTCTTGAGAGTTTGAGTCTATGATGTAGGAATTTTACATATTCGGGGTATGTTAGTTTTGGACGTAGTTCGTAAATAGAGTCAGGGATGAAGGCTTTGTGGCCGAATAGGAGTTCGTAAGGGGTAAAATTGGTTGACGCATGAACAGAGGTATTATAGGCTAACATTGCCGTGAAGACAAATTTGTGCCAATCGGTCTCATTGACGTAGGATTTGAGGTACTCCTTAAGGGTAGAATGACTACGCTCTAAGGTGCCTTGAGTTTGAGGATGATACGGGGATGACCATATTTGTTTGATTTTGAGAAATTCGCAGGTTCTCTTGAACATCTCTGCGGTAAAGTTGGTACCTTGGTCGGTTAGGATAGTTTTAGGGATGCCGAATAGAGAAATAAAGTGTACTAGGCACTCGCATGTGTCTTCTGAGGTAGCATTAGCGATAGGATAAGCAAATGAGAATTTAGTAAGGTCATCTTGCATAGTGAGTATGAATTTTAATTGTTTTAACCCTGCTTCTGGCAGAGGGCCTACGAGATCCATGCTAAGGCGTTCAAAGGGTTTGGTAGAAGTGGTTGTTATTTGCATAGGAGCTCTATTAGTTTGTCTGAGGGCTTTATTGCTTTGACACAGTGTGCAGTTTTTATATAGGTCTCGATATCTGAACGCATGTTTTTTCAATAGTATTTTTCTTAAATTCGATTTAGCATTCGGGCTGTACCAAGATGACCGGCAATAGGGATATCATGATTTTCACGAAAGATTTTAGGTATTTCTGAGAGGGTTGGAAATATGAGAGTATTGTGATAGACGTTGATGCTTATGTTAGTGTTATTAAAGATATAGCAGAACATATTGTATATTCTTGACCAAAAATTTTTTTTGAAAGGGTCGCGGAAATCAGTGATAGCTATTTCTAAGCTTTCGTTGGTTAGAGATAAGGATATAGCAAGGAATTGATTTTTAAGATAGATTAGGCTTTTGTAAATAGATTCATAAGATCAGTTGTCGAAATGGTATACTTTGGTAAATAGGAAGTATATAGTGGATCCTTTGTGCTCAAAGAAGGATATAAACGTATATAGGGTTCTTTCCCTATTTAGGAATTTGCTAGGATCTGGGACGTTGCTTAGGATTTCTTCGATATACGGGTTAGAAGTATCAAGGTCGATTGAGGTAGGAATAACGATGTGTTTGCTAGGAGTTTTAAGAATACTTTCGTTAAATTCGAGGATTTTAGTATTACTATTACATTGTTTTTCTGACGTGATTTTCAGGAATTTGCTGTAGTTTTCATCAGAAGGAGGAGCGGGATTAGCAGGAGAAGCAGTGAAACCAGAAGTTGAGTGAGGATTTAGAACGGGTTCAGTGGATTCAGCGGGATCAGCGGATTCGGCGGGAGGAAGCAGAGGATTGGAATTATCAGGTGAGTGATTATTGCTTTCAGGATTTAGGATATCTGATAAAGCGTCGTCGTTTTCTAACAGGTCTATCGAAGGGACTTCGTTAGAGTCTAGAGGAACAGAGGGTATCTGGATATCGAGGTCGTCAAGAGTTATAGGGCTAAACGCAGGTGATGGATATTGAATATCTTGACGGGAGGTAGAAGGAATAGGATTATCGCATGGATTTTCTATTGAGTCTTGAGTTGGTTGTACAGGATTCACTGGGAATCTGGATAGAGCATCAGCATTGCTGTAGATTACGCCTTTCTTGTATTCGATTTTGTAATCAAACTCTTCTAGTTTTAGACGCCATCTGACTAAACGGGAACCTGGGTCTTTACAATTGAAAAGCCATTTTAATGGTCTATGATCAGTGACGGATAGGGACGGAAGGTTTTTGTTCCGAATACGATGGCTAAGAATTCTTTTTCGGTTGTGGAATAGTTAGTTTCGGCTTTATTTAGTGTTCTCGAAGCATAAACTATAGGACGGTCTTTACCTATATCCCCTTGAGATAGGATAGCGGAGATAGCATAGTTAGACGCGTCGCAGGTTAGGACAAAAGGTTCAGTGAAATTGGGGTAAATAAGGATAGGAGCAGAAACGAGTTTTTCTTTTAGTTCGTCAAACGCTTGTTGTTGCTCGTTTGACCATGAGAAAGTGATGTCCTTTTTTAGTTAAGCAGTTAGGGGTTTGGTGATTTTGGAGAATTCAGGGATAAAACGACGATAGTAAGAGACTAGACCTAGGAAGGATTTGGTATCTTTTGGACATTTAGGAAAAGGAAACCGTGTTACAGCCTTGATTTTGTCTGAATTTGGGCTTATGCCTTTGTCACTAATAATGTGACCAAGATAGCCGACTTCTTTGCGTAGAAATTCGCATTTGTCGGGCTGGAGTTTGAGGTTATGTTTACGTAATCTTTCGAAGATTTTAGAGAGCTTTTCGCAGTGATTAGGGTGGTCGTGTGAATAGATAACAATATCGTCGAGGTAAATGTAGCAGTGAATGCCTTAAAGGCCAGCTAGGGCTGTGTTCATGAGACGTTGGCAAGTCGCGGGAGCATTTTTAAGTCCGAACGGCATGCGTTTGAACTCGAAATGTCCTTGCGGAACGGTGAATGCAGTTTTAGGAGCGTCCTTTTTTGATATGGAAATTTGATGAAAACCAGAACAGAGATCGAGAGTGGAAAAGTATTTGCTTTGACCTAATTGGTCTCGGATTTCGTGAATTTGTGGGATTGGGTTACTTTCCCCGATGGTAATATCGTTAAGCTTTCTGTAGTCTATAACGATGCGCCATTTCTTTGGTCGGAAGAGTCAATTTTCTTTGGGACTATCCATATAGGGAATGACCATGGAGAAGTAGAAGGTTGGATAATGTCTTGAGATAGCATTTTGGAGATTTGGGTATCGACTTCCTTTTTGTGGATTTCTGGGAATCTGTAGGATTTGACGTTGATAGGCTCAGATGGATTAGTATTTATCTCATGCTCTAGTAAGTCGGAGGTAGTAAGTTTGTCGTTAGGTAATTGGAATATGTCTGAATATTGGGAACATATGTCGAGGAGTCGAGATTTTTCTTCGTCGTTTAAATGTTCTGTCCTAAGCATGTTTAGGACTTGATTTCTGCGGGATGTAGAAGATTTAGTATTATAGGTTTCGAAGTTATAGATAAAGGAGGAATTAGCATTGAAGGGTTGGAGATTTATTTTAATATCGGAATTGATTTCGAATGTGTCTTCAGATGTATTTAATACAGATACTTTTACTCTGTTGTTGTCTTTTACAGTGACAAGGGAATTAGCAATTAGGTGAGAGTCGGAGATATGTTGATCTAGAATGAGTCCTACACGATATTCGGGGTTAGTAACTGCACATTCAATTATTGTTTCGGTGCGAGGCGAAATTTTGTAGGTTAGCTCGTAATATTTTAATCTAACCACAAAATGTCTGATTTGTAATGTACCGGAATTGTAATCAATAATGCCATCTAAGTCATTGAGAAGATCGGTGCCGATGATGCCATCGTAATTCAAGTCTATTTCTTCGATTACGTGGAATTTATAAGTAAGATCAGAATGAGCATCTGTGAATAATTTTAATTGGAAGTGGCCTATAGTAGACACGGTTTCGTCACTGGTATTAATACCTTTTAATTGAATGGTTTCATTTTTCAGAGCTGGCATCACGTTCATTGAAGATCGTTTTACTAGACTGACACAGGAACCGGTGTCAACTAAGAACGAGAGGTCGCGGTTATTGACTTGGGTTCGGATATTGACGTGAGGTAGGTATCGTTTATTAGAGCTGATTTCGTATATAGTAGGGGTTGGAATAAAATTGGCTGAATTAGGAGGTACAGATGATGTAGTAGATGCAGTGAATTTAGAGGAGTTGGAGTCGCAACGGATTTGGTAGGTCTATTGGTAATTGGAGGTTTAGCAGGTATAAAGCAAGATTCAGTGGACTTGGTAAGTGAATGGTAAGGTTTTGAGGATACAGCGGATGCAGTGGAAACAGTGGATCTGGTATGTATATAACGAGACGTAGAGGATGCAGCGGAGACAGAGGATACAGCAGATGTACGAGGCTTAGTGGATGCAGAGGATCTGGTAGGTATTTTATAGGATACAGAGGGAGCAGAGGATACAGTGGATGTAGGAGGTCTAGGAGATTTGGTAGGATTATCTCGGGATGCAGTGGATACAGAGGATGCAGTGGATGTACGGGGCACAGCATATGCAGAGGATTTGGTAAGTATTTTATGAGATGCAGAGGATACAGTGGATATAGAAGGTTTAGAGGATCTAGTAAGACTATCTCGGGATGCAGTGGATACAGAGGATGCAGTGGTAGAGTTTCGCGGTCGAACTCCTGATACGGCGGATGCGTAGGATTTAGTAGGAACAGCGTATACAGAGGATACAGAGATAGAGCTTTCCTTATGGGGCTGGTTAACCTGCGGTGTAGCTCTGGATACAGAGGATTTAGTAGATACAGTGACTGAGCTTCCCTTTTGGGGCTGGTTACCCTGCGGTGTAGCTCTGGATACAGAGGATTTAGTAGATACAGTGACTGAGCTTCCCTTTTGGGGCTGGTTACCTTGTGGTGTAGCTCTGGATATAGAGGATTTAGTAGATACAGTGACTGAGCTTCCCTTTTGGGGCTGGTTACCCTGCGGTGTAGCTCTTGATACAGTGGATTTAGAAATGATTGAGCTTCCCTTTTGGGGCTGGTTACCCTGTGGTGTAGCTCTTGATACAGTGGATTTAGAAAGGGTGTCATTATGAAAGGATTGAGACGATTTTGAATGGTTTTGGGGTCTCACGAGACACCGTCGTGAGCCCTCTATTTGTTTAAAGGAAGGTCTTCCTTGTAGGTAGAGGCGTCTTGGGTGTAGTGGACTTGATTTTGGAAGTTTGTACGTTGGGGAGAACGAGTCGTGTTCGGGTTAGAGCGTTGGGGTAGGTGTTATTATTCCAAGCCCTATTGTTATTGTATTCGCGCTTCCGACAGACGTCTATGGTATGCCCTACGTTCTTACAATATCGACACGTAAGTGGCGTAGAATTGGACGACTGACCAACGTTGTGGACCATTGGCTTAGGACGATCTTAGGAATTAGAAGGTTTTTGTGAGTATCGATTTTGATAAGGGTTACGTTTTGATAGTGGCATTTGTATTTTTTCCTCGGATATAGCATAGTTAATAGCTTCGTTGAGCGTAGAAGGACTTTTCATGCGAACTAGGTTGCCGATTTTGGGTATAATACCCATTAGGAAAGAGTGTAAGGCTAGATCTTCCATAGCGGAAGTCTTCCCTGACAGCTCTGTTTTTTTCTTATTTGAAAGAGTGATTTCTGTAAGAATTTGAGCGAGACACGTTTCAATTTTGATTGAATATTTGCTGACCGACTCACCCGGCGATTGGTGAGTTTCTTGTAATTCACTGAGTAAGTGAGCGTAATGTTTACGCTCGCCGAATTGCGATTGTAAGAAAGAGCTAAGTGACTCCCAACTGTCGAAGTCTTTTATTGAAGCAGCGGATTCAGCTTTGCCCTCAAGCCGGCAAAGTATGAAATTTAAAAGGATTGGTTTTTAAGTTGTTGAAGCTAACCGATATGCGTTTTCGCCGTTATTTATAAAGGAATTTAGTTTATCCGGAGACCCATCCTAGGGTTTAATGAATTTGAATAGTGTATTAATATCGATACGGTCAAGGAGAACGGTTTCTTCCTTCTTTGTCGTCATTGTTCACAGCTAAAAATAGTACAAAGAAACACAGAAATACACAAAGGCAATGGAAAGATATAGAACTTATAGTAAGAATTAGAACAAAGGGTTACTTAGATAGTACAAAGCTTGACTAAGATTTGGTATAGTGTTACAATGTAAGTAACAATGGAGTTTGTTGTAGCTCGATGCGGCGACGGTCGGGCGGCCGGAACTGATAACGATGTAGTACTGAGAATATGGGATTGTAACGCACTGTGTGGAGTTTGTTCACTTTATGAATTTGGGCACTTCGGTTTTGAAATGGAATAATATAGCACTGCACTGAATAAAAATGTTTGCACTTACAGGACGCTGGCGACGATGATGAAGAGAATGAACATGGTCACCTCGTGTAGAGTTGGTATGTCCCTTCTTAGGAACCTGGAGCTCGGCGGCTGGTCTGCGGGCCACTCGGGGACTGGAACTCGGGTGTTGTTCACCGCGCAGTATGCGGCGGATGGACAGTTCGAGAGATAGCGCGGTTCTCGAACTACGGCGAATGCGATGCAGAGACGAATGCGAGACGGCGGAGTATTACCGGAGCGAGATACGGAGACGGACCGGGGATTTCTGAGGAATCCCTTTACGCTGCCACCAAATGTTACGCGGGACCGGAAAAGTGTCTTTTTAAAAAAAGATATTTGAACTAGCTGAAATTATTTATTGGAACACGGTACACACGTAATATTAGAACTTGTATAAACTGATTTAGAAATAGAACAAAGATTTAGGACTTGAGACTGGCACTCTAAGGATATGGTAGAACTGTTCGCGTTAGATGATGGATGCAGACTGAGGTTGAAAGGGACTGAATGAATAAGGAAGGCAAAAGTGCTGACACGGAGATTTAGGCATTGGTAGGGATTTGTGATGAGTAGTATGGATAGGTAACTGTGTTAGCATTTTAGGGTTCAAGAGGCGTTTGTAACAGTACGTTATAAACGTCATGGATATTCGAAAGCTCTAAGGCTTTATTCACAATCCTATATGAGATGAGTAGATTTCCGGAGAGCCGCGCTTTCTATTGGATTCTCGTACAGGTAATTATTTACTCTATATATAGCTTTACCGTTTTCTGTGAGGGCGCGCTCTATTTCATAATGTACAGTGAGTGACGATAAGAGATAGGTACGCCTTATCTGATAGTACAACATTTAGTTCCCTTAATATTTTCATACGCTATTAGCCTTCAGCAATTTTCGTTCCCTTTAAAATATTTAACCCTTTAAATCTCCTTAGGGGACCGATGAATCTTTGAAAAAAATACTTTTCTTAAAAACAATCCTGTTCTGGAAGGTTACACGATGACCGGATGGGACGGACCGATTCATTTGCGATAATTGCATTAGTTCGTGTCAGTCTGTGTCTTGAGGAGCTCCAGCTTCATTACGAGCTAGTGCGCCACTCACTACTTTGTTGTTCATGCATATGGATGCGTCCAATATAAAACGTAAGCCTCGACTACTCAAAGCGATAACTCTCGTAGATCTAGCTCGTACTTGTTGTATACGACTATATTAAATTAGAATACGCAAATGAATGCATACATAAACAGCGAGTTAATAGGCAGTATAACTGATTGGTGTTGGTGATGGGTGTCTCCGTATCGGCTTAGCTTCACCGGCACCATTGCACGATGAGAATAATAGACTCAGTACACGTCTTTAATTATGTTATAGAGTTCAGAACTTTTGTGCAGTGTGCTCTGGGATTACCACACTTACTTGCGGTGGCTTTATCATTGTTAAAAAACTCTTGGAAATTGCTAGTGGTCTTCCGAGTGCAGTTTGCCCGTTTTTTATCGAAGTCTGATATTGGAAGAATGGATTGTTGGTGAGTGATATGTAAGTTTGCAGAACTTTCAATAGACATAGAGCAAATTAATCTATCTGCGACGTCATTCGTAATTATGTAATGCTTACTTTATTCAAAGCTCTTACGATGTTGAGGACATTTTTTAACTCGTCGATTAAAAATATCTTGAAATTGTTTTTATTTGTAATTTGGGAAAAAGATTCATATGAAAATAATCGGTTAAAACAAATAATATTTTTCATTATCTACATGGATAGCTTAACCGTAAAGGTAGTCACCGCCAGTGCCGTTGGGTGTAGTGAGCTAGTCCCCGGCTGTTCTTTGTATCCGCTGTCTGAAGATTGTAAAATCTCCAGGAACACAAAGGATGTTGCAGTTGTCTTTTTAAGAGCTCAGATATTTTTCTATTTATTCCTTTCAACTTTAGCAAATTTAAGCCTTTGTATACTTTGTAATTGTACAGACAAGTTTATAGGACAGTTGTGAATATGCTCTTGTAGTTGGTACGTCACAAGTGATCGAGTGCTCAAGCTAAGGAGTTGTCCGAGAGAGAGGTCGCGTCTCTGACGAACAGAGTGAGCGTTATTGTGCGCTCTTATTGACAACTTGACTAAGAACAACTTAACTAAGAGCGCGCTCGAGGACAGTTCGGCGATACTTCAAAGCAGCCGATGACACTCAACACTCCACAGATGCTTTGACTAAAGCATTTGAAATGTGAATTTAACTTTGTGTTAATCTACATAATTTACTTGAAGAGCTTTTCAAAGTTCAGAGTTCAATCGTCAAGCCGCGAACCACTAATATTTCGTCAGATGTTACACTACGCCAAGACGAAAGACTTGAATGCAACCGGGATAACGCTAGGATGCGCCTTGTTGTCAATGTTGGGCTTTTGGACTTGTACCTGTCTTTTCGATGTAGGTATCTTTATTTTTTTATGTAATAACCTTCTCAAAGACAGATTCAAGCAGAAAGTACTTATGTTTGTAAAACAACAAAATTATTTGCACCTTTATTAGCATGGTAAAAGGGAATGGAGTCTAGCTGCTTAGTATGTGATTATAACAGATATAGTCATTTGGAATCACAAATGCGAAGTAGGTCAAAAATGTGCATTTAAGCATGGGACTTGAAATGTAGCAATCCTTATGTAGGTATGACACATCCAACTTTGAGAATGTAGTAACTATAATTCGTATATTGCATGTACGGTGTAGGTATCTATCTACGTAACTAACGTTTATCTTGAATTGCCTTGTCACAGTCTAGTAGTGGTATCTATTCAAATGATTTATGCGGGACTTACACGCTTGATTACTGTCCGACAATACAGTTACATATCTAGTTGGTACTAATACTAATGATTTTGACCACATTTGTGCTGTAATTTTAAAGGCTGGCTATTAATAATATAATATATATTACTACATCACACAATATCATTTAGCGGGTCTTAGTCGCGATAATTTAATGATTTAAAGATATAATACCTCTGTTGTTCTCCTACGTTTCTACAGGCTTGCAACGGTCGCAGTCACGGAGGGATTCTAAACCTTATGTGGTATATGTATTACTATAGACTTTACAAAGGTTTTGTTGAAATTTTGTTACACCGGCATTTCAGTACGTATATTTAGATAAGTAACTGTCCCGAATTATGAAGAAGGAGGTAAGCATAAATGCAAATTCAATATGACTAACAGATGTACTTTACTGATGCTACTTTACCATCCTGAGTTGCAGAGTTTTCCTGTCTGCATTCTTTAATATTTTGACGAAGTTGCTATTCCTCTCAAAAAAGCAGCGATAGCTGAGTGGAGAGACCGACGGACTGCTACCCAGAGGGTCTCGGGTTCGAATCCATGGCGCGCACCAAAGAATTTTCGAAGTTAATGGCGTATTAAATTGTTAATTATAGCTTGAAATTAATTTAGCGGGTCTTAATCTCGTTAACTTAACTTATTTAAGGTATAAATACCTATTTGTTACCGACGTTTCGCTCGTCTTGCACCGAGCGTGGTCGCGGAGAGACTGATGAGAGCTCAGCGACGTCTTGTGGAAGTGCGGGTTTCAGCACCTACCTTCACTTGGTCTTTATTTAAGTTCGCAATGTCGGTACTCCGACACACTACACTAATGACGTCTACACACTGTTGAGATTTATCACTGCGGCGGTGTTTACACTTGCTGATGACTGGATTCCAAGTGGCCGATAATCTATATCCATCCTCCCGGTTGAAATTGTTATATTTCTTGATTTCTACCGCTTCACGTACTATCCTGGAGTAATAGTGACGATCGGTGGATAAGACTTGTGGTTGATGCAGTTCTATCCAGTGGTTTGGTCCAGACTCCAACAAATGCTCAGCTATCGCCAACTTGTTAATATGTCGGTTTTTTTACAGCTGCGATATGTTCCTTTACCCTTTCAGCGATTGTACGCTTAGTTTGCCCGATATATGAACTACCACAGCTGCAATCCACTTTGTAGACGCCAGGTGTTTGGAGAGGAATTACATCCTTTGGTGTACGCAGATTGTGTGCTATCTTAGAGAGCGGACTGTATACAGTTTTGATGGAGTATTTCTTGAGTACTGTTCCAACTTTGTCCGTCACTCCCTTTAGATACGGCATGTAAGCGGGCACTCTGCTTACTTCAGGTTTACGCTCGTTCCTCTTCCGACAGAGTAAGTTTTTCTTGTATCCGTTGCACCTAAGTACCTCCCGAACATGTGACAGCTCACTATTTAATTGTTCGGGGTCACATAAGTCATACGCTCTGTTCACTAACGAGGACACAACGGAATCCAAGTGCCGCGGATGGTGGTGCGAGTTCGCGTTGAGATACCTGTCGGTGTGTGTCGGTTTCCTATACACAGTGTGTCCAAGGTTACCATTATCTCTCACTGTCACTTTAACGTCGAGAAAGGGTAACGATCCGTCTACCTCCATTTCGAATGTGAATCGGATGTTCGGATGTATGGAGTTCAATTTGTGTGCGAATTGTTCTACGTCCTGCTTATTGCCCTTCATGATGCAGAAGATATCGTCGACATACCTTTTCCATTTATTTGACTCTTTGAGTCATCAGCAAGTGTAAACACCGCCGCAGTGATAAATCTCAACAGTGTGTAGACGTCATTAGTGTAGTGTGTCAGAGTACCGACATTGCGAACTTAAATAAAGACCAAGTGAGGGTAGGTGCTGAAACCCGCACTTCCACAAGACGTCGCTGAGCTCTCATCAGTCTCTCCGCGACCACGCTCGGTGCAAGACGAGCGAAACGTCGGTAACAAATAGGTATTTATACCTTAAATAAGTTAAGTTAACGCGATTAAGACCCGCTTAATTAATTTCTATGATGTATACAAATCGCGAAAGTTTAAAATCGATTAATTATCGCTTGCTTATCGGTGAAGGAAAGCATCGTGAGGAAACCTGCATGTCTGAGAGTTCTCCATAATGTTCTCGAAAGACATGTAAAGTCTGCCAACCCGCACTTGGCCAGCGTGGTGGACTATGGCCTTACCCTTCTCATAGTGAGAAGATGCCCGTGCCCAGCAATGGGACAGTCTAAAGGGCTGACGATGCTATTCCTCTCAGATTTAATTTATAAAAAATGCAGTATTTACGTCAAGCGTTTTCTTCAGAGAGCCACAGCGCCTTCAGGTATTCAAAAAGGAAAAAGATGTTCAAGACTCAAATTTTTTCATTTATTTGAAAATAAAGAAAAATAATAACAAATGTCTACAGTACTTAAATATACAAATGTACATCATGACGTAATGTGGAACACTTCGCAAATGTCAGTACTGCCAAACGTTGTCTCGCGCTCTCGAGTCAGCAATTAGCGGCAGTCAATACTTGTGCTAGTTAGTCGTTGTGACGTCACCAGCTCTTCAGGCGTATAGTGCCGTCATTAGCCTATGGCTAGTGAGCTCTGTGGCCTTACGTATGAAGTAACGTAACGGCCACTCATGAAGGATGTTCTGTGCAAGGAGTCTGATTGCTTTACTTGTCTTAGGTGCGCCACAAAGGTGACTTTTCGTCTTTGTATTACGCCACAAAGGTAGCTTCTGAGGTTTATTTGAGTCCGTCTATTTCAGTTGTCAAGCAAGCTGTTAACCTTTTGAAGGATAAGAAAGTCTCATTACACAACACCAGTATAAAGCAAGATACATACATAAAATGATTTTAAACTTTCGCCATTTGTATACCTACATGTGTGCAACCGCTGTCGATAATATTAGTTTATATATGAATTTGGGAGTCACTAAACATTGCTAGGCTCTTCCAGAAAATCTTCAAACCCACTCTTTATTTTAGTAACGCACGTAAACTTTAGTAAGTTATAAGATTTAATATAAAGAAATGCAAACATAAAAAATTATCCAGATTTTTATGTTTTATGGATGGCTTTAAATCGCTCGAAATCATTGTTTAAAAATATTGTTAAACCCTTACCTTTCTACATTCAGCATCCAATAATATTCTGTTTATAGACCAAGTTTCTTTAACATTTGTTCATTCGTTTCCTAAACAGAAGAGTGAGACATTTGTATGGAATGACTCGCGGAATGAGCGCCCTTAAGAATACTCGCCTCTCCATCCAAATATAGCTGCAATTAACTTTTTTACCGGCGCTAACATTGCGTATAACTGTCTGTCTGCCCTCAATGAACTCTTTTACCGAAGCTAATATTGCGTATAACTGTGTCTGCCCTAGATATGCGAATAGGTAAAATGTAACGATGAGGCGCTTATGCGTTGATGGGCGATAGAGTTAATTGCTTCACTTGGTTATAATGCCGACACGTTATCAATGTTCCTGCGAACTCAGCTGTGGGACGAGCGTTTGACTGCAAGTCAGGAGCGTAGGACGAATGAATCGCAAAGACGTATCTCTCAGGCTACATATCGCTTTCAAAATCTTAAAATGGGGATAGCTTTTCTTACGTTATGTAATGACGTAACTATTCGATATTGCTGCAGATTTTTATATTAAAAGCATCTGTACCAGAGTATGTCCAAAACACTGCTACGGCTCACTAATCGGTTACTACCTGAGCAACAAAGGTACCGCTTTTGATACGAACCTTTTGTACTACAATATAATCTCAGCACTGTTTACGGTAGCATAGCGTGATCACGCAAATTCATTACAAGCAAACATTTGCTCTTACACGCCTCCGCTTCATATATTTTCTAAGCAACTGTATCTGTTAAAGTGTGGCTCATGTACTCAAGCAGCGGAATTCATACATTAATCTTTCTATGGCATCATCTGTAGAATTACTCACTCTATCGAAATTCACGCGGTAGTATAAATTAAATTTCTTATACAAGAGCTCTTGACCAGTTGTGGAGCTTATATTATATTGGGTTGAAAGTCACTTCAGCTTCCTTCCAGCTTCTTTTCATCAATAATTCAAAGAAAACTTACTTTATAATCTCTGGGTTTATTAATTTATTTTACAACTTTATATATATATCAGATTGAAACGTAACTAAGTCTTAAAATACTATACAAAGAAATATACAGAACATACAAAAAAATATATACAGAAAAAAAAATTTAGAGCGCGTCATGAAATTCATCCACATTGCCGTCAACTGGCAGCGTGCCCAGAACGCTGGCAGCGTTGCCACGTTGTATGGCGATACTTACCTTCTGGGCCAAATACAACCCAGTCTGGTCACGCGAGGCGTCGACAAGTCTCTTTGCGAGGTCTCTAAAAAGAGATCTCGCACTTGGACCCCATGGCCCCAACGTTTCGACCCCAAACGGCTCAAATACGTAATCCCCTACCAGGTTTACGTATTTGAAGATGTGATGGCGCGAGGGTATCGACACACGTTGCGTCCCATACCAAAGGCCTACCCAACTTCCATGGCAGTAAAGACATACCGTCTGGTCTTTTGCCGTCGTTGCGTACCAGGCCCTGAGGTTCAAGGTGGGCTGGAACGCCAGCGGAGACAAGAGCCCGACGGAGAATGTCATTAAGGTTGCCGTGTCGTGAAATACGGCCTGCGCTCCTGCTGCATGATAGGCCATGGTGACCAAGGCTGTCAACAGCCTCTCCACAGTGACAGCGATGTGAAGTAACACCCTAAACGGAGGCAAGACGCGATGCGGAAGGTCGTATCGTCCAGCATGGTACCTATTTTGGACGATGGCAGTGCTTGAAGCCATAGGCCCGACTCCCACTCTCCCACAGCCAGTAGGCGAGCACGCTCTGCAGCATTAGACGATGTGCTAAGAAGGTTTTCTCGTATTCTGCTGCAAAGCGGTCCATCCCACTGCCTCTGAGAGGATAGGTTTCGGGGTAACTCAGTGCTTGGACAAGCTCTTCTCCAAGCATTCGTGGCATCGGTCTTACACGGCACCTCAGAATCAACCAGTGTTAGTGCTAAGATTTTCCTGGTCAATTCTGCAGTGCTGTGGACCGAGGACAGGAATGCTGGTAGGCTAACATCAGAAATTTTTCGAATACCGAGGCCGCCAAAACGTACAGGTAAGGACGCCTGTAGCCACAATCGGTCATTCAGTGCTATATTCAAAATTTTATTAAGAGTAGTTTGTATAATTTTGTCCATTTCAATGAGTAGGCTCGAATTTTTCCAAAAAGGCGAAGCTCGAATAGCGTGAGTAAATTTAGGCACGAAAAGACAATACCGAATTATAGTGAAAGCCGAATGAATGTTAATTTTGAGGAGCCTGTCCGAAATTTCACTAAAATTTTGAATTTTTTCATGAATAAATGTATCGAAACCTTCGTCTAAAATCGGGGACCCAAGGAGGCGAAGAGAACTTTTTTCAATGTGGGTTATATTGGGAGTCAGAAATTGAAATCTGGAAAGTATAGAGGATTTATTTAAATTGTCGTTTATGAAAATTTCACATTTAGTTGGATTTAGGTCTAAACCTATGGATGAAAATTTTGATTTCAAGAAAGCCAGATCTTGATAAACAGTCTGTACGTCGCCTGCCAGGGTTCCGTCATCTAGATACCAGATATTGAATTTTGAATTTAACTGGTTGATGATTGGGTGAATAGCTAGGTTAAAAATGAGTGGTCAAGAGGGTCACCTTGTTGACAGCCAACGGCGGATTCCAGAAGATTTTCCTTGAAGATCAATTTTGAAGGGTTTCTGTAACACTGCCAAAGAAAGTTGTAAATTTTGGGTGTTTCAATTTTAACTTGTGTCAACAAGGTGTCCCGGTTCACTGAGTTAAAGGCGTTCTTTAAATCAACCTTCAAGGTAACCTCGCCCCCATTATGCCGGCATGTATGGCAGCCTCGCAACCCCCCTTGGATCCAAATCCGAGCTGCAGGGGTTGGAATTTATTACCTAAGTCTGTATAATAATAGCGACAGCATATCTTGGCTGCCATACGCCTGTACGTACACCCCACGGCAATGGGACAAATGCCACCGTCCTTCTTTCGCAAGGCACAGAGATTGGCGCCGTACAAAATAGGGACGATGTCATCGTTCACATTGCCGGAGAGCATAAGGTTGATTAGGGCCGTTAGCTCCCTCAAAAGCGCGTCCCCAGCAGCCCCGGCGCTCGCACACACGAGATCCTTAAGGTGCTGTGGTGTTAAGCCGTCGAGACCACCGGCAGACCCGCTTTGGAAAGAGCAAACGGCAGCAACCACGTCCTTGGCTGTAACGTTGAGATAATCTGAGTTAGTGTCAGGTGGGTCAGGAAAGGAGAGGTTATCCCCTGGCACTGGATGCTTGCTTTGCAGACTCGCGAGTGTGTCGGCAGGGCAAGGCGCCACCACATCGCTACTAAACAAGAGCCTGGAGGCTCCCCTGATATCACCTTCCCTTAGTTTTGATTCTACATAATGGTTTCGGCGGTAGGTGTCAAAAGTGTACACACTTACGAATTGCGCAAATTTTATTTAAATTATTATTAAGTAATATCCAGAACTTAAAACTAGTTTACTGAGTGCAACATATTGTAACTCACTGGTACTTACGTTAGTGTATCACTCTATACACTAGTTAATTTAGTACTAGCAAAACCACCTGCCGGCTATCACTGACACATATTAACATCCTATCTTGGAATCACCTAACCAACAATGTCCCAACTAGCTGATATTGAGTCTGCACAGAGAAGCCTGGAAGAAAACTTCACTAAAAGAATGGCTGAACTTGAGGCCCAGATCCAAAGTAGCGGACCCGCAAAGGACACCGTCGCCAAAGTTGCTGAGGAGTTCCGGACGTTTCGGGAGCTTATGTTCACCATGCTGGGGTTGCTCCGCAAGCAGATCGATGAGTGCTCCCGGATGATGGACACACTTGAGACCCAGCACCGACGTAAGGCTGTAGTACTTTTTGGAGTTCCGGAGGTGGATAATGAAGGCTGCCCTGCCGTTGTGATGGATATAATTACAAAGAGGTTGGCCATATCAGCAGCTCCACAAACAACCTTTAACCTCCTGGATTCCAGAAAAAAAAATCGATACCATATTATAAGTTTATATTTTTGGTATATTAGGAGTCTGTTTAAGCAAAAAAAAAACTTACAAAACTGTATTAAGTTTAGTGCTGCCACTTTACAAAGGTTACACAACTACCATAAAACGATTAGTTCCAGCAATAATTCACAGATAGCTTTATGGCGAATTTTTAATTCTTTATGTAATATAGGTATGACGCTGGCATCCAGGAGGTTAAGGTATGTCACAGGCTTGGAAAAATCACTAAGGACCGTCATCGTCCCATTCTGGTGCGGTTCAGTAGTTTGGATATGAAGGCTGCTGTCTGGAGGGCGAAAACGAAGTTAAAAGGCTCCTCGATCACGGTCAAGGAGTTCCTAACTAAGGCTCGGCAGACCACATTCACCAGGGCGCGAGCACATTTCGGCATCAGAGCGTGTTGGACACAAGACAGGATGGCACTCGGTACAAAATAACGTCTTTGGACGAGTTGAAACCACTGATGTCCAAACATCCGCAGACGAAAGGTGATCCCCGTCCTGCTGTTCATCAGGGAGGTGAGAGCGTCGTGACAGCGAACATCGACACCAAAGCTTCGACCCGACGTAATTAGAACTTTTAAGTATCTTTGCATTTACTTTCGCTTGATATAGACATTTTGTGTTTCAAGTTACTTAACGCATTACTTGTTATGCAATTCATGAGTGTATGTTTACTTTTGTTTAATGTTTACCCGAAATTTACAAAATAATTTATATTAACTTCACTTGCCATTCAATTGCTAAACTTAGTTTTTTCACATTCACACTGCTGTCACTTTGACATATTGACGCTTAATGTCATCGCAAAATATTGCGTTCGGAAATGTACTAGCATGTTTTATTAATATCACTTTCCAGGATTTGCTAATATTGTAACCTTCTTTTCTTTGTACATATAATGTGAGCTTTAATTTGCGACTTCTTTTTAATTTTGTAGTAACTTAGTAAGTAATTTGTGTTGGTGTCAGCTGGCGGGTGGTGCAGAGATGTGAGTTTTGCACCCAGATATATTGTTTTTATTTTAGTTAGGTATATTATACTTGTATTTATATTTTTATCCATTTTTATTTATAATATATATTTTTATTTATTTTACGTATTTATTTAGTACATAACATTTTTTTATGACATCTGATGATGAATCGTCATTCCATTCCGCACACAGTTCTGCTGATGATAGTTTTTGTTCGGTAACAGAGACACTTGGTGACTTCATTCGTGGAACCTTCAGTCTGCAATGTCTCAAATCGTTGAATGTTTGCCACATTAACGCCCAAAGTTTGCCGAGTCATCATAGTGATCTTTTTGAGGCTTTTACTCAGACAAACGTCCATGCCATACTGGTCTCTGAGAGTTGGCTCAAGCCTCAACTTCTTTCCACCACTTACCCCCTAGCCGGTTATATTCTAATTTGGAATGATCGTTCTGGTAAAAGGGGTGGTGGTGTTGCCATCTACCTACGCAGTGACCTTCCTTATAAAGTTATTAGCTCTTCTTCTTCCACTATTGCTGCTGAATTCCTTTTCATTGAGATTTGTGTCAAAGGAGCGCGTACCATTCTTGGTGTAATTTACTGTCCCCCTAATATTGATTACTTCACCGATTTAGAATTAGTTTTAGAGCCTTTAGGGTCTGATTATGAACACCATATCATCATGGGTGATTTAAATACTGATCTCCTTTCTCCCAATTCCTATCGTTCCCGAAAACTCTTAGCCATGATCGAATCTGTTGGTCTACATATTCTTCCTATGAAGGCCACACATCACAATATCCACAGTGATGATACATGGCTAGATTTGATCATCACCTCAGCCCTATCCCTTGTCTCCTCCCACGGCCAACATCCTGCTCCTGGCTTTTCCCATCACGACCTCATCTATATCTCCTATATCCTTAAACCTCCTAAACCTAAAGTACTGTACGGGCGTTGTTTTGCCCGTATGAATGTTGATAACCTGCTAATGGATGCTTCGAAAATTGATTGGGTGCCTCTAGAGGCTGCTGCTACTATTGATGCCAAAGTTAACATCTTCAATGAAAAGGTTCTGAACTTATACGATGTCCATGCTCCAATAAGAAAAATCAAATTAAAGCGACCTCCTGCACCATGGTTGACACGAGGGGTTCAGATGGCGATGAGACGTAGGGACCGCGCTTTTCGCAAATTCAAACGAGATCGTTGTGATGAGAACTGGGTCATTTACAAAGTGGCCAGGAATCGCTGCAATCAAATGATACGGAATGCTAAACGCCGCCACATTTTTAGTAATATTTCTTCCTCCTCCCCTGCCGATATCTGGAAGTTCTTAGGAACTCTAGGTATCGGCAAAGCTAGTCATATAGATCCGCCGCGGGGTCTTAGTCTGGATGATATAAACATTCATTTTGTTTCCACACCACTGTTTAATCGCCAGACTATGAGACGAACGGTAGACTACATCGATGGCTTAGCTCGCCCTAATATACCCCTTTTAATTTTTCTCCAGTAGCTGAGGCGGAGATTAAAAAGATTATCCTCTCCATTAAATGAAAAGCGGTTGGCTGTGATCATGTTAGCCGTTACATGATTGTGACCATTTTAGACCATGTCCTTCCTGCTATTACCTACATCATTAACCACTC
The DNA here is from genome assembly GCA_944739405.2 of Euclidia mi. Taxonomy (NCBI): domain Eukaryota; kingdom Metazoa; phylum Arthropoda; class Insecta; order Lepidoptera; family Erebidae; genus Euclidia; species Euclidia mi. The sequence continues at coordinate 86,385,297 of OX123184.2, forward strand.
CCTTGACTCTGGGCAATTTCCGGAGATTTGGCGCAAAGCTTATGTTCGGCCGTTGCCCAAAGTGTCTAATCCTGTCACTCCCAACAATTTCCGACCTATATCTATCCTCCCTTTCCTTTCCAAAGTCCTTGAGGCTTGTGCTCATAAACAACTGTCTCAGTTTGTACATGAAAACAATGTCCTCAGTCCTTTCCAATCCGGGTTTAAACCTGGGCATAGCACCGTTTCCGCTATGCTTAAAGTGACTGGCGATATAAGGGCGGGCGTGGAGGATACCAAGATCACTGTGCTGGTTTTGGTTGACTTCTCAAACGCCTTCAATACCGTCAGTCACGATATCCTCCTATCTATCCTATCCTATCTTATGATCTCCTCCAAAGCACTGGAATGGTTCTCTTCATATCTTCGTGGACGCCAGCAGTCGGTCAGTATCGATGACTCCTCATCGAGTTGGCGAGACCTCGAGGCTGGTGTTCCACAAGGTGGCATACTATCTCCTCTTTTATTTTCACTCTTTATTAATCTCTTAACCCTGGATCTTCAGTGTTCGTATCATTTGTACGCCGATGATCTGCAGCTGTACTCGCAGGCTACTATTGAGGATTTGCCGAGTGCGTTTGACGCTGTGAACCGGGACTTAGCGATAATTCAAGACTGGTCAGAGAGGTATGGTTTATGTGTTAATCCTGCGAAATGCTAAGCAATTATCATTGGGAGCCCAAGAATAATCAGCAGGCTGGACTTGGCATCGCTACCACCTGTCACATTTAATGGCATCAACATACCTCTGAGCCCCACTGTCAAGGATCTTGGCATACACCTTGATTCTACACTCAGCTGGCAACCTCAGATCACAAATGTTTGCCAAAAAGTAACTGGTACCCTACGATCTCTGTACCGCTTGAAGAACTTCCTCCCTGCCAAGACAAAGACAATGCTTGTACAGACTTTGGTTTTACCTATAATCGACTATGGTGATGTGTGTTATTTCGACCTGAATGCAGATCTGCTCAACAAACTAGACTGACTTCTCAATAATTGCATTCGGTTCATTTTCAACCTCCGTAAGTACGACCATGTGTCAGCATATCGTACTCAACTATCATGGTTACCTATCCGACAGCGTCGCAATATGCGCGAGTTGTCTACACTATACTCTTTACTTCATTCTCCTAATGGCCCTAGCTATCTAACTCCGCATTTTAAATACCGTTGCTCTAACCATGATAGAAATCTTCGCTCTTCTCACAATTATCTTCTTTCATGTCCCTCTCATAGCTCAAGTCTTGTTCATTCTTCTTTCAATGTTCAATCGATTCTCCTTTGGAATGCGCTCCCTCTCGAGATCAGGATGTCGGCTAACCGGTTCACGTTTAAGTCTAAAGTGCGCCAGCACTATGTGAAACTGTTATCTACTTGAAGGTAATAAAAATCTCTCATGATATGTTTTGTGTGATATGTACTTATATATTATATTATATTATTTATATACATATGTATTCGTATACTATATATATATACATATATATCATTTTATAGTAAGTATATATTGTGTAGATTATTATAATGTATTTATAATATGATTGAAAATGAATATCAAGTTTTATATATTTTATACACCTGCCACACTCTTCTCTGCATCACCCTAAGGTTGACTGGAAGAAAATGCTATATAGCATTAAGTCCGCCTTTGCATACCATTTTTGCAGAAGTTTAAAAATAAAATAAATAAATAAATGGGGCTATTACGGTATGGTTTAGGAGGATGGGGATTTAAATGGGATGCCGAATTATTACATACATACATAGTCTCACGCCTATAACCCCGAAGAGGTAGGCAGAGGTGTATTTCTACTCCCACTTTTCGCCAGATATACTTTAGTCCCACGTAATAAGGGGCGAGCCTATTGCCGTACCGGGCACATTTACAGACTCCGTGCTGCTACTGAGAATTTCGTGACAGAAAAATCCAATAACACTGCTCGACACAGGAATCGAACCCGGGACCTCCCGATCCCACGCGCACATTTATGCCACGAGACCAACGAGGCAGTCGTATAGGGTTTGATGTCGAGTTTTTCGTCTCTACGCAAAGATGGTATTTGCATCGTGTTATCCCTTAGTCGCCTCTTACGATACCCACGGGAAGATAGGGGGTGGTGACACTTGTATTCCATGCCGTCAATCTCTGGGTATTTATTAATAAAACAAAACCTTAGCCATCAACATACAAGTACCCGTAGTTTATGTTAAGTATAAGCAGATTCCTTCATGTTCCCGGGTTTTACAAGATGTAGATCACTTAGCTCCCACTGCAAACTAAATTAAAGCTAACAGAGTCCATCAAAGTGGTGTTCAAGATTATTATCATTACAAAGCACTATCAGTAGCGACTTGCTTAGTGCACTACCAACGTTCATTATTTTTCCCTGCTCAGCAGAACGTAATGGCTTTCTTTGTTAAGAAAGGCGGGCTTGGGAATAATGATAGCTTTATTATTTATGGAGAAATATGTTTACTCGTATATATCGTATAAGCATTTTTTCAGTATTGCATTGCTTGCCTTGATCGAAAGTGAATGATTAAGCGCTAGCCGTGATATAGACGTTGGTCGCAAGTTAGTTTACAAAGCGTTTTCACATAAAAATCGCATTACGATCACTAGTCGCTAGTGCGTTCACGCTCTGAAGCCATCCGTGCAACCTGCCTCATAATGCTGCCCTATTATTTAGCGCATGTATCAGCTTGAATCGTTCATGCCTTGTGTGAAAATCCATTTTGTAACACACTTATCAACACCAGGTTGACGGCGCGGCTAAAAGTGAGGCAATGCTGATCCAATTTCGAGGCGACATGAATTTGGCAACCATTACTATACTACGCCATTACTAGAAAAATACCATTACTAGAAAAACAAGATGCCCTATGAAAAAATAAGGTAAAAAAGCATACGAATAATAAGCTTGTTTGTCTCCTTCGAAAAATGGAATCATGTTGTATTACGCTTATCTCTTGCGAAGCACACACGACGTTCATGTACATTTTCCATCCTGCAGCGAGTCATAAAATAGGCTATAAAGCAGCGAACGCCCGACGTCGCACAACGTTCGGCCACGGGCTTCATAGACTATTGTGCCAGTGAGATAGGATGCGTATCTATCAGAGATCTATCAGAGATGAGCGAGGCTACTGAGCGGTGTGCGAGAAAACCTCCACACTATTATTTCTTTATATCCCTAGCTGTTCTCAGTATAAGTGTAATAATTGGTGGACATTCTGCTTATATAGCCAAGCTACGCTGTAGAGCAATTGTAAGAATCTGTACTCGCCCGATGTCCTGATTCGCACTCGCGTTTTTCACACTACTTAAGTTATAACTAAGTATGAGCCTTGAGACAATTTGATCCATACATGATGCGACAACGACAAATCACGAGTATGAAACAGTTCTGTCTGATATAAACATATCAATACGTGTTTATTAGATTCCAAGAGCCTCATGCCCCCTGTGTCAATGCGGTAACATACTAAGATAACTACCAATTAGCCGATATTGCTTTGTACACAAAACAATTAGAGAAACGCCCCTGAGCACACAACTCCGAACAAATTATAAACGGAACAATCATTTGTGTAAATAGTCGCTAATTTGGTGTGTAATACTTACATTTCAATTGAAACGAGGAGGGTAACATATTGGTAACAGTCTTTCGAAATTCAGAAGTAGGAATGCGCCCGAAAATGGTTATACAGGGTGACGATCACTGTTGATGTAAGAAAATTGCCTCGCACCTGGCCACGTTGGAATGAACGTACCTTCATGGAAAATTGGCTGTGTGTAGGCTTCAATAGCCCACCTCAACGTGTGAATTTGTGGAAAATAGCACGCGCTGCAGGTTATTAAACTTTATATAACACTGGAAAGTCCTGCTGTGTCAGTTTGGATGTGATAATATATTATGACAGAGACATGGTTTCACAAGTTTAGAACACTAAATAAACTAGTTAAAACAAATTTTATATAACATGTAACGGTAAGTCAGAGTCATGACGGCAGTGACAGAGAAGATTGTTATATTCTCTGTTGCTGTCGGATTATTTTAGAAGTGACTTAATAAAAATTATATAACTTAATAAACTCCGACACTAGAATTGGCCACACACTCACACGAAAAACAAACAAACAATAAAAAATATATTACCGTGATGATGATCACATGATTCAGTTGGACTAGTAAGATAACGGGAAAATCAGTTAACCGCACGGTTGGCGTAGTGGTTTAAGCGGCCGCTTCGCCGCTTGTCACGACGCCAGGTGTTGTGGGTTTGACGCCCACACGAGACAACGCTTTGTGTGATCCATACATTGTCGTATAGAATCTGAGTGTTAATTGTATGTTTGCAAGGACCCCCGCGGCACATGATTTATTTATTTAAAGTCAATGACAATTTGTCTAAAATACGAAAAAGATTACTATGATTAAAAGCCTTATGTAAGCAATAAAACACAACAGAAGGCAAAATAATCATAGAAATATTACCTACTAGCTTTTGCCCGCCGCTTCGCGCGAGTTAAATTCGGGTTAACACAAATCTACTTTCAGTCTCAAGTTGTGTGAAGACACTCCTGATTATTCCAAAGATTTCAGAAACTCTATAGGGCACAAAGTAACTCGGTCAGTATCCATGACATTATCTACCGGTATCTACCGAAAGTTACTTATTAAAATCACATTGCATACAGACAAATGTTCTAATACATGTTCAATATATCTCTATAAACATTTTCGCATTTTTATTATTAATAGAGAAAATCGTTTCAGCCGTTTAAGCTTATTATATAATTATTAGTTTATATATGCGAACAATTTAATCATCATGCACAATATGACATTATGTATGACGTGACAGTACTGAGAGATATGCGATAGCACATTCGCAGCACTCAATTATTAGCGCATGCGTTCTTACTTTCAAGAGGTAAATTTGCCGTACAAACTTCTACCCTCCCTACAATCCCTCCCACTTTAATTTTTGCAATTTATGGTAGCCTATGTCCGTCTCCATGGTCCAATATAACTCTGTATTAAATTTCAACAAAGTCGGTCCAGCCGTTTTAGCGTGACAACGGAACATACATACACACTTTCGAATTTATAATATTAGTAGGGATAATATGTCTATCAATATTTTCTGTTAATAGTATTCGGAAATGTTTCGGTTATAGCGCTGTCCATCCTTATGAATATCGCTATAACCGAAAGATTTCAATACAATAAAGAACTTAAGTCAGCGTCCGCCATGTCAATGATAAATAGGACTAACTGCAATTTTAAATCTTAAAATCATGGTTCACTGTACCGGCACGATAACGGCACAGCCGCAGCACGGGCGCTGAATCAAAATATTTAGCTACTCGTAAGCGCGGTGACTATGAGCTATGTGCTGGGTTGTAGCCGTATCGTTACGGTGCCTGCTTAAAGTTCTATGAACTTACGGATGATTTCAAACTAGCCTAGTTTTTGCGCGCTTCGTAATACCGGACTTGCCATTATAATTGTTGTCATGAAACAAAAGGTGCACATGTAGACGCCTACATGCGCTTCCAAAACTAATCTTATAACGCGTATGGAACGCTAGTCTGAAACCACTATAAAAGACTAAGTAGAATTCTATGATCAGATGGTTCTTAAGCAGACATTTTAATGGGATGCAAGAATCCAATTATGCACGGGTTTGAATAATGTTGTCATTATGGTATGCAACACATACGAAGTACGATACCCGTGGGACAGAATAAAAGAACTTTTCTTATATTTGTCGACGTGGCACTAGATTGTAGTGTTGCTTGCTAACATTATGATGATAGAATAAGTAAGCGAGCTGTGTACTTGTGTAGTGGCGAAACATCGTGACAATATCAAATAAATTTAATATTGTCACTGTTCTACGTAATGTGTTTTTACTTCGTATACATAAATTTCTTTTTTTATTTTAGGAATTTGTGTATAACTATAATATCATCTGACTAGATGAGCCCGTGGTTACAACCACGTTATTTAAGGATACTGCTATGCTCCCGTGGCTCATAGCGCGATGTTATCTAGCCTTGCTCGATAAATGGGCTATCTAAGACTGAGATATTTTTTCAAATCGGATCAGTAGTTCTCCAGTTAAATGCGTTCAAGAAAACAAACAAACAAACTCTTCAGCTTTGTATATTAGTATTAGATGTAGACGTTAGCTCACTCGCTATTTTGAAAACTTATTATGAAGATATCTCGTGCATAAAATTAAATATTTCTTGCCGCTTGGTGGTGAAAATTGTGTATATCTACGAGGCTCGTTGTCCATACTAAGGTAAAGGCTCCTAATACCGAGGTGTTTCGTGACATTTGGAAGCAAGCAGGAAAAATAAGCATTTGTAAATATTTTAGCCTATGTAAAAATAATTTATTTCAGCTAAAATGGACATTCAATTTTGTATAACTTCTATTATTACGTATCTTTTCAAACGATTTATTCATGAAAAAAATAGTTTTACAACAAAGTCGATTTTCCCTAATTCCGTGGTATTTTCAGGCTTGAAACCTAATACCGCGGTAGTCGGATCTTAATTCCGAGGTAGAATAAAAAGGAGTTAATTGGTTCCGTATAGCAATTTTATAAGTTAAAATATAATAATAGTAAAATAGTAGTGCTATTCCTTGTAATATATAAAATATGCTCCTACTACAGTAACAAAAGAGTTTATAAATAAAATAATAAATGTTTCAAAAAGTTTTATTAAATTTCAAGTAGATAGTTTAGTTATTCTTAATTATTAATAACATACATATTCATTCATATAAAATTTAAATATATCTTAGGAGGTAAGTATCAAGATAATCCAAAATTCGGCTAAGCGCAAACGCTAAATTGTAGCAAGGCGGCCGGCGCGTGTATAAAGGATTCCGATCTGGCGCGAAAGTTTTGGTTTAAGGAACCCAAATACTATTTGTGGTTGCCATATACCTCGGTATAAGGCTCTATGTCTTCATAGAGCCTTATACCGAGGTATATGCTTATACGGAGGCATACCCTTGGTATTAGGAGCTCATAGAGTCTAACACCGAGGTATTAAAAAATCCTACCTCGGAATTAGGAGGAATTCCTGTAATTTGAAATCCTAATTCCGACGCATAAAAATACGGCCGAATAAATAACTTATTCAATTCTTACTGGTACCAACATTTCTGTTATTGAATAATGTTAATATCAGTCAAAATCTGTACAAAATAATTGCATTTCACTAGACTAAAGAGCTACTTCTTATTTAGGCCTTTCAAAGAAAATGTTGTTTTCTGGGTCATGTTTGACAACATTTAATAAGATATCTATTCAATAAAACATACCACGGAATTAGGTTTTTACTTCCAAACAATAATAATAATTTTAAATGAACAAACGCCTTATTAAAAAAAATATTGTATTAAAAGTAATAAGCAAGTGAATACGATGTAGTGTTTCTCCTATTACCGATGGTACCTCCGAATAGGAGCCACGCTTAAAAAAAGTACCCTAACTCCGTGGTATTCTGTTTTATATTTTAGATACTAAATCAATTTAAAACATAAATTATCTTGATAATTATGGCAAGTAAAATAACACAAAATACTTACAAATTGCTTACCTTTAACACCTTATGTTAAAATCACAACAAAAACTTACGTTAAAAAAATGAGCTCACTTACCTAACAGGATCCGTGTTTATATGAAATAACCACTCGCGTCCACGCCGTGGCAGAGACTTATTGATTTTAGCTAGTTGCTCCGGGGTAACACTTACAAACTTCACGTATGTGAGCAAGTTTGAAACATGGAATGCGTGAATCCTGTTTTAAGTAGTTACATAATAATTCATAATATTCAAAAGATAAGAACGAAAACAAAAATACCTCGGAATTAGGAGCCGATTTTGACTACCTCGGTATTAGGAGCCTTTACCTTATCAATTACCAAACCCTTGAGGCCATTAACAGTATTGAGGATAACAAATTTAACTACATTTAAAATGTACAGGGAACCGTAGCGCTGGCAAATCTACAACGAGGCATCTTGGAGTCTTCGGACAACTGGTATGTTTGTTTCGTGTAGGTATGCGTAGTGTCACAAGATTATATTCTTAATCGTATTTTAAGATATGAATTTGGGAGAGACCGCTTGAAAATTCGCAGAAAAACACCAAGAGTTTTGGAAACCTGCCCTACCAGATATGCGGGCAATAAACATTTAGCTGGATAAAAATAAACACATATAATTGTGTATACATTAAGTGACGTCAATCCTTGACGCATCACTCGGCCTGGTCGACCCCGCCGCCCGCGTCCTGCAACGGACTATAAATATTGAAGCCTTTTTGGGCTGCATTCGACGACGTCGCCACGAGTGAAAAGCTAAGTACATTAACTACGACTCCTGAGCGACCATCGACAGCAGGACTCTCAACAAAAACCTCACCCATCGCCAAATCACGCGACCCTGTGTATTTTTTTTTTAATTACACATTACTAGTAATTTTTTTCGCTTGCTAAATGATGTGTAGATTTTCTTGGCAATTAAATCAATTTTTATTGTAACATTCAACTCATGTTTCTCATTTAAACACACCTTAGTAGGGATAACGTAACAGTGGACACCTGGAAGGTCTTTTTCGTTACAGTGGCGCCCAACGTGGGGCAAGATTACAATTGCGACAAGATATATTTACACTATAATATTATAAAGAGGAAAAAATTATATTTTTGTTTGTTTGTTTGTAATGGATAAACTCAAAAACTACTGGTCCGATTTTAAAAATTGTTTCACCATAAGCTACTTTATCTGCGAGTAACGTAGGCTATATTTTATTTTGGAAAAAATAGGGGTCCGTTAGATATTTGGCTTGTTCGGGTACGCGAAGTATGTAGTATATTTTATTTTGGAACAAAATAGGGGTCCGTAAGATATTTGGCTTTTTCGGGTACACGAAGTATGTAGTTCCTTCAGGACGCAGGGGAAACCGCGGGAAACGGCTAGTAGACTATATGAAAGCATGTTTCGCCTATAAGTATTTTAACTGCGATAAATGTACCTGTTATTACCCACCTACAAGTCCATTGTTTCCAAATGAAACAATATGCAGAAAGGACTTGTATGTTTCTTACCATGTGACTTTACTTTACAGGTTCAAGACAATGACACATGTGTCAGTCAAATAGTCTCGAAGAAAGTAACAACTGTTTATGGGTCATTCTTCGCGCAAGATTCTTCGCATCAAATTCGTGGCATTTTTTTTATTTCATATATTTACAAAATTGGCTTCTGTTCATCAAACTTCAAAAGAATACAAACCAAATGGTGTAATTACACCAAAATCGATCGACAAATAAAGAAAATATTCACTTTTAAAAATGTTGGTGCCACGAATCTGACGTAGCAAACCACGAATCTGACATGATAAAATTTGATGTTAAAATCAACAGCTTAAGCTTAAACGAACAGACTCATAAGCTGTAAGATCAAGCAAGCATCTAAGTTTAGATTTTTATTATGTGATATGCCTATGAAATACACACTTTAGAATAGTTTACACGTTACTGCTTGCATAGCTATTGGTCTAATCGTATCTAAGCGAACATAAAGGATGAAGGTCTATATTATAGTCATCATCCAATGAGATATTAATGTTTTCAGATTTGCAATGTCAATAGGCACACTGATATAACATTTAAGATAGTAAGGTTGGTTGAACGAAATATCTCAAATACAATCAAAAAGTAATATTTATTTCAATTATTAACATGACTTCACTTTATTTCAATAACTAACACAAATATACTGTTACACAATAATTACAATCATACTGACTTATGATGTTCCAAGTTACAATACAAATGTAACATGTACAGTATAATTACAATCTTGCATAAGCTCACACATCACAGTTTTACTTTATAATTGTCTGATAAAAGTAACTAGCTATTTTATAAATCAGTCTTTATGATTATCGTAACATTAAAAGTAAAAGTCTTATTAATTACAATCACACTGGCATAAAGAAGGATTGAAAAAAAATTACAACAAGAATATAACGTTGACTCTTCTTTTGATTAATATCTAGCACAGCTTACTAAATCACAGTATTTTTTGCATTTCACTAACAAAAACATTTTATTAAGTCTTTGATTAATGATTATTTAAACATTAATCAAAGATGGTTTGGTATGGTTTGGTTTGGTATGGTTTGGGCACGTGGAGAGGATGGATGACGAAAGACTGACCAAGCAGATATATAAGGCAAGTGTGGAAGGGACAGGACGAAGGGGAAGACCTAGGCGGACGTTCTCTGATCAGATTGGAGACATCCTAAAAACAGGACAGGTGAGAAGTACCCTGAACAGAAGAGCATGCATGAGGAATCTGATGGGAGTGAATGAAGCAAGAGAGATATGTCTGGATCGTTGCAAATGGCGTTCCGTAGTCTCTGCCTACCCCTCCGGGAAACAGGCGTGAGTCTATGTATGTATGTATGTAATCAAAGATCATATTATCCAATAATTAAATAAATATAATTAGATTAAGTCTTAAAATAATTAAAAAGAACTAATTAATATATAGTTAGAAGTGAAAAATCAAAAAATTCAAAATTTAAATTTAGAAGGCGTCATTAAACTCATCGCAGTCAATTGGAAGCCTGCCCAGAAGACTGGCAGCATTGCCTAGTTGTATGGCTATACCTACTTATTTTTTGAGCCAAATACGTGCCAGCCCTCTGGTCACGCGAGGCGTCTATGAGTCTCTTTGCGAGATCTCTATAAAGTGATCTCGCACTTGGACCCCATGGCCCCAATGTTTCGACCCCAAACGGCTCAAATACATAATCTCCTATTAGATTTACATATTTGCGCCGTTTGAGGGTCTCCGCTGTAGCAGCAGCAACGCTCGGATAACCTGCTGTGCTGGGAAGATGAGATGGCGCAAGGGTATCGATACATGTTTCGTCCCATACCAAAGGCCTAACCAGCTTCCACGGCAGTAACGACATCCCGTCTGGTCTTTTGCCATCGTCGCGTGCCAAGCCTTGAGGTTCAAGTTGGGCTGGAACGCCAGCTGTGGCAAGAGCACGGCGCAGTATGTCATTGAGGTTGGAGTGTCGTGAAATAAGACCCGCGCTCCTGCTGCATGACAGGCCATCGTATCGTCTAACACGGTACCTATATTGGAGGTACCTACAGTGCCTGGAGCCAGAGGCCCGATTCTCATTCTCCCACAGCCAGCAGGCGAGCACGCTCTGCAGTTTTGGACGATGTATTGAGAAGATTTTCTCGTACCATGCTGCAAAGCGGCCCATCCCATTGCCTCTGAGAGGATAAGTTTCGGGGTAACTCAGTTCCTGGACAAGCATTTCTCCAAGCGTTCAAGGCATCGGTCTTAAACGGCACCTCAGAATCAACCAGTGTGGGAGCTAACATTTTCCTAGTCAATTCTGCAGTGCTGTGGACCGATGACAAGAACGCTGGCAGGCTTACGTCGGTAATTTGGTAACGCCGAGGCCGCCCAAGCGCACAGGTAAGGACGCCTGGTCGTTCCGGGTCACATTCAAAATTTTACTCAGGGTATTCTGTATAATTTTGTCAATTTGAATGAGTGGAGTTGGATTTTTCCAAAAAAGTGAACACCGTAATGCGTGCGTAAATTTACGGACAAAAAGACAATATCGAATAATAGTGAAAGCCAAATGTAGGTATATTAATTTTGAGTAGCCTGTCAGAAATTTCACTAACATTTTGAATTTTTTGCTGTATAAAGGAATCAAAACCGTCGTCTAAAATTGGGGACCCCAGGAGGCGAAGAGGACTTTTTTCAACTTGAGTGATATTGGGAGCCAAATATTGAAATTTTGAAAGAATAGAGGATTTATCTAAATTGTCATTAATAAAAATTTCGCATTTGTTTGTATTCAGTTCTAAGACTATGGATAAAAAAATTGATTTCAGAAGTGCTAGATCTTGGTACACAGACTCTACGTCACCGCCTAGGGTTTCATCATCTAGGTACCAGATATTTAATTTTGAATTTAGTTGGATTATAACTGGATGGATGGCCAAAGAAATATCTAGTTTCTCCTCTTGGCTACGTCGCGGTATGTTTGACTAGATGTAGATTGATCTGTAATAAAGATACTTTTATTGATAAGTATAATACATGTTACACAATGCATAATGAGTTATAGATATAAAAACAGCCTGCGTCGTCTATATGTTCCATCTAAACAAAGTATTAACTAAAAGGTCACCAAGACAACAAGAAATCAAATAATACAATCCACCTCCTCCAATATCGTTTTCATTTACGGCGGTAAGTTAAAAAAAAATATCGCAAAAATGCTTATTAAATGGCTTTAAGAAGTTTTAAACCGTAAAATAACGTTTAAAATGAAATTACACGGTATTAAAAAGCTGCTAATCAGATTCGTGGTTCAATGAGTCAGATTCATGGGACTGGGAACACGAATCTGATGCCACAAATCTGATGAAATTTTTGTAATTCCTAAATAACTATTTACAGTAAAACATTATCGTAATTCAAGAACTCTTATGGCAATCTTACCTATTCAGACTATTATTACAATAAATAAGAACTGTTGAGAATCCTATGAATCATTAAAACTTAGTAGCCATGAATCTTACCTACGTAGGTAAAAAAAATATTGACGAAATAATTACGTACCCCTGCTGTCGCGTATGTGCCATCGAGAATCATGTGTGGTTCCCTCGGCCGTCGCTTGCTGACTGGTGATGCGCGTGAATACAAATAAGATGCCGAAAGTCATTCAATAGTCGAATTATTGAGGGTTGAATCACGAGTTCACACGAGTGCCAAAATCGTGTGACCGATACATTTTATATGAAATTTCTTAAATATTATAACATTTATGTAAGTCCATATTTATTTCGAAAACTACTACCTGGGACAAATATTTTAAGGTATAATACATAGCAATTCGTAAAGGGAATAGAAAATTATACACGATTGTTTGAATTACACAATGAGTGTGACATGCGGAGAACAGCAATATTGTCCCCGTTTTCAGTCTTTGGATTTAGATGTCGGCTATTTATTGTTGGTCGATATCAGTAAAACTGTTTTTTTGGTTGCCGTATTACATAAAGAAACATATAAAATTAGTTTAAAGCCATAACTTCAATAACTATTGACATACTGCCGTGTGACCACCAAAATCGAGGCCTTGAAGAATGACCCTTATTTATGTACATAATGAAGGACAATCACCGATTTGTTACAGCCTTGCGAATTCAATCCAAATGAGTGGCAGCCGCGAACTTTGATACACTTTTTCTTCCTGAAGTGGAGGCGTGCGACTCAACGCCACCGCTCCAACTTCACCGTTTAACAAACAAACAGCGAGCCGAGCTTCTTTACTTTTCGAATTTAATTATATCATTGAGCAGGGATAATGGCGACTTTCTTGTTAAAATTAATCACAACTCTGAAATGAAAAATAAAAGGAATCTGCGTTATTGCGAGCCACCGGTGGCGCGGAGCGGCCAGCCTGCGCCCTCTGAATACTATTATTATAATTTCTTTTATAGACGGCTCGAGGGTGTGCGACACCAGGGGATTCGATTAATCGTTTCTTTTTTTGCCAACGATTTGAGAATGATTAGAGAGAGGTCAAAACTAGAGGAGGACGAGGGAGCGGTTTAGGTGACGAGGGACAGGTGGCTGTCGAGTGCGTGCCGCGTCATCCATCACGCTGGGACAGCGGGCCTTGCGACCGCTCGCTTCGCGCGCGACACACATCCGAGAAGCACTAGTAGCGGCGCGTCCTCGCGACCTGCAGCTGTGGCACATGTGTCACGACTTACCCCGTCGTTTCCCATGCATAATGTAACGGATCCTTAAAGCCTGTACCGCCCTCTATTTGGTATGCGGGGCCGACGCCACGCGCCGATCTACCTCGCGAACCTTTACCGTCTCCGTGAATGCTCAAACTGTACATTTAGGTAATAATTCGACCCGCGAACCCTTCGTTCACAATGAATACGCAGTTTATGTGCCGTGTTGAGCGGTTTCTACATGTAACTAATTGAGTTTGTGATCGCAATCGGTATTCTGCGGAATGAATAGCGCGGACGTAGGGTGGTCGACGACAACTGCTTTTGACAAAATCAATACACAACAAAATGTAGCAATTCTGTGTAATAATGTGGTTCTCGAGCGCCAATACAACTATCCGGTCTCTTTTTATGAGCGTTGTGTTCTTCGACTTAGGGATAATCCGCTGATCGGGACTGGCCGCACAACGCGGGATGCTTGAGAATAATAATATTCACGGGGGACTTATACGAAAAAGCTATGAGCAATTGAACACTTTATCACACAAATGCGTATATGTTGGTACAATTACGTTTGTTTAATATTAAATTAAGTTGTAATGTCTGTTTTTTAATAATTATTATTGGTTAAGCATAATATACACACCGTATCGTATCAACGTAGTCCGTGTTTATCTAATTAACCGACATGCACATTCTTACATTGTTTAAATTTTAGCAGCCGCAGCCTATACTCCACTTCAATTTTTTTTTTATGTAATAGGCGGCAAACGAGTATTGGTATCGTCAAATGGTAAGCAATTATCGCCACCCATGGACACAACCAACATCACACGTGCTTTGTCTCCCCTTGGGATGGAAAAAATAATATAAGGCAGAACGGAAAAGAGGATGGGCCTCTCGCAGCCTCACTCGCCGAGCGAAACGCTACAAATATATATATATATATATATATATATATATATATATGCATGCTTTCTTAGGTACGAGGTTTGTCCCTACAAACTTCGACCCTCTCTAAAATCCCTCTCAATTTATTTTGTGCAACTAATTGTATCCTATGTGTTTTTCCTGGTGTTTTTCATATGGTGCACTGTCATTCCTTAATTCGCCTAATAATTATTGTAACATGCTTGGCTAATCCCTACTAATATGAGGTATAAATGCGAAAATGTGTATGTATGTATGTACCGATTTCACGCTAACCCAGCTGAACCAATATTCTCTACACATAAATGCGAAAGTGTGTATAGAGATATATCGGACCATGGCTTTGACATTTGACTGTATGCAAAGTGATGTTGTTGAGCACCTTTCGGTAGATACTGTCATGAATACTGACCAAGTTACTTCGTACCTTGAATCGTTCATGCCTTGTGTGAAAATCCATTTTGTAACACACTTATCAACACCAGGTTGACGGCGCGGCTAAAAGTGAGGCAATGCTGATCCAATTTCGAGGCGACATGAATTTGGCAACCATTACTATACTACGCCATTACTAGAAAAATACCATTACTAGAAAAACAAGATGCCCTATGAAAAAATAAGGTAAAAAAGCATACGAATAATAAGCTTGTTTGTCTCCTTCGAAAAATGGAATCATGTTGTATTACGCTTATCTCTTGCGAAGCACACACGACGTTCATGTACATTTTCCATCCTGCAGCGAGTCATAAAATAGGCTATAAAGCAGCGAACGCCCGACGTCGCACAACGTTCGGCCACGGGCTTCATAGACTATTGTGCCAGTGAGATAGGATGCGTATCTATCAGAGATCTATCAGAGATGAGCGAGGCTACTGAGCGGTGTGCGAGAAAACCTCCACACTATTATTTCTTTATATCTCTAGCTGTTCTCAGTATAAGTGTAATAATTGGTGGACATTCTGCTTATATAGCCAAGCTACGCTGTAGAGCAATTGTAAGAATCTGTACTCGCCCGATGTCCTGATTCGCACTCGCGTTTTTCACACTACTTAAGTTATAACTAAGTATGAGCCTTGAGACAATTTGATCCATACATGATGCGACAACGACAAATCACGAGTATGAAACAGTTCTGTCTGATATAAACATATCAATACGTGTTTATTAGATTCCAAGAGCCTCATGCCCCCTGTGTCAATGCGGTAACATACTAAGATAACTACCAATTAGCCGATATTGCTTTGTACACAAAACAATTAGAGAAACGCCCCTGAGCACACAACTCCGAACAAATTATAAACGGAACAATCATTTGTGTAAATAGTCGCTAATTTGGTGTGTAATACTTACATTTCAATTGAAACGAGGAGGGTAACATATTGGTAACAGTCTTTCGAAATTCAGAAGTAGGAATGCGCCCGAAAATGGTTATACAGGGTGACGATCACTGTTGATGTAAGAAAATTGCCTCGCACCTGGCCACGTTGGAATGAACGTACCTTCATGGAAAATTGGCTGTGTGTAGGCTTCAATAGCCCACCTCAACGTGTGAATTTGTGGAAAATAGCACGCGCTGCAGGTTATTAAACTTTATATAACACTGGAAAGTCCTGCTGTGTCAGTTTGGATGTGATAATATATTATGACAGAGACATGGTTTCACAAGTTTAGAACACTAAATAAACTAGTTAAAACAAATTTTATATAACATGTAACGGTAAGTCAGAGTCATGACGGCAGTGACAGAGAAGATTGTTATATTCTCTGTTGCTGTCGGATTATTTTAGAAGTGACTTAATAAAAATTATATAACTTAATAAACTCCGACACTAGAATTGGCCACACACTCACACGAAAAACAAACAAACAATAAAAAATATATTACCGTGATGATGATCACATGATTCAGTTGGACTAGTAAGATAACGGGAAAATCAGTTAACCGCACGGTTGGCGTAGTGGTTTAAGCGGCCGCTTCGCCGCTTGTCACGACGCCAGGTGTTGTGGGTTTGACGCCCACACGAGACAACGCTTTGTGTGATCCATACATTGTCGTATAGAATCTGAGTGTTAATTGTATGTTTGCAAGGACCCCCGCGGCACATGATTTATTTATTTAAAGTCAATGACAATTTGTCTAAAATACGAAAAAGATTACTATGATTAAAAGCCTTATGTAAGCAATAAAACACAACAGAAGGCAAAATAATCATAGAAATATTACCTACTAGCTTTTGCCCGCCGCTTCGCGCGAGTTAAATTCGGGTTAACACAAATCTACTTTCAGTCTCAAGTTGTGTGAAGACACTCCTGATTATTCCAAAGATTTCAGAAACTCTATAGGGCACAAAGTAACTCGGTCAGTATCCATGACATTATCTACCGGTATCTACCGAAAGTTACTTATTAAAATCACATTGCATACAGACAAATGTTCTAATACATGTTCAATATATCTCTATAAACATTTTCGCATTTTTATTATTAATAGAGAAAATCGTTTCAGCCGTTTAAGCTTATTATATAATTATTAGTTTATATATGCGAACAATTTAATCATCATGCACAATATGACATTATGTATGACGTGACAGTACTGAGAGATATGCGATAGCACATTCGCAGCACTCAATTATTAGCGCATGCGTTCTTACTTTCAAGAGGTAAATTTGCCGTACAAACTTCTACCCTCCCTACAATCCCTCCCACTTTAATTTTTGCAATTTATGGTAGCCTATGTCCGTCTCCATGGTCCAATATAACTCTGTATTAAATTTCAACAAAGTCGGTCCAGCCGTTTTAGCGTGACAACGGAACATACATACACACTTTCGAATTTATAATATTAGTAGGGATAATATGTCTATCAATATTTTCTGTTAATAGTATTCGGAAATGTTTCGGTTATAGCGCTGTCCATCCTTATGAATATCGCTATAACCGAAAGATTTCAATACAATAAAGAACTTAAGTCAGCGTCCGCCATGTCAATGATAAATAGGACTAACTGCAATTTTAAATCTTAAAATCATGGTTCACTGTACCGGCACGATAACGGCACAGCCGCAGCACGGGCGCTGAATCAAAATATTTAGCTACTCGTAAGCGCGGTGACTATGAGCTATGTGCTGGGTTGTAGCCGTATCGTTACGGTGCCTGCTTAAAGTTCTATGAACTTACGGATGATTTCAAACTAGCCTAGTTTTTGCGCGCTTCGTAATACCGGACTTGCCATTATAATTGTTGTCATGAAACAAAAGGTGCACATGTAGACGCCTACATGCGCTTCCAAAACTAATCTTATAACGCGTATGGAACGCTAGTCTGAAACCACTATAAAAGACTAAGTAGAATTCTATGATCAGATGGTTCTTAAGCAGACATTTTAATGGGATGCAAGAATCCAATTATGCACGGGTTTGAATAATGTTGTCATTATGGTATGCAACACATACGAAGTACGATACCCGTGGGACAGAATAAAAGAACTTTTCTTATATTTGTCGACGTGGCACTAGATTGTAGTGTTGCTTGCTAACATTATGATGATAGAATAAGTAAGCGAGCTGTGTACTTGTGTAGTGGCGAAACATCGTGACAATATCAAATAAATTTAATATTGTCACTGTTCTACGTAATGTGTTTTTACTTCGTATACATAAATTTCTTTTTTTATTTTAGGAATTTGTGTATAACTATAATATCATCTGACTAGATGAGCCCGTGGTTACAACCACGTTATTTAAGGATACTGCTATGCTCCCGTGGCTCATAGCGCGATGTTATCTAGCCTTGCTCGATAAATGGGCTATCTAAGACTGAGATATTTTTTCAAATCGGATCAGTAGTTCTCCAGTTAAATGCGTTCAAGAAAACAAACAAACAAACTCTTCAGCTTTGTATATTAGTATTAGATGTAGACGTTAGCTCACTCGCTATTTTGAAAACTTATTATGAAGATATCTCGTGCATAAAATTAAATATTTCTTGCCGCTTGGTGGTGAAAATTGTGTATATCTACGAGGCTCGTTGTCCATACTAAGGTAAAGGCTCCTAATACCGAGGTATTTCGTGACATTTGGAAGCAAGCAGGAAAAATAAGCATTTGTAAATATTTTAGCCTATGTAAAAATAATTTATTTCAGCTAAAATGGACATTCAATTTTGTATAACTTCTATTATTACGTATCTTTTCAAACGATTTATTCATGAAAAAAATAGTTTTACAACAAAGTCGATTTTCCCTAATTCCGTGGTATTTTCAGGCTTGAAACCTAATACCGCGGTAGTCGGATCTTAATTCCGAGGTAGAATAAAAAGGAGTTAATTGGTTCCGTATAGCAATTTTATAAGTTAAAATATAATAATAGTAAAATAGTAGTGCTATTCCTTGTAATATATAAAATATGCTCCTACTACAGTAACAAAAGAGTTTATAAATAAAATAATAAATGTTTCAAAAAGTTTTATTAAATTTCAAGTAGATAGTTTAGTTATTCTTAATTATTAATAACATACATATTCATTCATATAAAATTTAAATATATCTTAGGAGGTAAGTATCAAGATAATCCAAAATTCGGCTAAGCGCAAACGCTAAATTGTAGCAAGGCGGCCGGCGCGTGTATAAAGGATTCCGATCTGGCGCGAAAGTTTTGGTTTAAGGAACCCAAATACTATTTGTGGTTGCCATATACCTCGGTATAAGGCTCTATGTCTTCATAGAGCCTTATACCGAGGTATATGCTTATACGGAGGCATACCCTTGGTATTAGGAGCTCATAGAGTCTAACACCGAGGTATTAAAAAATCCTACCTCGGAATTAGGAGGAATTCCTGTAATTTGAAATCCTAATTCCGACGCATAAAAATACGGCCGAATAAATAACTTATTCAATTCTTACTGGTACCAACATTTCTGTTATTGAATAATGTTAATATCAGTCAAAATCTGTACAAAATAATTGCATTTCACTAGACTAAAGAGCTACTTCTTATTTAGGCCTTTCAAAGAAAATGTTGTTTTCTGGGTCATGTTTGACAACATTTAATAAGATATCTATTCAATAAAACATACCACGGAATTAGGTTTTTACTTCCAAACAATAATAATAATTTTAAATGAACAAACGCCTTATTAAAAAAAATATTGTATTAAAAGTAATAAGCAAGTGAATACGATGTAGTGTTTCTCCTATTACCGATGGTACCTCCGAATAGGAGCCACGCTTAAAAAAAGTACCCTAACTCCGTGGTATTCTGTTTTATATTTTAGATACTAAATCAATTTAAAACATAAATTATCTTGATAATTATGGCAAGTAAAATAACACAAAATACTTACAAATTGCTTACCTTTAACACCTTATGTTAAAATCACAACAAAAACTTACGTTAAAAAAATGAGCTCACTTACCTAACAGGATCCGTGTTTATATGAAATAACCACTCGCGTCCACGCCGTGGCAGAGACTTATTGATTTTAGCTAGTTGCTCCGGGGTAACACTTACAAACTTCACGTATGTGAGCAAGTTTGAAACATGGAATGCGTGAATCCTGTTTTAAGTAGTTACATAATAATTCATAATATTCAAAAGATAAGAACGAAAACAAAAATACCTCGGAATTAGGAGCCGATTTTGACTACCTCGGTATTAGGAGCCTTTACCTTATCAATTACCAAACCCTTGAGGCCATTAACAGTATTGAGGATAACAAATTTAACTACATTTAAAATGTACAGGGAACCGTAGCGCTGGCAAATCTACAACGAGGCATCTTGGAGTCTTCGGACAACTGGTATGTTTGTTTCGTGTAGGTATGCGTAGTGTCACAAGATTATATTCTTAATCGTATTTTAAGATATGAATTTGGGAGAGACCGCTTGAAAATTCGCAGAAAAACACCAAGAGTTTTGGAAACCTGCCCTACCAGATATGCGGGCAATAAACATTTAGCTGGATAAAAATAAACACATATAATTGTGTATACATTAAGTGACGTCAATCCTTGACGCATCACTCGGCCTGGTCGACCCCGCCGCCCGCGTCCTGCAACGGACTATAAATATTGAAGCCTTTTTGGGCTGCATTCGACGACGTCGCCACGAGTGAAAAGCTAAGTACATTAACTACGACTCCTGAGCGACCATCGACAGCAGGACTCTCAACAAAAACCTCACCCATCGCCAAATCACGCGACCCTGTGTATTTTTTTTTTAATTACACATTACTAGTAATTTTTTTCGCTTGCTAAATGATGTGTAGATTTTCTTGGCAATTAAATCAATTTTTATTGTAACATTCAACTCATGTTTCTCATTTAAACACACCTTAGTAGGGATAACGTAACAGTGGACACCTGGAAGGTCTATTTCGTTACAGTGGCGCCCAACGTGGGGCAAGATTACAATTGCGACAAGATATATTTACACTATAATATTATAAAGAGGAAAAAATTATATTTTTGTTTGTTTGTTTGTAATGGATAAACTCAAAAACTACTGGTCCGATTTTAAAAATTGTTTCACCATAAGCTACTTTATCTGCGAGTAACGTAGGCTATATTTTATTTTGGAAAAAATAGGGGTCCGTTAGATATTTGGCTTTTTCGGGTACGCGAAGTATGTAGTATATTTTATTTTGGAAAAAATAGGGGTCCGTAAGATATTTGGCTTTTTCGGGTACACGAAGTATGTAGTTCCTTCAGGACGCAGGGGAAACCGCGGGAAACGGCTAGTAGACTATATGAAAGCATGTTTCGCCTATAAGTATTTTAACTGCGATAAATGTACCTGTTATTACCCACCTACAAGTCCATTGTTTCCAAATGAAACAATATGCAGAAAGGACTTGTATGTTTCTTACCATGTGACTTTACTTTACAGGTTCAAGACAATGACACATGTGTCAGTCAAATAGTCTCGAAGAAAGTAACAACTGTTTATGGGTCATTCTTCGCGCAAGATTCTTCGCATCAAATTCGTGGCATTTTTTTTATTTCATATATTTACAAAATTGGCTTCTGTTTATCAAACTTCAAAACAATACAAACCAAATGGTGTAATTACACCAAAATCGATCGACAAATAAAGAAAATATTCACTTTTAAAAATGTTGGTGCCACGAATCTGACGTAGCAAACCACGAATCTGACATGATAAAATTTGATGTTAAAATCAACAGCTTAAGCTTAAACGAACAGACTCATAAGCTGTAAGATCAAGCAAGCATCTAAGTTTAGATTTTTATTATGTGATATGCCTATGAAATACACACTTTAGAATAGTTTACACGTTACTGCTTGCATAGCTATTGGTCTAATCGTATCTAAGCGAACATAAAGGATGAAGGTCTATATTATAGTCATCATCCAATGAGATATTAATGTTTTCAGATTTGCAATGTCAATAGGCACACTGATATAACATTTAAGATAGTAAGGTTGGTTGAACGAAATATCTCAAATACAATCAAAAAGTAATATTTATTTCAATTATTAACATGACTTCACTTTATTTCAATAACTAACACAAATATACTGTTACACAATAATTACAATCATACTGACTTATGATGTTCCAAGTTACAATACAAATGTAACATGTACAGTATAATTACAATCTTGCATAAGCTCACACATCACAGTTTTACTTTATAATTGTCTGATAAAAGTAACTAGCTATTTTATAAATCAGTCTTTATGATTATCGTAACATTAAAAGTAAAAGTCTTATTAATTACAATCACACTGGCATAAAGAAGGATTGAAAAAAAATTACAACAAGAATATAACGTTGACTCTTCTTTTGATTAATATCTAGCACAGCTTACTAAATCACAGTATTTTTTGCATTTCACTAACAAAAACATTTTATTAAGTCTTTGATTAATGATTATTTAAACATTAATCAAAGATGGTTTGGTATGGTTTGGTTTGGTATGGTTTGGGCACGTGGAGAGGATGGATGACGAAAGACTGACCAAGCAGATATATAAGGCAAGTGTGGAAGGGACAGGACGAAGGGGAAGACCTAGGCGGACGTTCTCTGATCAGATTGGAGACATCCTAAAAACAGGACAGGTGAGAAGTACCCTGAACAGAAGAGCATGCATGAGGAATCTGATGGGAGTGAATGAAGCAAGAGAGATATGTCTGGATCGTTGCAAATGGCGTTCCGTAGTCTCTGCCTACCCCTCCGGGAAACAGGCGTGAGTCTATGTATGTATGTATGTAATCAAAGATCATATTATCCAATAATTAAATAAATATAATTAGATTAAGTCTTAAAATAATTAAAAAGAACTAATTAATATATAGTTAGAAGTGAAAAATCAAAAAATTCAAAATTTAAATTTAGAAGGCGTCATTAAACTCATCGCAGTCAATTGGAAGCCTGCCCAGAAGACTGGCAGCATTGCCTCGTTGTATGGCTATACCTACTTATTTTTTGAGCCAAATACGTGCCAGCCCTCTGGTCACGCGAGGCGTCTATGAGTCTCTTTGCGAGATCTCTAAAAAGTGATCTCGCACTTGGACCCCATGGCCCCAATGTTTCGACCCCAAACGGCTCAAATACATAATCTCCTATTAGATTTACATATTTGCGCCGTTTGAGGGTCTCCGCTGTAGCAGCAGCAACGCTCGGATAACCTGCTGTGCTGGGAAGATGAGATGGCGCAAGGGTATCGATACATGTTTCGTCCCATACCAAAGGCCTAACCAGCTTCCACGGCAGTAACGACATCCCGTCTGGTCTTTTGCCATCGTCGCGTGCCAAGCCTTGAGGTTCAAGTTGGGCTGGAACGCCAGCTGTGGCAAGAGCACGGCGCAGTATGTCATTGAGGTTGGAGTGTCGTGAAATAAGACCCGCGCTCCTGCTGCATGACAGGCCATCGTATCGTCTAACACGGTACCTATATTCGAGGTACCTACAGTGCCTGGAGCCAGAGGCCCGATTCTCATTCTCCCACAGCCAGCAGGCGAGCACGCTCTGCAGTTTTGGACGATGTATTGAGAAGATTTTCTCGTACCATGCTGCAAAGCGGCCCATCCCATTGCCTCTGAGAGGATAAGTTTCGGGGTAACTCAGTTCCTGGACAAGCATTTCTCCAAGCGTTCAAGGCATCGGTCTTAAACGGCACCTCAGAATCAACCAGTGTGGGAGCTAACATTTTCCTAGTCAATTCTGCAGTGCTGTGGACCGATGACAAGAACGCTGGCAGGCTTACGTCGGTAATTTGGTAACGCCGAGGCCGCCCAAGCGCACAGGTAAGGACGCCTGGTCGTTCCGGGTCACATTCAAAATTTTACTCAGGGTATTCTGTATAATTTTGTCAATTTGAATGAGTGGAGTTGGATTTTTCCAAAAAAGTGAACACCGTAATGCATGCGTAAATTTACGGACAAAAAGACAATATCGAATAATAGTGAAAGCCAAATGTAGGTATATTAATTTTGAGTAGCCTGTCAGAAATTTCACTAACATTTTGAATTTTTTGCTGTATAAAGGAATCAAAACCGTCGTCTAAAATTGGGGACCCCAGGAGGCGAAGAGGACTTTTTTCAACTTGAGTGATATTGGGAGCCAAATATTGAAATTTTGAAAGAATAGAGGATTTATCTAAATTGTCATTAATAAAAATTTCGCATTTGTTTGTATTCAGTTCTAAGACTATGGATAAAAAAATTGATTTCAGAAGTGCTAGATCTTGGTACACAGACTCTACGTCACCGCCTAGGGTTTCATCATCTAGGTACCAGATATTTAATTTTGAATTTAGTTGGATTATAACTGGATGGATGGCCAAAGAAATATCTAGTTTCTCCTCTTGGCTACGTCGCGGTATGTTTGACTAGATGTAGATTGATCTGTAATAAAGATACTTTTATTGATAAGTATAATACATGTTACACAATGCATAATGAGTTATAGATATAAAAACAGCCTGCGTCGTCTATATGTTCCATCTAAACAAAGTATTAACTAAAAGGTCACCAAGACAACAAGAAATCAAATAATACAATCCACCTCCTCCAATATCGTTTTCATTTACGGCGGTAAGTTAAAAAAAAATATCGCAAAAATGCTTATTAAATGGCTTTAAGAAGTTTTAAACCGTAAAATAACGTTTAAAATGAAATTACACGGTATTAAAAAGCTGCTAATCAGATTCGTGGTTCAATGAGTCAGATTCATGGGACTGGGAACACGAATCTGATGCCACAAATCTGATGAAATTTTTGTAATTCCTAAATAACTATTTACAGTAAAACATTATCGTAATTCAAGAACTCTTATGGCAATCTTACCTATTCAGACTATTATTACAATAAATAAGAACTGTTGAGAATCCTATGAATCATTAAAACTTAGTAGCCATGAATCTTACCTACGTAGGTAAAAAAAATATTGACGAAATAATTACGTACCCCTGCTGTCGCGTATGTGCCATCGAGAATCATGTGTGGTTCCCTCGGCCGTCGCTTGCTGACTGGTGATGCGCGTGAATACAAATAAGATGCCGAAAGTCATTCAATAGTCGAATTATTGAGGGTTGAATCACGAGTTCACACGAGTGCCAAAATCGTGTGACCGATACATTTTATATGAAATTTCTTAAATATTATAACATTTATGTAAGTCCATATTTATTTCGAAAACTACTACCTGGGACAAATATTTTAAGGTATAATACATAGCAATTCGTAAAGGGAATAGAAAATTATACACGATTGTTTGAATTACACAATGAGTGTGACATGCGGAGAACAGCAATATTGTCCCCGTTTTCAGTCTTTGGATTTAGATGTCGGCTATTTATTGTTGGTCGATATCAGTAAAACTGTTTTTTTGGTTGCCGTATTACATAAAGAAACATATAAAATTAGTTTAAAGCCATAACTTCAATAACTATTGACATACTGCCGTGTGACCACCAAAATCGAGGCCTTGAAGAATGACCCTTATTTATGTACATAATGAAGGACAATCACCGATTTGTTACAGCCTTGCGAATTCAATCCAAATGAGTGGCAGCCGCGAACTTTGATACACTTTTTCTTCCTGAAGTGGAGGCGTGCGACTCAACGCCACCGCTCCAACTTCACCGTTTAACAAACAAACAGCGAGCCGAGCTTCTTTACTTTTCGAATTTAATTATATCATTGAGCAGGGATAATGGCGACTTTCTTGTTAAAATTAATCACAACTCTGAAATGAAAAATAAAAGGAATCTGCGTTATTGCGAGCCACCGGTGGCGCGGAGCGGCCAGCCTGCGCCCTCTGAATACTATTATTATAATTTGTTTTATAGACGGCTCGAGGGTGTGCGACACCAGGGGATTCGATTAATCGTTTCTTTTTTTGCCAACGATTTGAGAATGATTAGAGAGAGGTCAAAACTAGAGGAGGACGAGGGAGCGGTTTAGGTGACGAGGGACAGGTGGCTGTCGAGTGCGTGCCGCGTCATCCATCACGCTGGGACAGCGGGCCTTGCGACCGCTCGCTTCGCGCGCGACGCACATCCGAGAAGCACTAGTAGCGGCGCGTCCTCGCGACCTGCAGCTGTGGCACATGTGTCACGACTTACCCCGTCGTTTCCCATGCATAATGTAACGGATCCTTAAAGCCTGTACCGCCCTCTATTTGGTATGCGGGGCCGACGCCACGCGCCGATCTACCTCGCGAACCTTTACCGTCTCCGTGAATGCTCAAACTGTACATTTAGGTAATAATTCGACCCGCGAACCCTTCGTTCACAATGAATACGCAGTTTATGTGCCGTGTTGAGCGGTTTCTACATGTAACTAATTGAGTTTGTGATCGCAATCGGTATTCTGCGGAATGAATAGCGCGGACGTAGGGTGGTCGACGACAACTGCTTTTGACAAAATCAATACACAACAAAATGTAGCAATTCTGTGTAATAATGTGGTTCTCGAGCGCCAATACAACTATCCGGTCTCTTTTTATGAGCGTTGTGTTCTTCGACTTAGGGATAATCCGCTGATCGGGACTGGCCGCACAACGCGGGATGCTTGAGAATAATAATATTCACGGGGGACTTATACGAAAAAGCTATGAGCAATTGAACACTTTATCACACAAATGCGTATATGTTGGTACAATTACGTTTGTTTAATATTAAATTAAGTTGTAATGTCTGTTTTTTAATAATTATTATTGGTTAAGCATAATATACACACCGTATCGTATCAACGTAGTCCGTGTTTATCTAATTAACCGACATGCACATTCTTACATTGTTTAAATTTTAGCAGCCGCAGCCTATACTCCACTTCAATTTTTTTTTTATGTAATAGGCGGCAAACGAGTATTGGTATCGTCAAATGGTAAGCAATTATCGCCACCCATGGACACAACCAACATCACACGTGCTTTGTCTCCCCTTGGGATGGAAAAAATAATATAAGGCAGAACGGAAAAGAGGATGGGCCTCTCGCAGCCTTACTCGCCGAGCGAAACGCTACAAATATATATATATATATATATATATATATATGCATGCTTTCTTAGGTACGAGGTTTGTCCCTACAAACTTCGACCCTCTCTAAAATCCCTCTCAATTTATTTTGTGCAACTAATTGTATCCTATGTGTTTTTCCTGGTGTTTTTCATATGGTGCACTGTCATTCCTTAATTCGCCTAATAATTATTGTAACATGCTTGGCTAATCCCTACTAATATGAGGTATAAATGCGAAAATGTGTATGTATGTATGTACCGATTTCACGCTAACCCAGCTGAACCAATATTCTATACACATAAATGCGAAAGTGTGTATAGAGATATATCGGACCATGGCTTTGACATTTGACTGTATGCAAAGTGATGTTGTTGAGCACCTTTCGGTAGATACTGTCATGAATACTGACCAAGTTACTTCGTACCCTATAGAGTTTTAGAACTCCTTGCAATTATCAGGAGTAGGTACCTTCATTCATCTTGAGTCTGAAAGTTGGTGTTCCAGTCCTGTTAATGCTGTATCTTAATTGCAGTACTTTTGAAGATTTTTGAACGTCTGAAAGTCCCATGAACTATGATATTTTGAATGAATAAAAATTAAATTATAAAAGTTGAACATATCTTCTAGTAAATCGTAAAGATAGAAACACGATTTGGAATGATTGGCTCGATAAAAAAAATGTCAAACATGGCACTAAATCACAATTTTAAACGTGTACTGCTTAGACATTCCATAATGAATTTATATGAAAGTATTATCAATAGAAACAGCTCTTTCTTTTAAAATAAATAGTAAAAACAGATTTCGTAATTTCGATATTATTTTTCTCCAAGCAAAAAAAAATAGTCAAAATGTTGGCATTATATCGCTCGCCGGCCGTTCATCAGTGCCCGCTTAGGCGTGATTGAAGGTGGACGTTCCTCCGACCCTCCGCCCCCGCATTTACGTTTTCGCAAAAGTACAAAGTAATTCGTATTCCAAACTCTATCGTTCAAACCATAGACATACTAGTAAGGAACCGTAGACAGGTTACTGACAAGGTAACCGGCGCTTACCAGTGGCACGCATCGCGAAAAGCGTACGCACACTAATATAAATATCTCAAAACGACACACTAAGAATTAAATAAGAAGTGTAAGTGAGATAGCACATCTAATCACAAGCGCGAAAAAGAGATAAACATATACTCTCTGTACCGACGCGTATTGTGACATCATGCTGACCGTTTCACAAAGAATAATTTGGCTCAGATGCGACATGATCACTTTGTCTGTCTTGAGTAAATTCAATTCGCCTCAAAGTAAATTTGATTAATTGATTTAAGGTAGGGAAATAAAAAGTCGATGTGATTTATTTATGACATTTATTAAAAAAGTACATTTTATTCTTCTGATTTCATTCAATGGAAACCTAAAACAGTACGTTAATATAAAAACTGTGCGCTGCGGACCCACTGTTCCCCTGGCAATACCCCTGGGCGTATGGTGGGTCTTTTAAAGCTTAACCGTACTCCTGGCTGCAATGCTCGTAGTGTTGTACCAACATGCTACGTGGACATGAAATTGAACAGTGTTATCTCTCGTATGATAATGACTTACTACTTACGTTTTTGTATTTTTAGACAAGCAAAGACAAGCGCTAGTACGATGATATAGTGCAACAAGGAGATAAATTGGAGAATAAAACGTTTAGGTATTACTGCTAATGGTTATAATGCTTTGTATATTATAGGTATAATCTGTGGTACTGTTGAAGACCCGTCATCATCATCATCCTAGCGCTGTCGGATCATTCCCACTAGTTCTATTGAACAGTTCTGTGATAGAACTAGTGAGACTTTTTTTCCACTAGTTCTATTAGCACAACTTGATGAGAAGAATAGAACTAATGGGAAACAGTTATAGGAAATTTTGCACTAGTTCTATGTATGTTTTACAAGGGTAGTGTCACAACATCGCGCTCACATATCCGAATAAATATGTATGTATAAAAATGTGTTAAACGTATGAACGTCTACAAAACACTTGAACGTCTACAAAAGAAATGAACGTTAACAAAACAAATGAACGTCTACAAAACAAATGAACGTCTACAAAACAAATGACTACCAGAAAGTGATCAGCTATCGATAGTGATTGCAAAAAACAGGTGCATGCGATTTTCGACCTTATTGACAATTCATGACAAACTTTTATTTTTTCACGCTTTCTGGCATTATTACGTTAATAAAATTATAAATTGTGACTAATGTTAATAAGATTGAAAATCGCATGCACCTGTTTTTTGCAATCACTATCGATAGCTGATCACTTTCTGTAAGTTATTTGTTTTGTAGACGTTCATTTGTTTTGTAGGCGTTCATTTGTTTTGTAGACGTTCATTTGTTTTACACCTTAAACAAATGAACGTCTACAAAACATATTCATTCGGATATATGAGCGCGATGTCGTGACACTACGGATCATTCCCAGTAGTTCTATTGAATACCCTTGTAAAAACATACATAGAACTAGACTGGGACATTTCCTATTACTTATCCCATGAGTTCTATTCTCCTCATCAAGTTGTGCTAATAGAATAAGGACAGTTTTATCATAGAACTTTTCAATAGAGCTACTGAGAATGATCCCACAAAATAGTAGAACTTGAAATTAACGAACTGAAATTAATAAACTTATTACACAACAATATTATCTGGGAGTACGGTTAAGCTGTAAAAGACCCACCATACCCCCAGGGGTACTGCCAGGGGTACGGTGAGTCGGCAGCAAAAACTGTGCAGTACAATCTACTTAGTTGTTTAATACCAACTATGGTTACTGTTTGAAAAAGGAGAAAAACAAGAACAAGTGAATGGACTTTGATCATGCGTCAATGTTTGTAACTTACGTATGATTTTGTATTTCTGTAATAATAATACATTGTATTGATTCAGCCTCAAATCACTTTTATTACTTGACAAAAACATACATCAGTATTTTATTATTACGAATGTCCCATCTGGATACTTTGTTTTTTAGTCTTTGAACACGCACAATACTACTTCTCTTTTACACTCGCTAAATGCCAATTTTGTTATTCACTCTATTGTTTGTAATACTGAATTTATTATAAATTGTAAATAAAACGTTGTAATATTGTAATACTCATGAATGATAAGTGATTCCATAACTTCTAGTCATTTTCCTACTATAATTTGTGCAAAATCTCATTACACACGACGGCATTTTCAAATGTAACGTACACACACGCGAGTAAAAGAGCGAGCGCTTCCGTCCGCAGCGCGTACGCTACTAAAGCCAAATGAGACATTTAGCCTATTTTTAATGTGCCACTTTTGAAGTTCGCATAACTCATCTACGGTTTTTTTATTTACTACTATATCTATGTTTCAAACCTAAACCACATACACTCGAACACAATTGACGGCACACGCACACACGAAACCCCCCCTCCCCTCCCCTCGCTCACTCGCTGACGCCACCCCCGTGTTTTTGTTTTTTTGCGGGGGGTGAGGTCGAGCTACGCACTGTACTGCAACTTCGCCTTAATGCACCAAAGCTTTGTAATGGCAAACGGCTACAAGTAACATCTAAAACTATTCGCTATTGTAAAATTGTATTATAAAAGCTATTCGCTATTGCGAGTCAGACTCGCTCATGAAGGGTTCCGTAGTGGAGGTATCCACTTACCATAGCCATTATCTTCGACTAACTATTAATAGTATTTGTATAAACAACAAAGCTATATTTGCGGTTTTTCAGATGTGCTTTATTTCAAAAACTGCTGACTACATATCGTTCAAACCAATTTTCGTTGGAAGTTTTTATGACGATCTACATCATATATTTTTTTTAGATTTGTCATTCTCTTACTTTAAAAGTTACAGGGACACACACACCCACTTTGGACTTATATATATATATATCTTTCAAACGATTGACTTTGAGAAACAATGGTTTAGGAACCTCAAAGTAATTTTTAACGACCCATTTTCCACATCACTTCCATGTATGAAGAGCCCCCTTAATATTCAATATTTTCTATTTTCTATAATGCCGTAAAGCGGTTCACAGCATTCATCTATCTACCTACCAATTTTCAAATGTGTAAACTGAATAGTTTCGGCATAAAGTGGCTGTGACATACGGATAGACTGACAGACATAGCGCGTCTATAAGGATTCAGTGTTTAGCCATTTTTGACTACTACTCCATAAATACTGTTCACAGATTTTTTTTCAAATACTTCTTGCGGTTATATTTCTTATTAGTCCCTATGATCAGAATTAAAACGAAAATTACTATCGAACGTTGAAGGAGTTTTGTGTTACCCCGAATTTAACGTGTGCGAAGCCGCGGGCAAAAGCTAGTACTATTATAAATACGTACATATAATTTATGCGCGTTGTATCTATCTAATAACTTTAAACGAGCGATATCTAAATATAGGAACCAACTCAAACGATTTTTATAAAATTTTGTATGCAGAAGATTTCGGGGGAGATAAATCGATAAAGCTAGATCCTAGCGATCTTATCGAATTAGGATATATCTCCTAGCGAATTAGGATTCTTTTCTGCGAAACACTATTTACCAAAATAAAATACCGTCCAACGCTCATGGGTTCTGGAACTCATGGTTTATAAGAGATTCGTGCTGCAGCCAGCCCGTCTGCAAGTATTGGAAATTGACTTCTCTATCCAGGATAGTCATTCTTCATAGATGTCAAGCTCCCTTAAAGCGATGAAATCACAGGTCATCGCTAGAAGTAGCGTCGTAGCGTTCGTCTTTACTGCGAATGCCAGTGTTAGAGAACTACGCACATCACTCATCCGCGGAATTTTGTAATATTAAGTTTATATTTTGTCAAATGCACTGAAATATTGAAGGTACAGTTTGAAATGTAATATTAATTTTTTGTCGACTCTTGTACCTGAAATATTATTTCATTTGTATTCACTTATAAGGTGTAAGACGGCTGGTTGTCGTAGCGGGAGTGTAAGCGACTGCTACGTCGAAGGTCGCGGGTGCGATTCCCGCTCAAGTCAAACATTTGTGTGCATGAACATGGATGTTTGTCTTGGTCTGGGTGTTTGTATGTATTATATGTGTGGATTTACAAAAAAAAAGTATATATGTATGTTTATACATTATCTAGTACCCCTATGGATACTAGATAATGTATAAACTATTACAAGTACTACTGTACTATTACAAGCTTTGCTTGGTTTAAGACTAGATGATGTTGTGTGAATGTGATAGAATATTATTATATTATTATTATTAGGTATATTTTACAAATTCGTATAATTATTATAAATAATTTGTAATTATGTAGAGATCATTCAGCATTTCATCCTAAGCATGAATGGGGCCGCCTCAACGTAGCAGAAGGAGCTTCTTTAACTTTTCCCTCATCTCGGTAACGCATTTGTACTCCCGTGCAGTTGCGATCCGTCTGCTCCTTTACCTTTTATGCCTTAAAGAGACTAGTTGGTACTGCTGTAGACGTTGGAAATGTATAAATACATCAGATAACACGTGGTTATATCAGTGGTAGCAAACGGCACACGCTCAAACACATTAACACACGTTAATCTACAATACATGTAGCGATTCTCCCGCGGTGTTCACTCGTGTTAGTGACACAGGCACCTGTGACCCGCGGATTATGTCCACAAAACAAACACTTCACACGTCCTCTCCGAAATATCCGACACAAAAAGTTGACAAAAAGGAGAAACAATTAATCACGGAGTTAATGTGTTTTTTTTTATATTTCTGCCGAACAAATTGACTCCATGCTGCCTGATGTTAAGGCGCTGTCCTAAGCGACTGTTTTGGTAAATGAGGGGGTGAAGCAAGGGAGGTGAAGGGCGCGTATCTCCGTCTTGTGCGGGGCGCCCCCCTTCATTCTCGTTGCGTGCGGCCGTATTCTGGCAACGTCCGTATTCCAATATTTCAGGCGCAAGCAAAACGTTTTAGCATATTGAATTTTATTGAGATACTGATATTAAAATTTAAATTACATAAATCAATTTGTTTGTACAATATAGGCATAGCGCAATTTTTGTTCTCAGTGGAGCCATGAGCAAAACTGGTTTACATTAGACGTTATAGGTATAGTTGACGAAAGTAGGTAAATACCTATGTGCCGTAAGATGATAAAAATAATTAAGTCAGTTCCATGAATGGAGAGGCCCTTTTTATTTTTGTTTTGTTTTTGTATAAAAATGGTGAAGCGGTTCATAGAATATCTACATCTAATTCCATTCCTGCCAGTTTTCAAATCTGTTTTGCAATAAATTGGCTGTGATATACGGGCGTACAGATAGACAGACATGGCGAATCTATAAGGGTTCCGTTTTTACAATTTTTGGCTACGGTACCCTAAAAACCACAATACTGCCCGACTAAGCGCAAAAGCCGTATCTCAAGTAAAGCGAGTTACAAGATAATTAAAGTTTAGTAAACGTTGATTTATTTTATTTCTTTATGGATGTTTTATTGTTATTATAGGTATAATTATTATGATAAAGGTTTCGAAATACGTCGCCGTTTTTAGGGGTTGTGAGTGATTAAAGGGGAAGTCTCGGAACCCCCCCTCACCATTTTTACTTGCCGGCAATACTTGGTTTCCTCTGTAACAAAAAATATTTAAACATCGGCGTGTATGGCACTGCCAACTTCCACATTCTTCACACTAGTTTGATAAACTAAGGTTGACGGAGCCCTGCTTCGCAGGGCTCCTATTTTCGGATAAAGGGTCAAAAGAGCTAGACCTAACATAACCTATTTAGTTACTTATTACAGTCGCACCTAACCCTAGGCACTCGAAAGCAATGACGCATAAATTTGACGTTAGCTGTATTGACAACTAATGTCAAATTTGTGTGATTAATAATGATCATTCTAAGATGGCGGGTTTGCGTTTCGTTTCACGTTTTTCACATAAAACCTAACAATGAAATTTCTAAAACTGTACTAAAGTATAAAAACTACGTTCCGTTTTGCATAATTGCCGAAATATTTAAGAATTTTTGGAAATTGTTTAAAAATATTTTGACGCAACTCCGGCAGCCAAAATTACTTTTAGGGGATTAAAACTAACTCCCTTAAGCCCCTTATACCACCAAAACTCTCAAATTCAGGTAACTCGTTTCGAAACCCAACCCATTATTATTTGTCAAAATAGAGGAAATATCAAAAATATATGTGGATATACGGGTCCATATTGGCTCACCTAAAGTTCTTTACTCGAAATTGTTCTTCCTAACGATTTGTAATCCGAATGATCACTCTTCCTAAAATTTTTCATCCTAACGTTTTCATTCATACTATTTGTAGTGCAACCGGCGATGTTCATAACACTCATGTTTCCGAAAATTGTTATTAATAATATCATTAATGTAAATATATTTAAACTCCTACTGTTTTTTATCATAACGCTTTTATCCCTAAACATAATTACCATAATATTTTCACTCATACTCAGAAAGAAAAATATATGACACTTTTACCCGACACTTTTAGCCTAATATTTAGGTGTTTTATACGATAGAATCGAGAAAATAAACGATTTGTAAAAATAACACTTTTTGGCAAAATTTTCTAAGTCCTCGCGCCGTAGCGCTCTCAAGTTTACACTCCAACTGAAATTCATAAAACACGACTCATTTACGGTTATCTTTATGGCCTGGGAGTTTATACCGCAGTTTTAACCGTACCTAAACCAATAACTATAGGAGCGATTCGGTTCTGGCACTTCGCCGGCCGCTGCCGCGGCACGCTCGCTTCGCTCGCTCGGCTCGTGCGTTGTGGTCACAGTTCTAACCTAACCTAAACCAATAATTATGAATAGGATCGATTCGTTTCTGGAACTTGACCATTGTACTATTGTGTATTTGTGCCATGGTACTATTATTCTTATATGTTATACATGTTATGTGAAAATAAAGTTACGCAATATTAATGTTTAAAATACTAATTATTATGAATAAAAAGAAATCTAAATAAAAAAAGATATGACTGAATAATAGTGTAAAATATGGTTATGTTGAGAAAATATAGGAAAACAAATAAAAGTATAATAGATGTTTATTGCTACTGACATTATGACCTTGAATGCTTCGTAATTATGAACATTAGAGACAGAGTAGGTAGGAATTGTGATTCTTAGGATGAAAAATGTAAGGAAGAACATTTTCGGATTTCCAATTATCGGAGTTGAAAATTTAGGTGAACTTTGGCGCACCCGGATATACCTTATTCATGAGATACTGCTATGTCGCTTAGAAAATTATAGAACTAAAATTTGAGTTACTGCTTTTTCGTTAGCTCTCCTCATATGTATGGAAAAATAAAAAAATTCTTTCGGTTAAAATATGTGTTACATACATACATACATATCGTCACGCCTTTTATCCCCGAAGGGGTAGGCAGAGGTGTATTTCTACACCCACTTTTCGGCTGATATACTTTAGTCCCACGTAATAAGGGGCGAGGCTATTGCCGTACCGGGCACATTTCCAGACTCCGTGCTGCTACTGAGAATTTCGTGACAGAAAAACCCAATAACACTGCCCGACTCAGGAATCGAACCCGGGACCTCCCGATCCCACGCGCACATTTATGCCGCGAGACCAACGAGGCAGTCGTATAGGGTTGGATGTCGAGTTTTCCGTCTCTACGCAAAGATGGTATTTGCATCGTGTTATCCCTTAGTCGCCTCTTACGACACCCACGGGAAGATAGGGGGTGGTGACACTTGTATTCTATGCCGTCAACAACACGGCTAAAATACGTGTTGTTTCAAATAAATAAATATTAAAAGATATTTATTTATATTTATTTATCATTTACTAACGCAAAACAAGCCCGGCAGGTTTTCTTTATTCTCATTGAAAGTTAAAGGCAGTGTGTAAGGTGATGAGGCTTCAATACTTATTATTTGCTGTTGTTCACGAGGCACATTTTCATTTACTTCCCTTTTACGGCTTGGTATTGTAGAAACTACTAGCACTATGAAACATTTTCCTCTCCGTGATCTCGCAATGCCATCCCTTGAGCTTCACGAGAATCAACAATTTCAGGCAACTGCCAATTCATATAAAACACCACAACCTTTTCTTTCATTTACGTCTCCCAGAAAACATCATCTCTCTCTATAATTTCTATTTTTAGTGATATACTTTCGCCACTCCACACAGCAAAAAAACATTTTTGTTTGCGTGTAACGTGGCGTTGCCCCTGAATTTGGAAATAACAATTACAATATTTGTTTAGACTAGTCAGTTCACTTTTTTATCATGTTTGTATATTTGTATTTTGTTTGCTCGTATACTATTCTCCAGGACATTCTTATAGGCAACTATAGAACATTAAATTGCCACAATCGTGTTAGGACCTATTAATCCATCTGGCGTGGCACCAATAAATGGATAATCCACAAGGCTCGATTGTTACATTTTCTTGCTTCACCAGTTGTTGAAAAGCCAGTTGTTCATTTTAGACTCCATTCGCAACTGCTTTTACATTGCAAATATTTTATTTATACAAAATAATTTTTACTAAGTTGACTTTACTGCTGTTATCTCTTCTTTTTACCACTATACCAGAATTTCAATCTGTCAATATATTCTTACGCAATTCGAACCAGTCACTGCTATCCCTCTTGTAATTTTTGCTTATCACTAGGGAGTTGAGTCAAATTTGTTAAAAAAATTGTTTGGCATTTCTTGGCTAGCTCTTGAACAAATCGTGTTATAAAAACACTTTTGTCAGTCTCCAAACTCCCTAACATAAAAATCAAAAAACATTTATCTTTTAAAAAATTATAAGCAATATTTATAAGAATAATATAACACATGAAAAAGCTTTACTCAAGGTCGTCAAGGTGAGGGCCATCATGCCATAATGCCATGCTGGCTGCTGAGATGATGTCCATCACTATGGGACTTCACTGACTGCTTAAGGCGCTGTTATACCTCAGAAGCCGTGAAACACCTAATTTTTCGTCGCGCAACTAGCCATAACGGTACATATTACAAACTAGCAAAAAATTGAGCTTAAAGTCAAAAGTCTGAACAAAAGACTTTTGAAAGAATTATTCATGTATGTAAAATAGAATCACGGTAAAAAAATCACAAAAACGAGGCAAAAAATAATCTTTCGTCTCACTGGTTGCAATATTTTGATCGTAAGCTGTCATATTTTATTTGATAATATTGTAGGAAATCTAATGACCTAAAGAATTACTCTATTTATTTTCATATTATACGTGTATATTTTGTAAAATTAAATAAAATCTGCCAAACGTCTATGATTTTGACGCTCGGTAGATTCCATCAATATTAAACGCTTCGGCAATTTAAACCTTATTAGCATAAGCGGTGTACTCAGTGTCAGTTGCTAGTTTATGCTCCGCCCAGACCTCATCATTCGGCTATGAGCCCTGTGAGAGATAGGTCATGTCGCTTGCGTCTCCGCTGCACGAAATTTTACGTAAACCTGTTTGTTATTGTAATACGCCGATTTGAGTTCGTAATTTCCTGTTTTATGTTATAGACTGAATACTTTGAATCAAATAGGCTTTTCATGAGACTAGGGCACATATAATTAGGACCTAAGTTTATATTCTTGTTGCGTTTAATGTGTTATTGTTTCTGTGCTTATAAATATATAATTAGAAGAATAAAATATGGACAGTTAGAGAAATAAAGTTCTACGAAGGATTTGTACAAGAAAGCGTCGTAATAAAATAGAAATTCATCCATGGCAAAGTGATTATGAAATATGTAACATAAATTATTTTCATAAGAGTCTTTTATGGCTGACTATGTTATAGATTATCGATTATGCATAATATAATATATAATTATATAAATTATACATAGCTGCCACAGTTTTTAATATTTGAAAGAGTAATAACATAAAATCGAATCATTTTATGTACCTACCTATATTGCAAATTCATTAGCTTGTCAGAGCGCCTGGAGCGCTAAGATGCCGCCACGGCGAACATTAAACAGCGTGCAGCGCTAATATGGCGCTCCGCAGTCCGCACACAAGCGGTAACGAATGTTGTATTATTGTGTTGTGAACATAAACCTATTTAGGTACATCGGGTAAAACTTTGATTATTCATAAACTATTAGGTATGTCTCAGTACATCTAATATAATTTTAATTTCTAAAATCAATCATATATAAGCAAGAAGGTGACTTCTCTGTTTACACAAGTTATAGTATTTTTTTAATAATAAAGTACCTAACTAATTATCTTTATTGTAATTACAGTGAAGTTAAAGATAACAGTATAATACTCATCCATCAAATAGTTAGTCAGGTTTGAGGACAACCTCAAACCTGACTAACTATTTGATGGATTTAACGTTCAAGCATTTTTTTCCTTAGTAGTCCTTTGATCGCTGCGTGAGGTAGAGAATTTATTGAATCTGACCGCAAACTGGAGTAAAGCTAGTACATTATCAAGCTTAGTACAGCTATTGTACGACGTACAACATTTACTATACATTAGCTTCCGATTTCACTTAGTGCACGCGCGCACAAGTTAACAGTTCAGATCCGATTGAAGTCTCCAAGCAAGGAAGGTGTGCAAGAGTTCAATACAATTCACTCAGTGGAGGTACATTATGAGGGTGGAGGGAAGAGAGCCGTGGTTCTTGGGTTTCGTTTGAACTTAATTAAACAGTCCGTAACAGCGATCGCTTTATTTCATCGGTAACTGTGATAGGCGCAGCGGCCGATGCCGGGACGAACGTGGAGATTGTTTGTTTGTGATTCGCGCCTGACTACTTAATTACGAAGTCCTGCTCGTTTGTTTTATATAATAGTGGTTGAAAACTTTGTAACGTTTGCATAGCACCACATAATTATGATGCTCTAAGAGTGCAGAATGCTCACTTACATGAGTTAAAAATATGAAATCTATGCGTGCTTCTGGCAGGTCAATATTGAACTTAAAAGTGGATCCCGGATTGCAAGATGACGGTCTTGGTTTGTAGAAGGGATAACTTGATGACCATGGTACTGGACGTCATCATCATGTTACCCCGGTGTTATTTTGTGTCACATTAGTAGTATGGGGATACATGCTATTTTACATTCTTCAATCAGATGTATATTGTCATGACAATTTCAGCTACCCACAATACACGTTGGCATTGCTTATTTGCATGGCGTTATTTAGGTATAATCCGTTTGTATGTCACAGATTAGTATGCCACGGGAAGCACGCTGTTGCTGCGCCCTCAATAATAAGCCGGCTCGTATCAGTCCTTGACCGCGTATACCGCGTTCACATAATAGTGAGCTGTACAAACAGCGGGATGCTGTGACCAAGGACGAGAGGGCTGCCATCAGTAAATAACCTTATGAAAGTCCCGATAACACTGCGCGTCGCAACACTATGCCAAGTGTTGTTGGTAACTATGTGACGATCACTTCTGCTATTATGGCATATATAGTAAAATAGTCTTAAGCAACAAGCAAACAACTTCAAATAAACCCAATGTCCAAGTTATATTACTCTTACTTCAGTATGAGTATATTATAGATATATTATAGATACTCTGGCTACTTAGGGTGCGTGATGATATGCCAGTCAGCACATGTGATTTTATTAATATGACGATATATCAAACAATAGCACGAATAAAAGAGATACCGACAAACTGTTACGCAGAGGATCCGGGTTCTGCATGTCTGAATGCAAACCTGCATTCAGACATGCAAGTTTCCTCACGATGTTTTCCTTCACCGTTTAGCAAGCGATAATTAACAATTTAACTCGCTCATAACTCCGAAAAGTCTTTGGTGCGCACGAGTTCTCCATAATGTTCTTGAAAGACATGTGAAGTCTGTCAAGCCGCACTAGGTCAGTATGTTGGACTATGGCCTTACGCTTCTTAGAGTGAGAAGAGTCCCAGCAGTGAGGCAGTTTTATCAAACAATGGAGTCATAAGCAGGCCCCCGTCACTGGCTCAAAGTCGCGCGATAAATACCTACCACTTCGTGTACCGCTGTCGGTACAAACGACAGAGGGCCGCCGCTCGCCCGGCAGCGTGTACGTACGGCACGTTGCCCGCGCTTTCTTATAGAAATGCCGAAACCGCGAAGTTATTGCGCAGTGGATGGGTGTTAAAGGCACAAAACAAATGAAAAGTTGTTGTTTTTTTCATTGCCGAAGGACAAACAATGATTTATGTAGTAAGTAATGGTATAAGATTTGATATAAGTAGGTACTTATATAAAATTTCATCTCCAAATTGACACCATTTATTACACAACTGCCCAAAAAAAGGAGTGTTTTTATTGTATGTAAATATTCGTATATTGATAACTTTAGGTTATTAGAGATAAATATACTTAATTAATGTTGTTTTTATTAAATAAAATCTACTTAATATCAGAATCTTATGTACGTACCTACTTACTGTATTGTCTGGTATTGTGCCCGATAAACGGGAATAGGCAATAGGCCCCCCACTACGTACGATTATTATAATTTTTATTTCTTTTATAACATTACTTATTGTTAATTTTATTATATATGTTAACAATAGGTTTGTATTTACTAACAGACTCGTGTATATATAGGTATTTAGCAAATAAAAATAGGTATGGTTATTTCGCAACATTCCTTTTATTACCAAAATCATCATAAGAACAACCCTAGCGCCTTCGTTCGATGACGCGCTTGTACGTACAGTCACACAATCTGCAACTCTTTGAGTGCGT
Organism: Euclidia mi; assembly: GCA_944739405.2. Taxonomy (NCBI): domain Eukaryota; kingdom Metazoa; phylum Arthropoda; class Insecta; order Lepidoptera; family Erebidae; genus Euclidia; species Euclidia mi. Next base: position 86,426,358 of record OX123184.2, read on the forward strand.
ACTTAGGGTACCTACATATCTCATCACTGCGAACAACGGCTATTATTATTAAGATTTTGTAGGTGATTATAGCGTAGGTATTTTCGTTTTTGTATGAGAGTGATGTATCTGTTACGTAGTAACTATTTAGTAATCTGTGCCATAAGCTAGTTTTTTAATAACGCCAAACAAAATACTATAGAAAGTATTCACGCAGCTTTCAGCTGTTAAACATTTGAATATGGTAGCCCAGTTAATATTAGACAATTCTTCATTAATCTGTTCATAATCCGCTTTGTAGAAGTTAATTTTTTGCGATTTAGTGTGTGATAGGTTTTATACACAAAAGTGGAGCAGAACGGTGGGTGATGAGAATCGTTTGGAAGTAATATATCCAACGGATCATTTGTGATACAGTCAGTGTTACTAATTAATAAATCTAGAATACGATTTTTATTGTTACTAATATTGTTAAATTGGGATGCATTTACGAGCGACATAAAATTGCATAAAATATGTTGACTAGCCATTGAGCTACCGTTACAAAACAGCCCAGAAATAGTGTTGGTAGTGTTAGGTACCCAGTTCACATCTGGCAGATTATAATCGCCAAATAAATAGAAAAATATAGGATTTATTTTATCTATAATACTAGATAATAGATTGAAATGATCTTCATAAAGAGATTCAGCAGTTCTGGGCGGAATGTACGCTGCGCTAATGACGTGCTTTTCGTTATTCATGCCTGGCAACTGTATAAGAACATGTTCAACATGGGGCGATGTAGGTAAGAGAGATTGTATAAGAGTGGAATTAAGATTTTTAAGAACAGCTACAAGGACGCCACCCCCTTCTTTTTTGTTTGAAGCAATACGATTGCGGTCACATCTATAGATACACAGTGTAGCGGTCATCTATAAATTCATTATCATACACTTGTGGCGTGAGCCATATCTCTACTAGTATAATGATGTCATAACAGTTGTATAAAACATTTAGTTTGGTTCGTATGCCTCTGCAGTTCTGATAAAAAGTGGTTAATCTAGCCATTATTAATAGATAAGCAAAATTAAAAAATGATTGTATAAGTAGTATTGGAAAGACATATTACAAAATCAAAAAACAAGGGATTATATTTGCTAGAATCTAGAATAAAATTGACACGAAGCAAAGGCAGCACGAACTTGTGTTTCAACATATCCGACTGAATACTATTTACTAAAAGACAGTACACATAAATATGACGAATGGTAAGTATGGTCTTGTCACAAAATTACATAAGAAAGTATAAGTATTTAAGTAACAATGAAATAATATAACCAGTCATGCGAATTACTTCAAAGTGAGGTGAACAGGTTTTAAGACGTATATGTTATTTTTAAAAATTATAATTGAAAAACGAATGAATTGCTTTTAAGTACGCTTACTTGATGACGATACAGAACTCGACTTAATTTTATATATGTCTTGATGTGTTCTAATGGCAATTGCTGGCGTGTTGTCCTTCACACGTACGAGTATGGTAGCGTGCTTGATCCACACGAACTTAAAATTATTTTTCTTGGCGGCTTCCCGGCACTCACGAAACAACTGCTTGTTTTTAAGCGTAAGATGCTCATTCATGGACACTGGTTGTGGTGTACCTGCGATGCCCACGTGGTCGCTTTTTAGACCTTTGGCCAAGCGAAACGTGCTAAGAAGTTTGTCTCTCAATAAACGTGAGTTAAGCTTCACAATTATATTTTTAGGTCGCTTATTCTGTTTGTGCGTGTGGTACGCGATGTATAAAAATAATATCTATATATATATATATATATATATACATATCATCATCCTCAGCCCTTAAAAGTCCACTGCTAGACTAGGCCTCTCCTTTGAAAGGAGGAATTGGCCTACTATACCACGCTGGCCAAACGGGTTGGTGTAGGGTTTGTATCAAGTTTTCCTTCTCTTACAGTGCTGTTCTCTGCATAGTATGCTCCTTCTGTCGGCTCTTACGACACCCATGGGATGATATGGGGTGTTGACATTCCGTATTCTTAATCCGTCACCACACGGACAATATATATATACGGCGTGTGGGTGTGAATTACACCTTTGCCTACCGCTTCGGGGATAAAAGGCGTGAATTTATATTATGTTTTGTAATATAATTAAATTTTGTGCAAATATTTTGTATTTAGTGATTATTGTACAACCTCAGTTGACGTACTAGCAGACTGACCGCTAAAAGCGTCAATTGCAGATTTTCGTTTATAATTAAATACGTGTCAGTTCGGGACTGCAGCAATAGACAACTACGGTAGAGTGATTTAATGTAAATAGTAGTTAAAATCAAGCGTCGAGTCGAAAATGAGCATCGTCTGCATAATAAATAAATTGTGAACGATATAAAATGAAAAAAAATTCTATTTTGCGGATTTCAGCCCGTAGCTTGATTTCATAATACGACATGATCATCATTTTGTTATCTTTTCTGTTTTCACACGTTTAACATTCCTACATTCGGGGTCGCCGTTAGAGTGCCGCTACGGTGCCCTCTAACATCGTATTGACATGTCGTTCTTAATGATTCAACGAAACGCGGTGCATGGCATTATATATATATATATATATCATCAGCCTTTAACAGTCCACTGCTGACTAGGCCTCTCCTTTGAAAGAGGAATTGGCCTACTATACCACGCTGACCAAACGGGTTGGTATAGGGTTTGTATCAAGTTGTAATTCTATTACAGTGCTGTTCTCTGCATAATATACTCCCTCTGGCGGCTCTTACGAAACCCATGGGATGATATGGGGTGGTGATATTCCGTATTCTTAATCCGTCACCACACGGATATATATATATATATATATATATATATATATATATAATTAAAATATATTTAAAGCACTGTATTTTGTATTCTTTTAACAAAATCTGCGTTTTAGTTTTGCTTAGTTTCTTTTTTAATTCAGTCCGTATTATTGAGATGAAAATATAATTCTATAGCGGTTTCTTCTACAAAATTAATTAATCTTATTTAAGGCCCGATTTCAATACCTATCTGTGTAGGCATTACCTAAATAAAAAAAACAATATGTGTACGAAAATAATTAGACAATCCAGCATTTTTCTCTTATTGCACAAAAATAAAATGTACAAATGTACTTACATTCGTATTGTACACAATGCTAACAAATTGTTTATCATGTTCTGCAAGTACAATCGTCATACCCCGACAATTTGTGTCGGTACACCGGCGTACTACGAGCCAACAGGAACAATGACTAATAGTCCCTTCGGACATATTCATCGTTTACAGACCCTTTATGTGAGTAAGCCGTCACGAGTGAAGCAGTATCCACGGATACTGGCCATTCGTTACGCAGGTACAATGGCCTCGGGATTGATTAGGCTCATGACTCTGTAAATGGCAATTAGGGTTTAAGTGGTTTCCTTGATATTATAGAGCGTTGAGTGTGAGTTTGGAACATACACAAGACAAAGATTCATAATGCTGTTCGGTGTCGGCTACTTATATGTTTACGTACCAGTATGTGTACATAAGCGCAAAAGTTTCTAATATCTAAGCAATCGTCTTTATTCAGACTTCATTTTTTAATCAGCGGTTTTTTGAAACGTTAGTCAAATCCCTGTCCAATGTGGTCACCAAAACATGATTAGCTGTGCAAAAACCGAGGCAATTAAAACTGGCGACTATCATCAAGCAGAGTTATAACACAGAGGCGTTGAATAATGTGGTATCTAGTTTGAACAGCTGGCCAGGCAATGTAATATAGAGCTGTGCAATGTACCCGAAAAACGATCGGAAAACTTGGTCACTCTAATGGAGACTATACTACTATATATGGGAGAGAGAACAGCACTGTACACATACAAACCCTATACCAACCCGTTTGGCCAGCGTGGTATAGTAGGCCAATTCCTCTTTCAAAGGAGAGGCCTAGTACAGCAGTGGACTGTTAAAGGCTGATGATATATATATATATATATATATATATATATATATATATATATATATATATATATATATATATATATATATATATATATATAATGCCATGCACCGCGTTTCGTTGAATCATTAAGAACGACATGTCAATACGATGTTAGAGGGTCCCGTAGCGGCACTCTAACGGCGACCCCGAATGTAGGAATGTTAAACGTGTGAAAACAGAAAAGATAACAAAATGATGATCATGTCGTATTATGAAATCAAGCTACGGGCTGAAATCCGCAAAATAGATTTTTTTTTCATTTTATATCGTTCACAATTTATTTATTATGCAGACGATGCTCATTTTCGACTCGACGCTTGATTTTAACTACTATTTACATTAAATCACTCTACCGTAGTTGTCTGTTGCTGCAGTCACGAACTGACACGTATTTAATTATAAACGAAAATCTGCAATTGACGCTTTTAGCGGTCAGTCTGCTAGTACGTCAACTGAGGTTGTACAATAATCATAAAATACAAAATATTTGCACAAAATTTAATTATATTACAAAACATAATATAAATTCACGCCTTTTATCCCCGAAGCGGTAGGCAAAGGTGTAATTCACACCCACACGCCGTATATATATATATATATATATATATATATATACAGTTACATCACGCTATCTATTTGCCGCCCTTTTACATTGCATTATTATGACGTCCACCAGTTCCACTTAAAAATATGAACTATTACAGCGAATATTAGTCGCTAAGGCAATGTCAAATACTGTGTGCATATTATTTTTCTGAAATTTTGACACATATTGATATACAAATATACGTATATTAACAACCATAGTGAAATCAATTAGGACTCCAGCCAACACTATCAATTATCTGGCTTCCCGTGATATACATAATTTAATTTACGTTCCTATCTATCGCAACTCCTATGAACAGTGCAACGTTGCCGCTCTTCTTTCTTTAATATTTAATAAGTAGGTGGATAAATATTATTTCTTTGTTATAGTGCAGGTATGCTAGCGTAAGCGTGAAGTTTAAAGTTATGAAAATAAAACAAATATTGAGATCAATGCAATTTATTACGATAATATCACAAGAAATACTTACCTAAATGTAAAGTACCTATTAACTTATTTCTAAATTATGAGAAGTATTGGCACATAAGAAAAATAGTACTAACGTAGTATTGGAGAGAATCATACGCATATCTAAGCATACGCTTAGCCTCAAACGTCCATACATGTAATCATTTGCAAGTTTTACAGGTATTTAGATACATACGAGTATACGGACGTGGCAATATCGTAAAAGTTTCAAACTATTAATCATTTGACATCTTGGACGTCAAATGACAGATATTGTGAAACTTTTACGATATTATAACGTCCGTATAAGTACATATATGTGTAAATAACTGTGAATCGCACAAGTGATTTGTTTAAACCCTGCTAAACAATAAACAAAAAATAAAATCGAACACAAACTAAATCGCCGCGCCGATTGAAAAATAACATTTAGATTTAAATCACAGTCACAAGAAATAGTAACTTAAATTAAAGGTACCTGTCTACTTACCTCTGATTTAAAATCATTATTATTTAGGAACACTTTTATTGAGGTAGATATGATATTTACTGATAAGTAATAATCAGGTCACTTAAAATACAAAATTATCTTAAATAAACTCAAGTCAAACACAGTAGGCTATACCAACCTACTTTTATAAAACGGATATACGGACGTCAGTAATCCAATTTGATATAAACGGACGTTGAAAATCCCACGATTTAAATATATTTCAATTACCTGACATCCGTATAATATTAAAGTTTACAATATTAACTTACACAATGAAATATACCACGATAAGATTTACACGATTTTACGTGGTGAACATAAAATCGGTGGTTCTCATTTAGTTAGCAGTACCCTAATTAAGCATCATAAACTTACAACATTTTTTATATACGTATATAGATATACGAAATTAAAATCATGAAAATTCACGATATTGTAACATCCGTATACTCGTAGTATACGCATATCTACGCAAAAGCATACGCTTAGCCTCAAACGTTCATATATGTAAACATTTGCAAGTTTTACAGGTATTAAGATAAATATGAGTATACAGACGTGGCAATATCGTAAAAGTTTCAAACTATTAATCATTTGACATCTTGGACGTCAAATGACAGATATTGTGAAACTTTTACGACATTATAACATCCATATAAGTACATATATGCGTAAATAACTGTGAATCGCACAAGTGATTTGTTTAAACCCTGCTAAACAATAAACAAAAAATAAAATCGAACACAAACTAAATCGCCGCGCCGATTGAAAAATAACATTTAGATTTAAATCACAGTCACAAGAAATAGTAACTTAAATTAAAGGTACCTGTCTACTTACCTCTGATTTAAAATCATTATTATTTAGGAACACTTTTAATGAGGTAGATATGATATTTACTGATAAGTAATAATCAGATCACTTAAAATACAAAATTATCTTAAATAAACTCAAGTCAAACACAGTAGGCTATACCAACCTACTTTTATAAAACGGATATACGGACGTCAGTAATCCAATTTGATATAAACGGACTTTGAAAATCCCACGATTTAAATATACTTCAATTACCTGACATCCGTATAATATTAAAGTTTACAATATTAACTTACACAATGAAATATACCAAGATAAGATTTACACGATTTTACGTAGTGAACATAAAATCGGTGGCTCTCATTAAGTTAGCAGTACCCTAATTAAGCATCATAAACTTACAACATTTTTTATATACGTATATAGATATACGAAATTAAAATCATGAAAATTCACGATATTGTAACATCCGTATACTCGTAGTATACGCATATCTACGCAAAAGCATACGCTTAGCCTCAAACGTTCATATATGTAAACATTTGCAAGTTTTACAGGCATTAAGATAAATATGAGTATACGGACGTGGCAATATCGTAAAAGTTTCAAACTATTAATCATTTGACATCTTGGACGTCAAATGACAGATATTGTGAAACTTTTACGACATTATAACGTCTGTATAAGTACATATATGCGTAAATAACTGTGAATCGCACAAGTCATTTGTTTAAACCCTGCTAAACAATAAACAAAAAATAAAATCTAACCCAAATTAAATCGCCGCGCCGATTGAAAAATAACATTTAGATTTAAATCACAGTCACAAGAAATAGTAACTTAAATTAAAGGTACCTGTCTACTTACTTCTAATTTAAAATCATTATTATTTAGGAACACTTTTAATGAGGTAGATATGATATTTACTGATAAGTAATAATCAGGTCACTTAAAATACAAAATTATCTTAAATAAACTCAAGTCGAACACAGTGGGCTATACCAACCTACGTTTATAAAACGGATATACGGACGTCAGTAATCCAATTTGATATAAACGGACGTTGAAAATTCCATGATTTAAATATATTTCTATTACCTGACATACGTATAATATTAAAGTTTACAATATTAACTAACACAATGAAATATACCAAGATAAGATTTACACGATTTTACGTGGTGAACATAAAAACGGTGGCTCTCATTAAGTTAGCAGTACCCTAATTAAGCATCATAAACTTACAACATTTTTTATATACGTATATAGATATACGAAATTAAAATCATGAAAATTCACGATATTGTAACATCCGTATACTCGTAGTATACGCATATCTACGCAAAAGCATACGCTTAGCCTCAAACGTTCATATACGTAAACATTTGCAAGTTTTACAGGTATTAAGATAAATACGAGTATACGGACGTGGCAATATCGTAAAAGTTTCAAACTATTAATCATTTGACATATTGGACGTCAAATGACAGATTATGTGAAACTTTTACGACATTATAACGTAGGTATAAGTAAATATGTGTCTAAATAACTGTGAATCGCATAAGTGCTTAGTTTAAACCCTCTTAAACAATTAACGAAAAATAAAATATAACACAAATTAAATCGCCGCGCCGATTGAAAAATAACATTTAGATTTTTTTGGTAATAAGGCGCATTTGACATTTCGTTTTGGTGTAAAATTAGGGATATAAATCACAGTCACAAGAAATAGTCGCTTAAATTGAAGGTATCTACTTTCTTCTAATTTCAAATTATTATTATTTAGGAACAATTTTAATAAGGTAGGTATGATAGTTAAGTGCTGATAAGTAAATTATCTCAAATAAACTCAAGTCGAACACAGTGGGCTTTACCAACCTACGTTTATAAAACGGATATACAGACGTCAGTAATCGAATTTGATTCAAATTATAAACGGACGCCGAATATCCCACGATTTAAATATATTTCCATTATCTGACATCCGTATAATATTAAAGTTCGCAATATTAACTAACACAATGAAATATACCAACATAAGATTTTACACGATTTTACGTGGTGAGCATAAGAACGGTGGCTCTTATTAGTTTAGCAGAACCCTAATTAAGCATCTTACACTAACAACATTTTTATATACCTATTTAGATATACGAAATTAAAATCGTGAAAATTTACGATATTGTAACGTCCGTATACTCGTAGTATACGGACGTTACAATATCGTAAATTTTCAAACTATTTGTCATTTAACATCCTGGACGTCAAATGATAGATAGTATCAAACTTGTAACGAAATTGTGGCTAAGCGTATGCTGAGATTTGGGTGACGCAACGATTATTTAATACCGGAACATACTGACAGCTGCATATGCTGCGGCTCAGGTTCTGCTCTGGCAGAAGCTGAACTGCACTGAGTTACAAAGTCATACGCATATCTACGTAAAAGCATACGCTTAGCCTCAAACGTCCATATATGTAATAATTTGCAAGTTTTACAGGTATTTAGATAAATACGGGTATACGGACGAGGCAATATTGTAAAAGTTTTAAACTATTAATCTTTTGACGTCTTGGACGTCAAATGACAGATATTGTGAAACTTTTACGACATTATAACGTCCGTATTAGTACATATATGTCTAAATAACTGTGATTCGCACAAGTGATTTGTATAAATACCCTGCTAAACAATAAACAAAAAATAAAATCTAACACAAATTAAATCACTGCGCCGATTGAAAAATAACATTTAGGTAGGTTTTTGTAATTAGACGCATTTGACATTTTGTTATGGTGTAAAATTAGGGACATAAATCATGACACAAGAAATAGTTACTTAAATTAAAGTTACCTATCTACTTACTTCTACTTTAAAATTATCATTATTTAGGAACACTTTTCATGAGGTAGTTATGATAGTTACTATTAAGTAATAACCAGATCACTTGAGAAAATACAAAATTATATCAAATAAACTCAAAATGAACACACGCCTACACCAAACTACGTTTATAAAACGGATATACGGACGTCAGTAATCAAATTTGACTCAAATTATAAACGGACGTCGAATATCCCACGATTTAAATATATTTTATCTATCTGACATCCGTATAATATTTAAGTTCACAATACTCGCTGCTATGGAACAGGCTCCCTCCTGAAGTTAGAATTGCCACCAACCGTTATGCATTTAAATCGAAACTACGGAATCTTCTCTTTGACAAGTTGAAGGAATTGGCTCATCACTCTCATCAGCTATAGCATAATTATGTATTTATGTATGTAATATATTTATGTATTATATTTATGTGTGTATCATATCTATGAATAATTATATATATCTATAGTATATTTATGGTTAATAATATGTATCTAAATTATTAATATGTATTTAATAGATATCCTAATTTCACCACATGGCTAATGTACCTACCTCATCTATCTCTGCACCACCAAAAGGTTGACTGGCAGAAAATGCCACTAGGCATTAAGTCCACCTGTGTACTATTTTTGTGCATAAAGAATAAATTTAAATAAATATATGAATTAACACAATGAAATATACCAAGATAAGATTTTACATGATCCACAAAGATGGAAGTAGAGTATACTCTCTCTTACCACTACACTGTAAACAAACAAATGTACCAGCTAATACAAAAACTAAACAAACTAAAATAACTGATTATTTTACAACTATACAACCACCAAAAAAGGCCCAAAATACTATTTGTTTTCGCAGATAAAATTAAGCCAAGAACTACTACAATAATACACCAAAATATAGCAGGCGTAATAAATAAACAAGAGCTTATTGAGGTAGCCATAAATGATTTATCGAATAATATAGGTAATATTGACATTATCTGCTTAAGAGAAACCTTTTTAAAACAAGGATCTGAACCCAACCTTAGAATAGGCAATTACAAATTAGCTTCGTTTTTCTCACGCCCTAACCAACGCAGAGGAGGCTCATGCATACCTACTAATAAAGCATGACCTGGCATACAAACATATTAGCAACTTATCACCTTCAGTCCCCCTTCATTTTGAATGTAGTGCTAAAGAAATTACTACTTTTAATCTTGTAATAGTATGCATTTACAGAACACCCTCATCCAGCACAATTATATTCTTAAATAAATTTGAAAAACTCGCTGATAAGCTATGCAAAAAGTCTAATAAAATGTTATTATCTGTGGAGATTGGAACATTGATACATTAAAGTTAAATAAGGTATCCAGTGAATTACAATCCATACTTAAAAACAATAACTTAAAAAGCCACATAACATTACCGACGCGAAAATCATCTTGTTTAGATCAAATTGTAAGTAACGTTCACGAAGGTAAATCTAATATTCATTACCTAGCATTATCTGACCATGAAACTGCCCAATCGTTGACTATCAACAATGAGACCTACAGTGTAAATAACAAATCTTATAACTATCAAAACAAAACCATTAGAGATCTTAGCCAGGAAAACATGGTCAAATTAAAAAACTGCATTAATAATTTGCACTTCACTGAGGTATACGAACTACAAAGTACAAATGAAGCATTTAACACCTTCCATGACACTATCACCATGTTTTATACTTTATGTTTCCCCAAAATAACGATAAAAAGTGTAAGTGTAGTCAAACACGTAAAAAATAGAAAACTAACTAAAAATATAAAACGATGTTGTATAAGAAAAATAATGCTATACATGAAATATCATCTTGATAGACACAATAAAAGACAGAATAAGACAAGGTATAACAATTATACATCAATATTAAAACAATGTATCAACAAAGCGCAACAAATAAACAATCTAAACTTCATTAAAAACGCAAAAAATGCCTGCTCAGCTGTATGGAAAATTATTAAAGAAAACAATGATAAAGCAATAACTAGCGCACACATAGAATCAATAGAATTTAACAAAAAGATCTACACCAAGCCTATTAAAATTTGTAATTTATTTAACAATTACTATGTATCACTGTGCAGCAATGTTAAAAAATACGAAGATACAGGCCCACCTAACCATATTACCAAAATATCTCAAAATACTAAGACCCTTATTTCTCACACCAATAGACAACTCTGACACATTAAAGATAATAAACTCCTTAAAAAATACTCATTCTACTGGCTTTGATGATATAAGTACAAAGGTATTAAAAACCAGCGCACACTCTTTAGTAGCACCATTAACCTATATCATTAACCTGTCACTCGTAGTAGGTAAATTCCCTGATCGTCTTTAACTATCAATTGTTAAGCCAATGCACAAAAAAGGAGCCAAAACTAACATCAATAATTACAGACCAATTACACTCATACCTATACTATCAAAAATATTCGAGAAAGTTATGTACATCAAAATAGAGACATTTCTAATTTCTTGTAATATCTTAAATAAAAAACCATTCGGTTTTCGGAAACAAAGCTCCACTGCATTGGCATGTTTTTCTTTAATAAAGCATATTACAGAAGCCTTAAATAATAAATCTATAGTCGCATGTCTGGCTGGTAGCTCTTGCGGATCCGCAAGAGCTACCAGCTCGGGGTGGAAGTGTCATTCTCAAGGGCGTAACTACGGGGAAACCCGCTCCGAGTCTCCGTTGTCACGAGACCCGCGATGGTGAAACCGGTGCCGCACCGCTCAACACCCCTAGCCACTTGCACCGGTGTTTCCCTCTGGCTGCCTCTATGGCAGAGTTTATTTGCTTTGGGCGGCTGTTAAGAGAGGGCCCATCCAGTGGGTTGGCGAGTCACCACCTGCCATCCGGACGGATACTATTAGAGTATTACTGGCAGGTGCCATTTTTCATCCATAAAAATTACAAGTCCATCAAACACCCAATCCCATAAACCAATTAAATAAGGCTCCACATATTACAATAGTCTTACATATGCTGCGGCTAGTCCATAGCTGTTCTCAGTAGTGCAGTTGTGGAGGCTCCGCTGCATGTGTCCCATCCCATTTTAGATTAAAGCTCTCTACGGGCCTCTGCGCGTTGGATCCATATCCCCGTGTAAGCCTCCCAAAGGTCCGGTTATTCTTTTAACACTAAATTTTAGAAGAATAGCCGTGTAACAGAGACACTTACGAATAATAATAATAATTCATTTATTCGCAAGAAAATGGTACATTAACAGGTGTTTATAGATGGTTGGTTACAGCATATTCTGCCCCTTGGGGCGTGCGAATTGAGTGCAGTAAACGGGTACTACATGGGAATATAAAGAACAAATATATTAGAAACATAACAATGAGTGGCACATGAAACAAAATAACATTTTACTAATATGCATCGGTGATAATATTAGTTGCCTAGGGCCTTATCTTCTAGATATTCCTTGACACTATTATAAGTTTTATTTAATAGTATATTAAAAAGTTATTTTTTAAATAGGGATATAGGTAACATTTTGATACTTAGCGGAATATGGTTATATATTTAAATTTCCATACAGTATGCATTTCTTCTAAATAATTCCAATTTAATAGATGGCAGTTATGTATCATCAAATTTTAAAAACTATTCAGCATGATGTTTTACTAGTAAACCTATTTCTAATATGTATAAGCATGGAACAGGTAAAATCTTGTGTATTTTAAATAGAGGTTTACAGCTTGTCAGTGTATCGACTCCACATACTGCTCGAATACACTTCTTTTGGTTATAAGAATTCTGTCATCTTCAACCGAGTTACCCCATACAACAATGCCGTATCTGAGCAGGGAGGATACGTAAGCATGGTATGCAGATACTGCAGCATTAATGTTTACTGTCAGTCTAACTTTTTTTTAAACATTTATAAATCGATCTATGTATTTTATTGACTAGTTTTTCTAAATGAGGTTTCCAATTACAATATTTATCGACCCTGATACCTAAAAATACGCAATTATCAACAACGTTTATGTGCGTGTCATTATGATTTAATTTAGATTTGTTGCATATGTTTGGAACTGAATAATATTTGTTTTTGTCATGTTTATCTTAAGGATGTTTTAATTAAGCCAGCTTATGGCATTATTGAGTGTCGCTTTTATATTTATTTCTAGATTAAGTTTATGTTTATCTTTAATTATTATTGTTGTATCATCAGCAAATAGTATAATTTCCTGGTTGATTGCATCCGGGAAATCGTTAATGTATAACAGAAACAAAAGAGGGGCTAAAATACTCCCTTAGAGTACGCCCTAATTGTTTATTTTGTACATCGATCTGTATTGCTTTTGTTTATTTTTATAAGTTCTGTTTAATTCGACATATTGTATTCGATTTTCTAGATAACTCTCAATCCAGTTATAAACATTTCCACGTAACCCATAATTTGAGAGCTTTGAGAGCAGTTTTTGGTGACAGACGAAGTCAACAGCTTTTGTCATGTCTAGAAACAGACATGCGACTATAGATTTATTATTTAGGGCTTCTGTAATATGCTTTATTAAAGAAAAACATGCCAATGCAGTGGAGCTTTGTTTCCGAAAACCGAATGGTTTTTTATTTAAGATATTACAAGAAATTAGAAATGTCTCTATTTTGATGTACATAACTTTCTCGAATATTTTTGATAGTATAGGTATGAGTGTAATTGGTCTGTAATTATTGATGTTAGTTTTGGCTCCTTTTTTGTGCATTGGCTTAACAATTGATAGTTAAAGACGATCAGGGAATTTACCTACTACGAGTGACAGGTTAATGATATAGGTTAATGGTGCTACTAAAGAGTGTGCGCTGGTTTTTAATACCTTTGTACTTATATCATCAAAGCCAGTAGAATGAGTATTTTTTAAGGAGTTTATTATCTTTAATGTGTCAGAGTTGTCTATTGGTGTGAGAAATAAGGGTCTTAGTATTTTGAGATATTTTGGTAATATGGTTAGGTGGGCCTGTATCTTCGTATTTTTTAACATTGCTGCACAGTGATACATAGTAATTGTTAAATAAATTACAAATTTTAATAGGCTTGGTGTAGATCTTTTTGTTAAATTCTATTGATTCTATGTGTGCGCTAGTTATTGCTTTATCATTGTTTTCTTTAATAATTTTCCATACAGCTCAGCAGGCATTTTTTGCGTTTTTAATGAAGTTTAGATTGTTTATTTGTTGCGCTTTGTTGATACATTGTTTTAATATTGATGTATAATTGTTATACCTTGTCTTATTCTGTCTTTTATTGTGTCTATCAAGATGATATTTCATGTATAGCATTATTTTTCTTATACAACATCGTTTTATATTTTTAGTTAGTTTTCTATTTTTTACGTGTTTGACTACACTTGCACATGCAGCGGAGCCTCCACAACTGCACTACTGAGAACAGCTATGGACTAGCCGCAGCATATGTAAGACTATTGTAATATGTGGAGCCTTATTTAATTGGTTTATGGGATTGGGTGTTTGATGGACTTGTAATTTTTATGGATGAAAAATGGCACCTGCCAGTAATACTCTAATAGTATCCGTCCGGATGGCAGGTGGTGACTCGCCAACCCACTGGATGGGCCCTCTCTTAACAGCCGCCCAAAGCAAACAAACTCTGCCATAGAGGCAGCCAGAGGGAAACATCGGTGCAAGTGGCTAGGGGTGTTGAGCGGTGCGGCACCGGTTTCACCATCGCGGGTCTCGTGACAACGGAGACTCGGAGCGAGTTTCCCCGTAGTTACGCCCTTGAGAATGACACTTCCACCCCGAGCTGGTAGCTCTTGCGGATCCGCAAGAGCTACCAGCGTAAGCTATAAGTGTCGCTTTTATATTTATTTCTAGATTAAGTTTATGTTTATCTTTAATTATTATTGTTGTATCATCAGCAAATAGTATAATTTCCTGGTTGATTGCATCTGGCCGGCCGACCAAGGCAAGCCAGTGTTGAGAGTCCTGGGGGTGCTCTTGGAAATCCACTCCGACCAGCCAGTAAAGGCAAGCTGGAGACGAGGCCCTGACCGACTCTCTAAAAGCATTCGGGACCGCAGTGTCGCCACACACATTCAGCTCGCCACAAAGCTGCCCTGCGGTTGTAAGGTTTCTTTTCATCTTGTAATACATTTATTGTTTATATTACTCGATGAAGGTGATGTTTGAAAGCTGTTATTATTATTATTACACCATTTTACGTGGAGAGCATGAAAACGGTGGCTCTCATTAGGTTAGCAGTACCCTAATTAAGCATTGCCTAATTAAGGGGTGCATAGGGTTCCCACCAAGATCTTAGGGCCCAAGCCAACCTCACCTGCAAGTGGTGCACCTGCCGATCAACGGACGAGGCTCTGGCAAACAAAATATCCCGATAAGCGGCAATAGGCTCGCTACCTATTACGTGGGATCAAAACACTGGCGAAAAGTAGGCGTTTAATATGCCCCTGCCTACCCCTTCGGGGAAACAGGCGTGAGGCTATGTATGTATGTATAATTAAGCATCATAAACCAACAACATTTTTATATTCGTACTAGAGGACGCCAGCAACTACGCCTGCATTTTTTTTTAAATTTACCCGTTTTGATCGATCCCGTGGGAATTTCGGGAAATCCCTTCTTAGTGCACCCCTACGGTCCCCAAGGAACATACATGCCAAATTTCAGCTTCCTGCGCTCAATAGTTTCGGCTGTAGCGTGTCTGTCAGTCAGTCAGTAACGCAAGGATTTTATATATTAAGATTTAGACACACAAAATTAAAATCATGAAAATTTACGATATTGTAACGTTCGTTTACTTGAAATTTTATATTATGTTCGTATACTAGTATACGACTGTATACTTGTAGTCGTATACTCGTAGTCGTATACTACGAGTATACGGACGTTACAATATCGCAAATTTTCAAACTATTTTTCATTGGGATATTTTTAACAGCGTATCAAAAATGTTATGTAACACACTAAAGTGAGTTACGCAAAAAATCTTTATTATTTCACTAAAATACTGACTTGCACAATAAAATACTATTTGTACACCAAATATGATGATCTTTTTACAAAATATCATTTGATATGAAAAGATTCGTCCGCTCGGGAAACTTATCCACTCAGAAAACTTAATAGGTTATGTTAGGTTCTCTTCTGACCCTGCTCCCAAAAATAGGAGCCCTGCGAAGCAGCAGGGCTCCGTCAACTTAGCTTAGTGGTGCAATTAGTATTTTTGGTGGAAAATTAGTATTTTTGACTAACAGTTAAATACAACCCTTTTTCATTTAACACCCTGGACGTCAAATGATACATAGTGTCAAACTTGTAACGAAATTTTATTGTGGCTAAGCGTATGCTGAGACTCGGGTGACGCCACGCAGGGTAGATCCGATTATTTAATACCTGAACATACTGACAGCTGCGTATGCTGCGGCTCAGGTGCAATGTGGACATGCGTCTGTTCTGCTCTGGCAGAAGCTGACTACCTGTATCTGCATCAACTGCACTGAGTTACAAAGTCATACGCATATCTACGTAAAAGCATACGCTTAGCCTCAAACGTCCATATCTGTAATTATTTGCAAGTTTTACAGGTATTTTGATACATACGAGTATACGGACGTGGCAATATCGTAAAAGTTACAAACTATTAATCATTTGACATCTTGGACGTCAAATGACAGATATTTTGAAACTTCTAAGACATTATAACGTCCGTATATTTATTTATATATTTATTTAGGAAAGCTCACAGACTAATAACAACACATTTAATTAAATAAAAAAGAAGTTGCTAATTACAAGCTACCACATATAAATGCAATGTAACAAAGATTAATTATATCAGTTACTGTTGTAAGTATACCGACTTGCTCAATCATACAATAAATACAATGTTGCAGCCATGTTCCGCCATAAAAAAGTAACTAAAAATGAGATTCATAATACACAAGTTAGTATAATTATATATTGTTATAACAAAAAAAGTCAAGAAAATAATAATGAAAAGGTACACAGGAAAAAAACCGCAATCTAGGCTATACATGCCGATCGCTGCTAAAGAAGTCACAATTTATACGTTTTTTTATTTTTGGTCAAGTTAGTGCAGAATAAATCCAAATCTAATTTCCGTGACATTTGATTAAATGATTCGGCGCAACGTAAAAGAAAAGAGTTCTGTCTGTATTTCGTTGTAGCAAAGGGAACGTGTAAGATCGGACGTTGTCGAAAAACTAATTGATTCATTCCAAGCTTGATGTTACCCATCAACTCAAGGCAATCAATCGTGTCATTGGCTATGTTTATAATGGTTCTTCTGAGTTCCAGAAGTAAAATATGATACCGTTTACAACGCTCGTCATAGTCAATAGAATATTGATTCGCTTTAATATCTAAGTATCGCAAAAACTTTCTTTATACACCTTCAATGCATGATATATATACCTGGTATTGAGGGTTCCATACCTGTGACGCATATGCTAGATTGCTACGTACGTACATAGGCACAGTACAAAACGTTTACTGTCTTAAGAGACCGAAAACATGAAGACATTCTTATCACAAAACCAAGTGCCTTCGACGCCGTGTTTGTAATGTGATTGATGTGCATATCGAATAAAAGCTTTGAGTCCATGATAACACCAAGGTTTTTAACGTAGTCAACTTTCCTAATAAACTTATCATGAAGTTTGTAACCTGATCCTATGGTAAGTTTTTGACGACTAAATGTTATGTAACAACACTTTGCGATATTTAACTGTAGTTTGTTAAGTGTGCAACTGTGCAGTATGCTACAAATTTATCAAGGTCGTTTTGGAGTTTCCCTACATCCGATGCATCGTTAATAATTTTGTGAATGTTCATGTCATCCGCGTATACATAGAAGTATTTATTTATTATTTATTTATTAAATACTTTATTGTACACTATAAAAGGACATTTCACAAAAAATCGTTTTACAAACACAGTACAATGGGCGGCCTTATCGCTAACAGCGATTTCTACCAGGCAACCTTTGGATGGAGATTATTGGTAGGAAAGAAATGGTAGTTTCAAGTGTACCAGTAAATTATGATTATAATTTAATTATATACATTGATATATAATAAATACTACAATAATATATCTACTCATACATAAATAACTATACATACACATACATAAATAATATATATGAAATACATATAATTATATATAAGGAGTGTTATAATGATAGGTAGTGATCCTTGACAAGAGATTTGAACCTCGTTACCGTCTGAGCCTGCCTTATATGAAAAGGTAATGCATTCCATAGCCGAACAGCAGTGACACAAAACGATTTATCATAAAATCCAGTTGAATGTGCTGGCATCTTCAGTTTCAAATTTTCTGATGACCTTAAATATCGGTTATGCGTATCATGAAGGAATTCGAATCGTCCTTTAAGATAGGAAGGAGTTGAAGGGTTAAACAGTATATTGTACAGCAGAGATAGAATGTGAGCATTCCGGCGATATCGTATGGGTTACCACTTGAGTTGTGTTCGAAATTGTGAGACATGATCGTATTTGCGTAATCCAAATATGAATCGTATACAGAGATTTTGAAGTCGCTCAAGTTTTTCAAGCTGGTTTTCGGCAAGATCTGGATAGCTGACATCTGCGTAATCAATAATGGGTAATAGAAGAGAGTTTGCAAGCGCAATTTTGGTGGCAGTAGGAAGGAAATTCCTAAGTCTTCTTAACGAACCTGCCGAAGCAAACACCTTACGACTTACTTCTTGGACCTGCGCGCGCCAAGAAAAAGTAGAATCGATAGTTAAGCCAAGGTTCTTCACTTTATCCTGAATGGGAATAACAGTGCCATTGAAAATAATGTCAGGAATTTGTGACCAGTCGATCTTCGTTATCATTCTCGAACTACCAACAACGATAACCTGAGTTTTCGAGGGATTCACTTTAAGTCCATAGGATTTACTCCAGCTGCTAATCTGTGCAAGATCACTGTTGATGGTATCTACAGAATGTGATAACCGTGCGAATGGCGACTGCGTGTAGATTTGGAGATCATCTGCATAAAGGTGATAGGAAGAGCGAAGATTATTTGATATAGAATTTATAAAAATTGCGAAGAGTAAAGGAGACAACACGCCACCCTGGGGCACGCCAACAGTAGTGTTACACCAAGACGAAAGTGAATTTTCAATGCGTAAACGTTGTCGGCGGCCACACAGGTAACTCCGAAACCAATCAATCACCGTAGGAGATATGTTAAGAGAGCTAAGACGGCTAAGTAGAATGTCAAAATCCACTGTATTGAAGGCGTTGCTAAAATCTAGCAGAGCAAGGATTGTGAGCTGTCCGCCTTCCATACCAGCCCTTATGTCATCCGTAATATTGACAAGGGTTGTAGCGGTGCTATGACCTGAACGGAAACCGGATTGAAATGGATTAAGGAGATTATTTTTAGTTAGGAATGAGTTGACTTGACTGTGGACGAGACGTTCGAGGACTTTGGAGAGGAATGGTAAGATAGAAATAGGTCGATAGTCAGAGAAGGATGAAGGATGAAGAGTTTTCGGGATGGGAGTTATCAGAGCATCCTTCCACATTGATGGGAATTGACCACTGGATAGGGAGTAATTAAGGATGTGAGTAATTATGGGCAGGATTAAGTCAAGGATTGGAAGGAGCATATTACGGCTGACACAGTCGCTACCAACTGCGTTGGAAGTGATTGACATTATGCTCTTCTTAACATCACTATCGGTGAAATGATTAAAGACAAATGATGAATAACTAGGGGTTGGCAGGGATGAAAGATAATTTATAGTGCTTTCTTTAGTAGTCCTATCAATATTGGACAAGGCAGAGAAATGTTGATTAAGCATATCAAAATTGAAGTCATTGGGGTTAACGTGTTGACGTGGTTTGATGACCCCCAGGGTTTTAAGAAATTTCCAGACCTTCGCTGGATCTCCGTTCTTCACAGAATTATGGATGTGTTGGCGTTGTGCGTCCCTACACACCCTATTGCAGTGATTCTGATCGCAACATATTTTTGAAGATTGTGATCATCAGGCTAAATTTTGAATTTAAATTTTGCTGCAGCTTTTTTGTTTATAAGCTGTTTGATGCTTTCAGTGAGCCAAGGTGAGGGAGGATGTTTTATTTTTACAGGTCGAATTGGTGCATGCTTATCATATAGATCTGTGATATTAGATGTAAAGATGCTGACCTTTTCATCAACAGATTTGGCATTGAAAAGTGAAGTCCAGTCAATATCACTGACATCTTTACAAAGAGCATCGGTGTTCATGCCACCAAAATTACGCTGCATTTGGACGTTACGCTTAATTTTAGGTGGACGGATTTTATAGGAGACATAGAGCAAGTCGTGGTAAGAGAACATGTCTGCTGGGTATTGCCCGTGCATGGTGACATGTTCCTTAGAGGAAACCATGATTATATCAAGAAGGGAAGGTGTAGAGTTTGGAAAGTGATGAGTTGCGCTTAAGGGTAGTATAGACAAGTTACAGGCTATAGAAGTAGAACGAAGAGAAGAAGAGCGAGAATCATTTTTAGCAGACAAGTATTAAAATCACCCATTATGATAACGTGACTGTAAGAAGGAACAAGATTAACCAGTACGGTTTCAAAGGTCGAAAAATAATCAATACGTAGTGAAGGACAGTAGAAAACGCCGAGAAGGACTTAAGTGTGGTTTAGTGCAACTTCCAGAAATAAATGTTCGCCGGCATTTGGTGGCGGTGGTTGTGCAGACATACTTACAACTGTATATGGGATATGTGAGCGAAGATATATGGCAACACCCCTACCGCCCCCGACCGCCCGATCATTTCTGATAAGTTGAAAACCAGGCAGGGAGAAAGACAAAGAAGGCAGACAGGGCTTAAGCCATGACTCAGAAACAAGGATAGCATGAAGGTTCTTACAGTCTAGATTGGCCAGCATATCAGGAAAATGTGCCGGAATGCTTTGGGCATTGATATGAACGGCATTGAAATTTTTAGGTACATCAGAAAATTGAGAATTAAGACTGTCGGCAAGTGACGGTATACTGGTAAAGCTGTCATCTATACTACATAACGAGTAGAAACTTTCATCATCACTGTTGCTATTAGTATCAATGGCTGCAAATATTATGCTTAAATATAATACAAATTATCTAAAGAAAAAAATATATATACTAAGAAAAAAATATATATATTATGAAAAGATAAATAAATAAAAAAAAAGAATATTATATATATAAACTACTACTAAAAAACTGAATATTGATTCAAAACTACCAATAATGCACCACCTGCCAGTAGTGCCAAGAGTAGAAAATGACGTTGTTCATGAGATACACAGTCATTATCACAGTCATTATTACGTAAGTATATAAGAATTTAGGAAACAAGAATTTATATCTCCAGTGAATAGAGTAAACAATAGTGGGGTCAAAAGCGAACCCTGAGGAATTCCAGATGGGATTGAACACCAACCGAGAATTGAGAATTGAGAGCGATTTTCAATGTACGAGCTGAACCAGTGGTACAAATTACCATGTATGCCGGCAGCAAAAAAAATCTGTTACAGTATTTTGTGGTCGATTCGGTCAAAACATTTTTGTTAATCTGTATAGATCACTACACACACAATCTACCTAACTAACCTTGAGATATAAAATCATGAGATAGGATTAGATTTGATGTAGTGGATCGGCCGCATAAGAACCCATGTTGCTCAGCACCAAATGATAATATAAATAATACGTTCTAGTACTTTAGAAAACAAACATAACTTTGAGATTGGACGATAATTCTCTACATTAGATTTATCACCTTTTTTAAATACTGGTGTAATGAACGCCGATTTTCATTTTAATGGAACTAAACCTTCTGTTACCGACCTATTATAAAAAGCATGCAGAGCGGTAAAACCAAACTATCGGCTAAACTTGTTATAAATAATGGAGGGATGTAATCTGCCCCACCAGATTTAGTAAGATCCAAACCTTTTAAATATTTCATAACCTTTCCAGGAGAAAAATGTATTGTACTGATGTAATTTGTGCTTCTGCTGTTACCATTTAAAGTACTATACTCAAGTAGACAAGGCATATTGTCTACTTCTGTCTCCTGAAAAGTTGATCTAAAATATATTGCGAATTAATTACTAATTTCTAGACCCATATTAGCTTATACATTCTTATTATATAGTAATAGTACAGTGTACTAGGCAGTGAGGAGGTATTTTTTCTACTTTTAATAAAAGACCAAAAGGCCCTCGGGTTATTTAGGTTTGTGTATTCTACGTTAGTAATGTATTCGTCAAAACAAGTTTGTTCTAAGTCCACAGCTCGCCGGCGTAATGAAGATACCGTTAGATAGTCACTCATGTTACCATACAATTTAAACATCCGGTGGTACTTTGACATTTTTTTTACCACTTTTATAAGGCCTGAACTATACCAACGCGGATGAGAAGTTTACCTGATAGATTTCATAGGTATAAATTTATCTCTGAGAGAATATAATCTGTCGTAAAAATGTTTAACTGACTGTTCCAACGGCTCAGTGCATAACAATAAATGTCAGTCTGTTTTATTAAGAGCAGATTTAATTGCATCGTAGTTACCCTTATGGACAAGATATTTTGAAGTTATTTTGTCTGCAAACCGATGAATTTCTACAAAACGTACCTCCACAATCAAAGGTTTATGGTGCGGGTCTACGGGGATAACCAACGGGTCATCGCACTCCGCAACGCTTAAGAAGTCAGAGATCAAGTTAATCACAACTGTTTTATTACACATTATAATAATATTACAATGTTTTACTAATAAATGCTAAAATATACTTATTAAAATATAATTGCAGTCACTTATTACGCTATAGCGGGTATTAAGTAAAAACATCTTCTTCTGCCTGCCCTGGTCTCATATTACTTGGGGTCGGCGCAGAATGTCTTTCTCTTCCATTCTCTCCAATCAGACGTCATCTCATCATTCACTCCCTTTTCATCCATGTCTCCTCTCACACAATCCATCCATCTTTTCTTTGGTCTTCCTCTTGCCTTATATCCCTCAACTCTCATCTTCATCACCTTTCTAGTCACATGATTTTCATCCCTCCTCATGACATGCCCATACCAGGATAGACGATTTCCTTTCAGCTTTACTTGCACCAGTGCAACTTTAAAAACATACGAGTTTTAAATGGACACAGTCAAACACAGAGCACTTCAATCATACAAATACGAAGAGTGACAAAAGCCGGTACGGCCGGACAGTGATTAGTCATAACGGGCAATACGATGCGCAGAATTATATACACTATGTGGCTTAAATTATATCTGACTAAAAAAGTTAGTAAAATGTTTTTAATAGAAACATAACACGGCAGTATGTACATCGATAGACTTAGTTGGAATACGTGAATAGCACAACTCGACCAATAGTATCTCGCACAAGAACATTATTAAAAGATTGTAATATAATTGACAAATAATCATACGATTCTTGCAAGGTCCATTT
Organism: Euclidia mi; assembly: GCA_944739405.2. Lineage (NCBI taxonomy): Eukaryota > Metazoa > Arthropoda > Insecta > Lepidoptera > Erebidae > Euclidia > Euclidia mi. The sequence continues at coordinate 86,450,148 of OX123184.2, forward strand.
CTGACTTCACTATAATCACGTGCGATGAATCAGTTTTCTTTCTTTTTTCTTGGCGAGCTTGACCCAGACGTAACGAAAGTCCTTATTCGCGGCTGCCTCCTTTGTTTTCGATAAAAGCAATTTATTTTCAAGTGTGCGGTGATCATTGACATGTATTTTCTGATTGCCCGTCAAACCTATGCGTCTTACTGTCAAAGGACTGCTTTTGGATGCTTGTCTAGCTGCTGCAATAGAATCCTCTTTCACGTAGCGATTACAGAAACTCACTATAATCGGTTTCGCACGCTCCTTTTCACGGGTCGGTACTCTTGTTATAAAGTTGACTTGGGTCTTGTTAACAGCTTAGTAGCTTATCTGATAACCAAGACTCGAGAGCATGTTGAACAAATTTTCGTTGTTTGGTTGAGGAACGCCTTTGATTTCCACGTTGTTCATACGCGCCCACTCATGTTCATACGCGGAGTCAGTACCTGGATGATACGGATGATACGGAGAGATACTGGTCTAGATAAGCGGACAAGCGACCGGTCTCCGCTTACTAGTCTAACCAGATGTGATTTAATATCAGCTTTTCCTCAGAGCGACTGCCGTTTGACCTACGCAACCCAAAGGGATAGCGGTATTACATGGTTTAGACCAATAACAACAGTTATTTAAGGGTACTGACGCCGCGTAGCGACTGTCAACTGTTCACGAGAGCCAAGAGTGATGGTTTAACATGCTCGGTAATTAACAATTAAATACCAAATAACTCCGAAAAGTCAGTAGCGCGCGCGGTGGTTTCGAACTCCCCGCACGGCAGTCTGTTGGTATATCCTACTGTCTACTGGCTATCGTTGCCTGCTTTTTGGTTATTTAAGTTTTTTTAGTTAAATCATGATGGGGAAGCTGTCCTCATTAGATTTAATAACATACGGCAATGAATTGTCATAATAAAATTAGTACAATTAGAAGTAAATAATATTCTTCAAACATCCTCAAATCAAGGTGAACAAATACTTTTGAGCGGTAGTGTATGTCTAAATAACTGTGAATCGCACAAGTGATTAGTTTATTTAAATCCTGCTAAAAATAAACAAAAAATAAAATGTAACACAAATTAAATCACCGATTGTAAAATATTATTTCGTTTTTTTTGTAATTTGACCCATGTACCTAACAGTTTTGGTGTAAAATTAGGAACAAAATCACATTCATCTTTGGGGTAATGATCATACATAAAAATATTCGCAATAAAGGCACCAAAACATGGAATGTTCAAGAAAATAAATCAAATTTTCAGGTTCATTAATGTCAGCAACAATATGCGACGGTCGATGGTGAAAATAAATAGTAATGTTATTAAAATGGATGCAGTGGGATCTTAAAATAAAATGGGTTTCATCTCAAGGCTATCTAAGGTTGTTAGTCAAAATATGATAAAATAAACTTTTGTTTAAAAAACGTGTCGACATAAATAACCTCCATTTTAGAATCAAATCAAAATTTAACATCACAATGTCAGCAATAGTTACGAATTGACGAGCTCTCTATTAAGCTGAACTATTTTATATATCACAATAGTGACGAATACACTCCAGACGTGAATTGATTTGATGAAAACAATAATTTAGGGGTTTTCCAAGGCAGCGGCACAATACCATATATATATATGCATTATTGCGTGTTTAATGAAGTTATTAAGTATTTTTTTATAAATTAACTCCCTTGAAGTTCCAGTAGAGGCAACGAAGAATTGAGACCTATGAATATAAAATAAGATGCGTGTGATATAAAAACATGAGAAATACGGCTTAGTAAGGTAACAAAAATAAATTTTACAAAATACAGATCTTATATACGGGTATACGTAATCCTTAGGTATTCTGTTTCTTTTCACTTCGATTGTTTTTCCAGACATTTCGCTTAAAAAGGCAGACGCTACATCACATATCAACTGAAAACGTGTAAATACTTACTCACAAATAGTGAATAAAATAACCGATAAATAGAATCCTGCAAATTCAGATCTATTGTGTGCACGAAGTGGCAACGTAGCATTGAGATCTTTCGTTGGACGTCACATACGGCTAGCAATGAACGTATAGAATAAAGACAAAAGCGCCACTAGTTTTTGCGACGAAAATCAACGGAACTACGAAAATATTCTGTGCAGCAAGATTGGAAGAAAAATGACGTCCAATTTATTTTTCATATTTTGACTTTTCTAGTATCAGGGGGGCATTTCGCAAGCATTGCACGTAGTCTCCTATTTGACGTCCGATATATGGACGACTCAAGCAGGTGGACGCCACATTAGATGCAAAAATGGCCATAGTGGACGTACAATAGGTTGCGGGATATATATATATATATATATATATATATATATATATATATAATGCCATGCACCGCGTTTCGTTGAATCATTAAGAACGACATGTCAATACGATGTTAGCGGGTCCCGTAGCGGCACTCTAACGGCGACCCCGAATGTAGGAATGTTGCTTTTATAATAAATAGCGTGCTCTACTGCGCTGTGTACCTGTTATGGTTGTCTTTTGGGCTAATTTTTTTTTGCTCTCGCAGTAGAAAGACAACATTTTTCTTGAAAACCTTTCAGACTTGATGGTGCATCTGTGTCCCATGCTACATAAGACTGATTGCATCATACACCACAAATCAAGTTATATTTTCAATTCTTACCTTTTAAATAAGGATGCTATGTCCTAATCCCAGCCGCTGCCCGCCACTTTCTGTATATCGTCACTCCACCTAACCGAAGGATGTCCTACACTACGTTTGTCAAGGCACGGTCTCCACCCTAGAACACGACTACTCCAACGGTTATCGGTTCTGCGACAAATGTGACCAGCCCACTGCCACTTCAGCTTCCCATGTTAACATACTTTGCCAGTGACTCGTACCGACTACAATTCGAAGCATAGTGCAGATTGCTGTTGAAATACGAAATGATCTCACAGTAATAATGTTTTCGATTTCTCAAAGGATATAAAGCTACGAACCCTACCCGTGACGTCTCAGAGATTGATTGATCACTTTTGTATCATCACGTTACTACGCCGAATACGGAAATATTATTCGTACATTTCCGTAATGTGCATCATACTTATATAACAGGTTTGCAAATGTTTATTTGATTGGTATGCGTCTATGTTATGGATATTTTGTGTTTGCTAGATGCAAAACAAATTTTTTGTATTAATTATTTCAAATCTGTCCTCTATTTTGTAAGACTCTCAACATTATACATGTACTATAAAGGTTGACGAAAAACTTACATTTTTATACAGATACTACTACTTACTAAAGCAGTTGAATTGTGATATAATGGATGATACGATATACGAAATCCAATGTATTTATAAAAAAATAACGTACAAATACTACATTTCACATTTGCAGCAGGCTTGTACAAAACTGGCGGCGTGTGGGTGTGAATTACACCTTTGCCTACTGCTTCGCGGATAAAAGGCGTGAATTTATATTATGTTTTGTAATATAATTAAATTTTGTGCAAATATTTTGTATTTAATGATTATTGTACAACCTCAGTTGACGTACTAGCAGACTGACCGCTAAAAGCGTCAATTGCAGATTTTCGTTTATAATTAAATACGTGTCAGTTCGTGACTGCAGCAATAGACAACTACGGTAGAGTGATTTAATGTAAATAGTAATTAAAATCAAGCGTCGAGTCAAAAATGAGCATCGTCTGCATAATAAATAAATTGTGAACGATATAAAATGAAATAATTTTCTATTTTGCGGATTTCAGCCCGTAGCTTGATTTCATAATACGACATGATCATCATTTTGTTATCTTTTCTGTTTGTCTATTTCTATTTTCCGTTTTATCTTCTTTCATCATATCAGCCAAGCGACGTCCACTGCTGGACATAGGCCTCCCCCAAGGTTCTCCACACAGACTGGTCTTGAGCCACCCGCATCCAAACGCCTCCCGCGATCTTGACGAGATCGTCGGTCCACCTTGCGGAGGGCCTACCTCTGCTGCGTCGTCCGGTACGTGGTCGCCACTCCAGAAGCTTTCTGCCCCAACGGCCATCGGTTCTTCGAGCTATGTGCCCTGCCCAATGCCACTTCAGCTTGGCTATGTACTTTACCTCTACTTATATCATGATTTATGTTGTGCCAGATTATTCTCCTTTTGTTTTCTCGCAATTCACCGATTGTGATGTTAAGAAGAGTATTATGGCAATTGCGTCCAATGCAGTCGGTGATGACTGTATCAGTAGGAAAATGATCCTTGCCATCCTAGATATAATCCTTCCAATCCTATGCAACATTTTAAACCAGTCCATTATCCGTGGCATTTTTCCGTCAGCGTGGAAAGATGCACTTATAATTCTCCTACCTAAAAAACCTAAGCCTTGTTCCTTTTCAGATTACCGTCCCATATCCTTACTACCTTTCCTGTCAAAAGTCCTTGAACGCCTAATCCACACTCAACTCAGTTCCTTTCTCCATAAAAATTCGCTCCTTAATCCATACCAATCTGGTTTCCGTCCTGGCCACAGTACCGTCTCTGCATTGGTACACATTACTGATGACATTCGCAGAGGTATGGATTGTGGAAATCTAACGGTTATGTCCTTGCTCGATTTCAGCAATGCTTTTAACACCGTGGCTTTTCACATCATACTCGGCATTCTCCGCTCTCTTAACATATCTCCTACGGCAGTTGACTGGTTTCATAGTTACCTGTTTGGTCGCCGGCAACGTATACGCATTGAAGACTCTTATTCCAGTTGGTCTAACACGAATGCCGGGGTACCACAGGGTGGCGTGCTATCTCCGTTACTCTTCACGATATTCATTAATTCTATCTCTAACCAACTACTTTCATCCTACCACCTTTACGCAGATGATTTACAAATTTACACGCAAGCCCCCTTAGATGAGTTACCAGATGCATGTAGAACCATTAGCACAGATTTGGCTCAGATCTGCGAGTGGACCAAGAAATATGGACTGATGGTGAATCCTGATAAAACTCAGTTAATTATTATTGGTAGCCCAAGAATGACTGCAAAAATTAACTGGTACGATCTACCACTGATTACTTTCGGCGGAAAAGATCTCTTTTATACTAAGAAGGTTAAAAATCTGGGGATCTACCTTGATGAGAATCTATCCTGGGTACCACAAATACAGGAGGTGAGTCGCAGACTATTTGCATCAGCTGGATCTCTGCGTAGACTACGCAACTTTCTTCCGACTGCTACTAAAATTGCGCTTGCACAATCGCTGCTGTTGCCTATTCTCGACTACGCTGATGTCAGCTATCTTGACCCCACGGAGGAGCAGCTAGACAAACTTGAGCGCCTTCAAAACTTCTGTATAAGATTTATATTTGGATTACGCAAATATGATCATGTCTCAGAATTTCGCAACAGACTCAAGTGGCTCCCAATTCGTCTTCGCAGGAATACTCACATTATTACATTACTTTATAATGTTTTATTTAATCCCAGTACCCCCTTTTATCTCAAAGAACGTTTTAAGTTCCTTCATGACACACATATAAGGACCTTGAGGTCGTCTGAGAATTTGACCCTGGCGATGCCAATCCATTCTAGCAATTACTACGGAAAATCCTTTACAGTTCAAGCTGCACGCCTGTGGAATGGATTGCCGCTAGAAATCCGTAAAGTGAAATCGCTTGACATATTTAAGTGTATGTTAAAAAGACACTACCTGTCAATCTAACGCCAATAATTATAAGCATTGTTAATTTATCATAACTATATTGTATAGCTGTCGTTCTACAAGTGTTCCGTTCACTGCTTCCTTATAATTATATAATAATATTTTATTTATAATATGTATTGTATCATATAGTACCTATACTTATGTATGTTATAGTAGTATAATATAGTATGTATTTATGTAAGTGTATATTACAATATGTATATATTTAGGTTCTTATTTATTATTATTATAGATTACTGACGCTACACCATCAATATACATGACTGCTAACCTACATCATTTCTGTCCATCCGCGGTTGCCATGAAGAGATGGCTCTATTAGCGATAAGGCCGCCAATTGCACACAAGTTTTAAGTTATATACTTCTGTAAATACTTTGTTTGTTTTGGTGTTCAATAAAGTATAATCTATCTATCTATCTATGTTGTCTTCATGACTTGTAAAAAACGTTGGTTCAGCATAATTCCTTCTTCTCTTTTCATACATACATACAAAGACTCATGCCTGTTTCCCGGAGGGGTAGGCAGAGACTACGGAACGCCATTTGCAACGATCCTGTCATACCTCTCTTGCTTCAGTCTCTTCCATCTAGTTTCTCATGCATGCTCTTCTGTTTAGGCTACTTCTGACTTGTTCTTTTTTAGGGTGTCTCCAATCTGGTCAGAGAACGTCCGCCTAGGTCTTCTCCTTTGTCCTGTCCCATTCACACTTGCCTTATATGTCTTCTTTGTCAGTCTATCATCATCCATCCGGTCCATGTGCCCAAACCATTTTAACATGCCTTTCTCGATGCTTGTCATTATATCTTCTTTTACCCTACAACACTTTCTTATCACACAATTTTTTACCCTGTCGGTCAAAAATACACCACACATACTTCTCAGTGCTTTCATTTCTACAGCATTTATTCTAGTTTCAAGTCTCTTCTGCCATACCCAACTTTCACTACCATACATAAGGGTAGGCACTAATACCCCTCTATGCACAGCCTAACGTGCTTTTTTGGACACGGTTTGGCTATTCTTAAATGCCTTCAGAGCTCCATTCACTATATTATTTGCATTAACTCTTCTTTCAATATGTTCTTCATTCTTACTATATCTTGTAAACAACGTACTCTTTTCAATCGCAGTCATATCGAAAAAGCGTTTCGTCTCTTCTCATGTTAATAAAAATGAAATGTTAAACATGATCTAAAAAAAAACCAGAGTTAATTCCTCACGTAACAAATATCCTTTATCCAAGCCAATCGACGTGAATCGTATCTGAGGCTATAAAATCTTATTTAATTGGAAAGAAAAAAGCAAGCTGTAGGTATACTGACGTCGTCGACAAATCTAACCAATCAGCATTCACTGCATCTGCGGATTGCAAGGATCTTATCAAATAACGGATCGGCTTCATTGCTATCGCTACACCAATAAGCCCTTCTTACGTAATACGACATATATTTCCTCAATAAACAGCAAAAATCTGCCAGCCATTTCCGATACGATTACGATTTCTTTTCTATATAGGCTACGAAATTAGTATGGTATACGTAGATTCGAAGAGATTGCCTAGTAATCTACGTTGTTTCAATATTTGTATTAACATGTTTGGCCATATTCGTGGATGATGGCTACTCGTATATAACTATAGTAAAGAAATCTACATACATGTATTTCAATGGATGGCTTCGGACGATGCATCAAGTTAGGAGACATCCAACGTACTCCATCAACGAAACATCTAAATGGGATACATGATTATTCATTCCAACGTCCATGAAATGGACGCTTCGTTAATTGCTATTCAAAGAGGCGTACCATTCTTCATCTAGCAAATGCAGTATAACTTTAGGAGCAATCTTCGTCATAGAACTTGAATGCGCGAAGAGAAAATATTGCGTTCGAGAACGAGAAGTGAGGGTGTGAAGGGAACTAAAGAAGGTCATTAGTAGCTGCCAACGATGCGTGAATATATTGTGATTGGCTGTTCGTAGTAAATTATACTATTGCAGTTCGTAGTAACTAGCAATTGAGTGCTTGTGAATATATCTGTGGAACCAATGTATTTTTAAGCGACTTCAAATAGGAGGATGCTTTCATTTTTACCACTACATCTTTTTAACGCATGCGATCGGTAGCTTCATAATCTGTTTTACTTATATAATCACTTGTTCTGACTGATACATCATCGCAGAGCCTAAAAGCACTGAAGGAATTCAAACAGTGTGTTTCCTTCATAGGCATCCATTAACAAAGTTTTTTTAATATTCCACGCCTTAAAAGGGTTGAATAAGCGTTTAAAGTTTGTTATAAAACTAAAGCAAGCAACTCATTTTGAAGCAAGCTATATGAGAACGCAGGCAATTCCTTATATGCTTAAATAAAAAATCCTCGTCTTCATTGCTGTAAATTCAAAATACCCCATGTAATCTTACTATCACTTGAGCTCTCCAGTTCACTAGTGGCGTCCGCGTCGCCGCCAATCTATGCAATCAGCATTCGCTCCATCTACCGATTGCAAGGATCTCATCACAACAGATTCACTCGATTGCCGTCATGCGGCCTGTCCTTATAGCCCCTGTACGTCATTCCACATGACAAAAAACCAAGGTCATCATAATTAAAAATAAGTTTTCTGAAATTATATATACAATGTCTTCAGAAAACACAAACAGTTACAATGTATGTTCAATTTGTATGTACAAACTAAAGTACAGTAATATGATCATCACGTCATTGCGTGGCATTAGATTGCATGTGACGCGTATATCTGAACAACAACACTGCTTGCTTTCAATATTTATTACATATTCGCGAAACATTGGCATGACTGCTTTATTACATCTCTTTTCTAACGTCAAACATTGGATCGGATTCTTTTAAGGTAAAGTGTTCTTGAAATTTTCCTCTGAGAACTTGTCAGTTTCATCACGAGGTAACGATTTATGATGACTTAAGTGATTAAATATGATTCCTATATCGTTGTCCTTAAAAAAAGCTTGTATAATGTGGGTGTAATAGGGCCTATCAATTAATAAACATTATTTTTATTATCCAATAAAAAAGGGTCAATTAATTATTGACGGGATAATTTTAATATATATATTCCTAGCAGAGTGTTGTAAAATTGAATTCCGCTTTTAGCGGTGTGTGTTGTCTTTGAAATACTGGTCATACAAGCCTGAAACAGACTACGTACCTCTTCGGAAATATTGCATATAATTCGAAAGAAAACAAATTGATAGGTTTTGTGATTTTCCTCAAGAGGCAGATTCAGACTTAATATTTATTTTTATGGATTGGTGAAAATAAAATCCGGTAGAGGAACGCACTGTACTAGCTGAACGGTAAGGCATCTGCCGAATCCACTACGATATCAATGTACTCAAATAATAACAAAGAAATACTCGCTGAATCGCTAATAGAGGTTGTATAACAGTTACTTTAAAAAAATCAATTTGAATATGTTTAGAAGTGTCGGGTCGTAGTGTGGTCGAAGCAACGAGCGGTCGAGACAATGTCAGGTCGAAACGAGCAGCTGCACTTGCTCATAGTATAGGAACGTTGACCTGAGCGACCAGCCGCCTCATGAACTCATCCACAAATAATACAGTAGTTCTATGTATATACAGGTTGCTCAAAAGAGCTCATATCAAGTACTAGAGGATGCCCGCACACTTAATTTAAATGTTTCTTACCGATTCCGCGAGGGTTTTGAGAAATCCCTTCTTAGTGCACCGCTACGTTCCCCAAAAATATACATGCCTTATTTCAGTTTCTTGCACCCAATTGTTTCGGTTATGCGTTGTCTATCAGTCAGTCATTAACGCAAGAATTTTATAGATATAGAAGATATAGGTTCCAGAACAAAAGTTGTTCATAATTATATAGTATAACCACCTCCTAAGAAGTATTTGGTATATTACAAATATCATAATTTTTATGTTTATTATTATAGCACCGCCAGTTCATTAAATTTTTACTCATTTTAAGATCCTTTTAGTCATTTTAGTTTATGACCCATGAAGGCATGATAAAGATACTAACAGTAACTATTTGTGAAGTTTCAATGGCGATATTTTTATATTACAACAACTTCACCTGTAGGATCTAATTTGTTGATCCAAGCCATTAAAAATCTACTTAAAACTAAATGAGTACAGTATGAGTAAAGTGACAAACATACGTACGTACATTATGTAGATACAGATTACCTATAGCGTTATTTTTTATGTAGAGTCTGAATGTGGATTAAGAATGGGTGGGTCAGTGTTTAAGACCCTGCTATACGCTGACGATCAGGTTCTATTTGCATCGTCAGCGTTGGATTTGCAGCAGATGGTCACCACGATGAATGAAGCGTATAAGAAGAAAGGTATGAAAATGAATGTTAACAAAACCAAAGTCATGGTCATAGAGAGGGATGATAGTGTAACTGAATGTGACGTAATGATAGGAGATGAAAAAGTGGAGCAAGTGAACGAGTCTGTGTATTTAGGGTCTTTGTTTACGAGAGATGGAAAATGTGAGGGGGATATTGAAAGGAGAGTGAAAGTAGGAAATTGTGTGAATGGCGCCTTACAGTCCATCATCAGCAATGGTATTATCCCAAAGCAAGCTCGCCTTGCTATACTGCAGGGAGTTTTGGCGCCAACACTGATATATGGTAGTAAATCATGGGTATGGCAGAAGAAGCATGAAAGTAGAATCAATGCTGTGGAGATGAGAGCTTTAAGGAGTATGTGCGGAGTAAGGCTGATTGATAAAGTGAAAAACAGTATACGAGAGAAGTGTGGTCTAAAAGAAGATGTAGTGACAAAGGTTGAAAAAGGAATGTTGCGTTGGTTTGGACATTTGGAACGGATGGATGAAAGAAGGAATACGAAAGGAGTATATCGTGCGAGAATGAATGGAAATGTCGGTAGGGGACGCCCTAGGCGGACGTACGCCGACCAAATAGGTGACGTACTGAAAAAGGGCCAAATTAAAAGTACCCATAACCGACCCGCATGCATGATGAGGTTAATGAATGTCGAGGAAGCGAAAGAAGTATGTTTGAACCGAAGCATGTGGCGTTCTATAGTCTCTGCCTACCCCAATAGGAGACAGGCGTGACGATATAGATAGATAGATAGATTTTTTTTTTGTGAAAACTTATTGTCTTTATTAAATTGCCGAATTTCCTCTTGCTTCTATTGCAGAAACTACCTGGCTGAAAATACAACTATAGTATATAATATGTTCTTTAATACCTTAACTACAACTAATTATACATATAAGCTACAGCCTGTATATAGAGCGTGTATATGTGTGAGTGCCGCGAAAGCGTCGAGTGGAGCCTTCTTTGACAATCTTAGTTCCGCGGCATTCTGTTTGTTGAACCGCCCCGCGCCTTCGCTCCGGTATTATTTATCGACCCCCCCCTCCATCCCTCTTACCTCACACCCCGGCACCCCTCACCCCCCGCCACAAACTCGCTCTAATGTGAAACGGCCCACGTTCACCCGACCGGACTATCAACTTTTAAACTTGGCTATTCATACTGTAGATGTTTTATTGGCTCCTAACGTTTCTACCTTTACGAAGGTTTGTTTTGTTTGGAACTTATACTCGTACGGCTACCGGTGTTTACTTTACGTGGAAATATACGTATGTGGTACTTCAAAGTAAATAATACGTATTTTATGTGTTGTTTCTAAAAGCAAAAGTTAAAATATCAGAAGCACATTTTATTTAATGTAAGTGCATACATAGGAAGATGAGTTTTGCTGTTAGCTTGGTAAAAAGTCTTTAGACCTAGCTTCATAACTTACTCTTCTTATTCTTCTTCAACTTAGTGTCAAGTGAAGTCGTGACCAAGTACTTGCTTATGGCTAAAAATAATGTAGAAAAATAGGTTCAAAAGGCTACGGTGTTATGTTGCCTACGTGTATCGCGTAGCATGTGCTACGTCGCAGTACCCGTAGCATAAAAATAGCTCGAGATGCCGCATCACATAAAAGGCACATTTCATAAAGTTATATCCATATAGGAGGGCATGTGTGAACAATGTAGGTATCTGTCACACGGATCACGAACAATCCGCGCTGCAACGCGCCCGCGGGCCGTCCAAATTGATCAAATGGCTCGAAATGCGGCCACCGTCCGGCAAAGTGACACACGCGCACCTCCACCGCGCGACGAAATGCACGCTAAGTGACGTATCGAGGCTTTACATTGGTGGCGTGATGTAATTGTGGAGTACGCTAGTTAGGTCTGGTAGTCTAAAAAGCGTTTTAGGAGAAACACATGCTCTCGAGTGTACGAGTGCGATGCGAGTGGATTACTGAGCTCAAAGCCAGGGATGTTATGAATTTTTTTTTTCCCCTTTTAATGCTTCGCTCATTGTTGTTTAAAATCAGCGTGTAAATAAACAAATTGCATATGAAAACTGTTCAAATATGAAAACGCAGAAAATATGAGTAAGGTTAATATTTATACGGAAGACAATACGGCTGTAGACCATATTTTTATTTAACCATCGCCCTTGTTTTTCCTCGTCTTGGTGAACAGTACCTCAATTTAAGTATAGTTTTCACTGTTTCCTTGGGCACAAATGGTGGACACTCGCAGCGGACAGCTAGGCACTGTCTAAACCTGGTGGATAAAGAGAACTTTTACATTGTCTCGTAGTCAATGTGGCATTAAGTAGCAGACAGTCCTTCCTTACATTTGCCGCCAAAGCGTTTGCGAACATCCACCTACTCCGACGTAGCTTTGTTGTATGTGTGTCGATCCCCCACGCAGAGTTGAGAATACGACACGCGTACAATACGTCTCCACTACGCCACATGTGCGAAGTGCCATCGCTTGACGTACGGACGCGAATTTTTTTGGCACCATGACAAGTGTGCCTCACATGGCGTTTGTTCTCTAGCCGACAACACAACTACTAAATTATTATATACAGCGACATTTTACATAATTCATTGGACGGTTAGCGACGTCTTGATCCCAGTGATGGTACAAACTGTTTTATTAAATGAACTATAAAAAATTTGGTGTATAATACACATCTGTCTACCCCTTCGGGGATAAAGTCGTAAAGTAATGTTATGCTATAAAAATGCAGAATGCCGGTCCTCGCTGAAGACGCCGCTTATTAATTAATTTCAGCAGTACTGAGGCTATTTACGTTATAGAGTCTGAATATATATTGCTGTGTGTATCGCGAAGTAATAGCAATAAAACACTGTGGAATAAATCAATATGATTAAAATAGAAGTTCAATAGCACCGTTTTCGTATGGGTGTGTGTATCTATATGAGACTTTAAGAAGCTGAGATTAATAAGTGAGATCATTTATAAAATATATGATCGCACTTTGGAAAAGACAATGCGGATATTGTGCAGTATCGGAATATTTAACGTGCATTTTATGTATTCGATGGCACACATTTTTCGTTATTGTGTCTATCTGGCACTATGAAATGTCTAAAAAACCGATAACATTTTCTCAGTCTGAACTTTAAACACTACGACTGGCTTTAATAAGACATTTGTTATAATTTTATTGTAAAACTTCATAATTTAAAATAATAAGTAAGAAATAATGTAGAATTTTGCCATAGTATTGAACAATACTCGCAACTCGACTGACCATAAGCCCTGACATAACGGGCAAAAACTAAACGTATCTTAAATTTTACAAATTTAATTTTTGTAAAAAGGACAAACGCAATGATAAAAATGTTCAATCCATGATCATCATCAAATATATCAACATACTTATCTTGACTGACAAATCATCACAGAGCCTTAAATATCGAAGCTCTAAATGGAAAATTTGGAGAGTACGTTCCTTTTATAACGTAGGCGTTCACCAAAGATGGATTTTTCAGACATAGGGGTTAAAAGTTCAGGGAGACGAAGCCAAGGGTTGCCCTCAACAAGGTTAAACTAAAAACCAAAATTATCCATTTAGTAAGCTGAAATTGGCATGTATGTTCCTTGGAGACCATAGAGGTGCACTAAGGAGAGATTTCGCAAAATGCCCACGACATCGGGGAAAATGGCTAAATTAAAATAAAATAGCGGGCATCACTAGTCTGTGTATAAAAACTTGAGTCAACGGTACAACATCAATTTTTACCAGTACAGGAGGCACTAAGATGTTCCTGACAAAATAGTCACGAAATTGTAGAAAAATGTTTTTTGTACCTATGCAAACTACTACAACTTTAGCGTGTAGTGCGGTATGAAGAGAGCTATTAAAGTGGGACAAGTGTGTGTGGAGGAGTAACTGCTGACACACAAATGTTTGCACATCCAACACTACTTATAGCTGAGAGTCTTAAACGTACGTCGACGCTGCCTATCGCGGCACCTACATGTACGCAAACATGTACATATGTATAGAACTTGATATGAATATATTGCTGAGGCAACAAAGAAACTTGTGACGCATTCCTTAAATATTACAAGTATACAGCAAGTAAAAAGTCTATAAAAATATAATGAATTGTCTTGACTGAGATTTAATATGTAGAAACTTGAAATTAGGGCATTGGGCTTTTCAGTTTCTTTTCCAAATTCTACTTAGTTTGGGACTAGATAGTGTTGTGTGTTTGTGTAGAGTATAATAAGAATATTATATTTAATAATGTAAGCACTCATTACGGTAGGACGTTTTATCGTCACGCTGGGTACTGATGGAGTTGAAAGTCCTCTATATTGTCGCTAGCGCGTGCTAATGCCAGTAACGCCTAGTATTTAACTTAAGTCGGTTTAGACGAACATATTATTATTGATCCGATTAAAAAAGCTTTCAATATCTCTGAGTAAAATTCAAATAGAAAAGTACATACTTGAAGTATTAGATGAAAGAAATCGTCCTCTAAAAAGGCCAGGTCAGTAATACCCGTAATAAAAAGTATACTGTAAATGCCTAAATTAATCGATAAAAATAAAGGAAACATTCCATAGACAAGTAATGTACGTATGGAGAAAATGAGTTCCTAACTCTTAAAAAAGTATTCTAACAACTCTATCGTAAGCTGTTTTGATGGCTATTACCGTTTACGATAACGGTAGCCATTGTAAAAAGGCCGTGTATGCTTGTGTGCCGCAGTAATGTTCTCGCGAGTCAGGGATATTAGTCCCGCGGTAATTTGTATATTATCGCCGCTGGTATATTATCGCCACTTTGTATATTATCGCGGTGGCGCGACGCGAGTGAGTGCGCGGAGATAAGTGCGCGCGATAACCGCACAAATGCCTCCCCTCGTGTCGGCTTGCCTTCCAAATGTGTCGCTCTATATCACGAGTACGAGTTCAGTTTTGAATTATCAAAAAGTACTCTGCATACGTGAATGAAAAAGTAAAGAATGTTGCAATAATGTTATGTATTTCATTAAAATGTTTCTCCTGTTCTGAAGCTTCGTGCGGTAGCCTAGTGGAGAGACCGACAGACTACAACGCAGCAAGGTGACGGGTTGAAGTAGACTTCGTGTACCACAGACTTCTTCACGTATTATTAAATTGTTAAATCGCTTGCCAAAAGAAGAAGAAAAACGTTATGCGGAAACCAGCAGTCTTGGAGTTTTTCATAATGTTCTCGGAAGAAATGCAAGCACCGCAAGCTGAAAATGAAACTGTAAACCTGCATTTAGCGAGCGTTGTGAGCTAAGCCTTAACCGTCTGATAATGATTCACAGTGAAAGGAGGCCCGGTTCCCAGCAGTGTGACTGATAATAAACAGGACTAATGATATTGATGATGTTTCATACCTTCAGAACATGATGTTTTAGACGACTGTACTGTCCTACCCGATCACATAGAATCACACTTGATTCGAATAATTATACAAAGGGACACTGCAAAGATCAGGTGGCGCATCGCCGCAGGCTCGATCTGACGCTAATAGGCATACGCGGTTATCTGTAGCCGTACGCTTTGAAGCCTTGATAATGTTAGGTTCTATTCAATCTCGTTCATCTACCGTTCCATTATATTAGATAAACAGACGAGGTACGCTCTAAAGGTTTTCTTTTCTAAATGAAGTAAAGTTTATTCATTTAATTTTTATGTAATGGCACAGATTGGTCGTGATGTTTTATGTCTAGAAATTTCCTTTTGTATTTTTCTTTGAACTGACTTACGCCTGTTTTATACAATATGCGACCTATCCATGATTTTAGCAATAAGATATACATATTTGACAAATTTAGTATGAAGCTTATGTCAAATATGTATCTCTAGTAGCTAGGCCCATGGAAGAAACATAACAGATAGTAGAGAAATTCTGGTCTAATAGTTTTCTATTTATTTTTTAGCAATACCTACTATGTATGTAGTATAATTTATAATCCACATACATATTACTACTCTGCTGTATTGCCTATGTTTGGCAGCGGAGTTCATAGAAGACATCGCGATTTGATAGCCATGATAACCCAGGGAATGTTTATTTAATCTATCTAATCTATTGAATATGTTTTCTTCAATACATTGATTTGATTATTGATGATTGCTATTTCTTTCTTAGACTGCTAACGAGGCTAATCGGCAAACAAAAATAATCACTTTATGACTCTCAGGTGATAATTAGAAAATTGTCTTAGAACATTGATAGTGATTCGGCTACTATATTTCTGAGACTACTATCGAGTCAAAACAGTATAATCACCCTCCTAGCGTTATCCCAGTTACAACTCAAGGTTCGTTTACTAGTCTAACTGGATTTGAATGAATATTACTGACTACCTGTCTTACTTCCGCTACTCAAAGTGATAACGATATTCTATGGTTTAATCTAAGTTTAGTCTTGAGTCAATTTATTGGTACTCAAGTGAGTACTAATAAAAGTTTTACTTGTTGAAAACATTTCTTAAATATGCGACTTGATGATTCACGCTATCACATTTTAAAAATAATAATACCCCCAATACCAAAGGCGTGGGTTGGTGAATATCAAAATCGCACAACGGAAATTCATACCTCATGTTCTGCCTTATTTCATAAACTGATTTAATAAGCTCAACACGCCGAGCGCTAACAGAATAGAAAAGCTAGCACCAAAGAGAACAGAAAGCGTTTTGTTTGCTTTAATTTGCGAGACGCTGCGTACAATGTTAAACGTTCATTAAACTAACTAACGGTAGTGTTGCAGTGCGTCACTTGATGTGTTTGTTTTTGTGTTGTAGTAATAAAGACAAATCAAATTTTCCTGAAATACCTAAAACATTAGCAGTGCTTCTGAAAGTATTTTAAAATTTCCAGATAATATAATTGGGTTATTTTGTCATCAAGCAAGCTTGACTGCTCGATGCGACGTGCCCTGATAAATCAGAACAAATGTGTCCAAATTATTATACTAATGTTCAACTAGCAATTAAAATCTATAAACTATTTTCTTGAATAATTTATTTTACATTTTTTTCATTAATTTAAGTAAAAATTACAAATATATACCAATGGGTATTATTTTGCATACTAGAGATTTTGCAATGATCCCACTTATCCGGTAAGCCTACGCAATAACAAATTTTTAACTGTGCAGATTTGAGGCGTGTTTCGTTGGATATTTTAGATGTGGAACGAAACTATTTCTCGTCATACGTGTCACAAGCGACACTTTGTTTGGCTTGTTAGTTCACAAACATGTGCAGTAGTTCATTATCCCGTTCGTTCGTTTTGAGATTAGAAGAGGCGACTACAGGAATAATCATGTCCTTGTTTTATAATTTTTATTTATCTATTTACTGACCAAGGAATCAAATAAAGCAAATGTGAATGGGACAGGAGAAAAGGGTAAGACTTAGGCGGACATTCATTGACCAGATTGGAGACATCATAAAAAAAAACAGGTTAGAATTACCCTAAAACGCAGAACATGCATGAGATATTTGATGAGAGTGAAGGATGCAAGAAAGTAATGCCAGGATAGTTGAAAATGGCGGTTCGTATTTTCTGTCCACCCCTTCGTGCAACAGGCTTGAGTCTGTGTAAGTATGTAAATATTTTTGACTGCTTCTGTGACTCAGTGGATAACATATGCGTCCGGTGATCGGCGAGGTAACGCGAAATGTGGGTGTAATGTTACCCCTGTTAACGACCTAACGTAAGTTTATAAATGATGCTCAGTGGACTATAATTACTGGTGTATAATATAAATGTGTTGATGACAATTAATAGTTCATAAGAATAAAATGATTGCGCGTGCGTCGGTTACAGTGCTTTAAGCATCGGCATCGGCGCAGACAGCTGACGTTAGATGGAAAGGCCTAAACACACTTCTGCCTACACTTTCGGAGATACAGGCGTGAATCTGTACATATAATTGTTTTAAGTTTTTTACTAATACCTGTAGTTATTCATAGCAAGTTTTCTCAAGAACTCTAGAATTCAAATTCGAGCCAAATGACGTATTACCCTTTTACTATATACCCTATAATATTACATCCTTTTACTTTGATATCGACTTTCTATTTAAACTGGCAGGTTTATCTAACTTTTAGATAACCAGAAAATTCGACAAGACAGCATATCTGTCTCTATCGTAACTATCCGTGCTGTACGGAAGAAATATTGCTCTGGTCAGTTTCAGGTGACCGGTGGTCCGTGGAATATGTTCGTTTCTATTCAAAACCTATTACAACTAAAGAGCAGTAACACAATCTTTGTTTATGTCTATAAATATACAAATGAATAAAATCGTGTCTTAGGATTTTTTATTTTTATTTTAACAGCTCAACTGCGTTTGAAACGAAAACCAATTAAATTTACAACATGCTTTGGATTTGGATTTTGGATATTAGTAATAATGACAGCATTTGTTTCTTTTGTAGCTACTTTTGTAAGGAATGAATTTCTTTTACCGAGGTACGCAAAGAAAATATATCTTATCTTGCTGGGACCCAGCAAGCATTCAATTAACGTACACGAAACAAAACGCCATACTTATTTATCTATACACACCCGAAAAAACAAAGTGTTGTCAAATGTGAATACTAAATCCACAACTCTCAGTGCAGTGCCAAACGGTGAGGTGGCAGTTTGAACTAGTACGCCATATACGCTACTAAAGTATAACATGGTACGTTATATGTATGTTAGAAAAGAATTGCTGTTATATCCAACAGAGTACAAAAAACAGTGATTTATGTCATTCAACGTAATAATTTAAATCAAGTCTACAAAAAATATCAAACAATGCTTACATCTTCGTCACTTCAGTCACGACGAGAAATTAATGTTTCAGTTTCCCCTTAGGGACTGTTGATATTTGGCTTTGTTTTTAAGCAAAGTATTTTTACATCTTATATTTTATTCCTTATATTTTATTTTTTTGCATTGTGATTTTATTTTTTAATGTTATTTATTTATGAAAGGCAAAAATAAATATGTCACACAATATTTTCTTTTTCGAATTACTGACTGTCTTTGCCTTTACTCTTTAGAGGTAGACATCTCTTTTAAAAGTAATTGGAGGAGGTTTACTCTGCAAAACCATTTTAACTATCCATCGTACTATACCGAGAGCCTACAGTCATAAGGAACTTTTTTCTATCCGCGGCTTTTCTGTATGCGAAATTTCATCATGATCGCTTCGCGCAGCAGTTACGACATAAATGTGACTAACAAACAAAATGTTTGTTTTTAAACATTTATTACATGTGTTACGATTATTTATTGTTATTCAGTAGTGTGAAATATGTTATCCACAATATTGGCTATTAGTTAACACAAATAGTAGATGGCTTTTTGTACTGAAACTTTGTTATTTAGTGAATAGCTATTGTGTCAATGGTCAACACGACATCGGACAACAATCTTAACCCTAGAGTATTAATCTTATTTTATTACCGCTTAATACTAATGATCGCTCGGGAGGCTACTTCATATATGATACAAGATTTTAGAAAGTCTTTTTATTAAAAATTGTTTTAAATTTAACAAAATAATGAAGAAAGACCTTGTTTCTTTAAACGCAATGGCACATTTTCTTTAAATTTATAATTTCGGTCTTAAAATCAACCTTAAGTCTAACGTAACCCTTGTTTGAACAGTCTTTAGAATAATAATAATCAAAAATAAAAAGTCACATATAGCATTTAGTATCTAAATTAAGTATTTTTAAAATGTTATATCACATAAAAGTAAAATTACCATTGTAATTATAAGATATTTGGCTTGACAGTAAGTTAAAATCAGACTCTATTTTTCTATCAAAATTACAGCAGTTTGGATCGAGATTGGGTTTGTAGAGCGACTTCTAACTCGGCGCTTGTGCTTGCTTGTATTTGAGATGTTCGAGGAGGTAAATCCAGATTGTTCGGAGCAATATATGGAAGATCATCTTCAAGCTGGCACGAAGGATAAGCCACACTGTCGTCTTAATCGTAATCCTCAACGTACTCTTCAGTTTCACTGTCCGATTCTTCGTTTTCCAAATATTTTTTTATCTGGTTGTCATCGAGATTCGTCTATGAAACAAAATAATCAATTCTCAGCTTTATCAAACAAATAAATAAAAAGATAATTGCAAAAAACTAAGAAACGGGTTTGGTAAAAAACCTACCTTTAATGCTAATGATCGCCGCCCAGGCGACCGTGAGGTCAATAACTCGATACCTGCATATTCCCCGCTGAACCCGTGACCACTCTCCACTGCGTCACGGGGTGCACTGTATTGGCGAGAACGCACCCCGTAATACATAGACGTAATTTAAAAATATTCTTAAAAAAACAACCGGACGCGGCCTCTCAGGCGATGATTAGTATTCTAGGGTTAAACAATAAGTCCAGTATATTGTGTGGGACTTTGTTCTAGCAACTATAACCAAAATAGTATTCTGTTTAACAGCGATAAGCTAGTTACCAAATTGCATAGATTTTAAGAGCTTTTGAAAAAAAATGGTAAAGATAGGAATAGTGCTTGTCCTACGCTATTTTCAAGATGTGCTGTTTTGAGAGTAATGTAATCAATATATTTTGACATTGAGCTTAAACTAAAAGAAAATGAGTTTGAAATGCAGCCGCACTCGATTGCCACACGCTGCAGGTCTTTTTTCATTGTACACATTATTTTTTTCTAAAACTGTTCACTAATTAATAATAACTTATAATATACTAAGCCAAAAGGTCATGAAATCCATCTCTATCTCTTTAGTGCTGCAGAATTCTTGACACAACATGTTTTAGCAGTCACACGTGCGAAATGGTTAAATAAAAATAGAACCGATTTGAAAACGAAACGTTTTGTTGATATTTTAAAAAAGCATTGAGAAGATGCGTCGTTTTGTTTTCATTTTTATGATACCAGACAACTGTGCGTTCCATCGATCGGATTCTGACGCCTTCGGCTTCACCATACAATCTGTTTATTTTCTTTTGTGTACTTGTTATTTTGCTCCTCTATCTGCATACTTTTGTGGCGAGTTAGAACACTTCTAAAACAAACAGAAACGAATAAATTAAAGCTGCTACAAAAGAGAGAATTTCAAGTTTCTATGTAGCAATTTAATCCGGCGTCGTTGGCGGCTGGGTCTGTGTGACTAAGCACATTTTATTTTCTTATAATTTGGTTAATTTGCGTATGGCGTATTATCTGTAGCTGGTTATTAAGTTATTCTTAGCTTTGCAGGTAACTTTTTTTCCAGTGACGACCGTACTAGTACGAGTTACATATGCTCGAGTTAAAGTAAGAGAAAATGAGAGCGACCAAAGCATCTAATGCCACAATGTTGAGCCACTCTGCTTACTTATGATTGATTACTTTTCATTTATTTATTCTTTATAATTAAGGTTGAACAGTAAAGTAACTTATATAGTTAGACTAGATGGTTCAATAAAATAAAATGCTCTCATGAAAGATTCATTCAATAAGCGGGTTTCTAAGATCCACTCAGACATCTGTCTAACCATTTTCAGTCTCCTGGGTTACCTGCAATAGAAAAGCTAAGTGTTAGTGTCGGCAGCGAGACATTGTCACCTGCATATTTAACGCGCCAAGATCTGCACTCACTGGAATACTACCTCAATGTCCAGCAACCAAACTCTTTCTATCATAATAGCAGCTTAGTATTTGAATCACAAAGCGATTACTGAGCCGCAATGAGCCGCACAAATGACACTCGCGGAGTCTTGCGTGTCCTCAGGCTAAGTGTTCAAACACACTATGCCGCAGTTAGCGACCGATGTTCGGCATGATGACGCCTGCAATGCTATTTGAATTACTGACGACACATTATACCGAAATTACGTTGCGTTATAGCGTACAGCGTAACTTCGGTCAGGCGTAAGTTCAGCGGCAACTTTTCTAGTAGTAGAGCACAAGCGTAGTTTGTAGCACGAGCGTAAGTTCGGCATTTACGATGTGTCATATCAGCCAAATACATCGGAACGTAAAATCAGCCGCAGAACTTCGGTCGCGTAACTTCAACATAGTGTGTTTAGACACTAATACCCCACAAGCTGCGGTACAGTACGTGCGCGACAAATAATTGGTAATGATGTTACGTTACTTCGCAGAGATGGTATTTGTAAAAGCGGCTTATAACCAACGAGTCTGCTAACTGCCAACGTTTGACATTTACGCACTCTCGTTTATTCAGCAGTGTAGGGCGATAGGGTTACCAGTGTACAAATTATAGACTTCTTGGGTAGCTTTGACCGTTTATTCTAATTTCGTCATACATACATTTACCAACTTATACTTATGCATATACGTATATAACCCTATGTGAGGGGCGAAGAGGACTGCGGGGCTATCGCTCTTCACTTCCTCCGTACGCTTCGCGAGTGTCTAAAGATGACTGCGGGGCTATCGATCAGGGCTATCCATCACTATCGCCCTACAGCAGCAAATTATTAAGCCGTTTAAGTACAATGCTTTTAAGTACAATGTGATGCTTAGTCGTTGCTATGAAATCGGTTTAGTTACTGAGTATAATACAAACGACGCAATAGTTCTGCAAAATCAAGATTTAAAATTAAACAATGTAGCCTATCCCAAGTCAGACCTATCCGAATCCGAATCTATGAAACTGAGGAGCTAGCACAGTTTCAGAAATGGTTTTTGACTAGCTTTATGAAAAGCTATTTTGCTTGGATTTAGTCATTTAAATGTTATTTTACCCGATGATAGATGGATAAGAATCTATATAAGTAAGTCCATCGATTCCCACACACCTGAGTTTCTCGTACCATAGAAATTTGATATATTAAAAAAAAATCGTTCTGATTGTAAGCTCTTTTAGTGACAAAGCTATGTGACTTCATACTAAATTCAAAAAGAAAATATTGTCGTTGTTCAGAACTAGCCCTAAACAGACTGGGAATTGTTTGTAGGCACAGTGGAAGCTAATTTATATTCATCCAGTTGTTCTAAAGCAATCAAATGTCTGACATATATTACTGAGATTCTCAGCGATGACAAATTACAATGTACAATTACCTGTATCTTCACTGATGTCAGGCCTGCAACTAAGTTAGGGAAACACAAACTAAACTAAGGTGGCCACGATAGATTGAATGAATTATCCACTTAGCTGTTCCTCCAAACATGATGTCTTCAGGACACGAGGGCACGAGGCACGTTCACAGGATTCACAATTACAGTTTTACAAATGTCAATATTCAACTCAACTTTTGCTGGGCAAACCAAAGACGGCAGTTTCAAGGTTTTACTCAAGTTAATTCAATTATACAACTCAATTCGCGAAGTCAGTTTTTACCACGTGCTTGCAAAAGGCGATGTTTTTACGAGACAAAAAAACGTGTTAATTTTTCAAGGCAAGAAGAAAGAATGATGTGTCATCTTACAGTGTGACCAGAGTAAAAAAAAATACAATAGACAAAAAAACGATACCAACTAATAGTCTCGAGTTAACTATCATAGACAATATTTCTATTTCAAACAGTCATTTTGACCTCGATATACGATTTTAAGCTGAGATGTGTAAAAAATAAATACATAACAGGTAACAAGTAATGTTAGAAAATAATTCAGTATTATTATAATTACGCTGCAGGTTTAAAAATGGTAATTATGGTAGGAAACAATATCATTACGAGAAGGTACACCGCACCGCACCGTGCTACGCCAAACGACCGCGTACCGCAACGAACAAATAAAGGAAGATGATAAATTTTAAAACACAAATTAAATGATTAGAAGATAAAAAATGCAGATTACGACAGTTATTATGTAAACATAAGAGACTGGTGGATGCCTTTAATCTTAACAGTTTAGTAAATACGGGGTTTTAGTTCACAGTAAGTATCATAAATTCACAGATACAAAGTACAAGTTTAAGTCTACGATTAAGGAGCTCCTGTTGGCTAAGGCAGCAGTAACATCATAGAATAACATTGTATTATCTCATCTAGTTGTTATAATATTCTAATATATATGGTTATATATATATATATATATATATATATATATATACATATATATATATATATATATATATATATATATATATATTATATACATAATGTATTTATGTTATTATGTATGTATTTTATAATATATTCTATATGTAAGAATTTTGATCACCGTAATTGATTCAGTATACAATACACCTACCTTTCTCTCTCTACACCACTTAAAGGTAGACTGTGAGACAATGCCCTTGGCATTAAGTCCACCTGTACACTCGACGTGTACTTGTTTAAAAATCTGCGTATTTGAACCTTAATTTACTCTTCTGTAAAAGGAACATTAAAATGACTTCCTTAGTGAGTGCTTTCCACAGCTTACATGAAAAAATAACCCACTATGCATATTTCATGTATCACAATGCTCATACAAGTATACGCATTGCAACAATCGGATGATTCTTATTTTCATCCTGCGACAACCACTATAAGAAATACATATGAGCGAAACGAACCCTATAAATTATTGATGTGCTTATAAAAGCTAGCATAATTACCAAATAAAAGCATGTTTTGAAATGTTTTTATTATTCAATCTCAATTTAACCTGTAATTCGAAGTAACTACATAAATGAGTACAGATACATGCAATGCAGCAATTGAATGAACCTTCTTTTCGTCCTGCGAGAATCACTCTAAGCAAACGTCATGATTTACTTAACTTTATACTTTAGTAGGACGCTCTCAGGCTAGGTGGAGTGACGATATACGTAAAGTGGCTGGCAGAGGCTGGTCACGAAAAGCCAAAAATCGGGCTCAGTGGCGTGCTATTGAAGAGGTCTATATCCAGCAGTGGAGTATGGCAGGCTGCTGATGACGATGGTGAGGTCTGGTAAACCAAACAAGATGTCGTTGTCTTAAGAAATCCTGTCAATCTACAGCTCATAGCACTATGAAGAAGCTACTGTAGGCTTGGAGTATTTCTTTACAGATCACTGTTCTTAAAAGCTGCCTCTACCGAATATGCTGATGCCGATTCACTGATTTCGATGATACCACCAAAGAGATTTTATTAACACTAGGTTAATTATTTTTCCTCTGCGCAAGCTTTATAACCGTCAATAACTCCAACACCTGTACAAAACGGGTATATATGATCGGAATTTTGCAGAATTTTAAGCTGCACTATTGAGTGAGACGGCGACTAATATTGGCGATCTTAAACCCGCGACGATTGGACGTGAGCAAACAACTCACACCTGCCCCACTCGATTGCTCTCCTACGATGGCTTTAATCTTAAAAAAAATATAAATCTTGATAAATGTTTTACGCTTTACGCTCAGTAAAACCCGATGGTAACTGCGTGAATAAAAAATGCATGAGGTTCGGCGACCTCGTTGTTATCTGGTTTGTAGATGGGTAATCACCAATGAAAGCTGCCGATGCCGGTCGTCATGAAGTCCTTTGACTTTTAGGGCCCAAGCACGAAGATAATAATGAAGCTTTATAACATTCTGACGAGACTGACTGAGAGCTTATATTTTTTGAATTTAACATACATACATACATAGTCTCACGCCTATAGGTATAGGCGAGGATAGGCATCCCCGAAGAGGTAGGCAAAAATAAATCTGGCGAATAGTGGGTGTAGCAATATATCTCTATATTGCTACACCAACTTTTCGCCAGATATTTTTTTGTCCCACGTAATAGGGGGCGAGCCTATTGCCGTACCGGTCACATTTCCAGACTCCGTGCTGCTACTGAGAATTTCCAAACGGAAAAATCCAATAACACTTTGCCCGACCCGGGGATCGAACCCGAGACCTCCCAATCCCACGCGCACATTTATGCCGCGAGACCAACGAGGCAGTCGTGTAGTAAAGACATAAAGACATATTTATTTCTGCATTTTGGTTGTTTACAACACTTATACATGTCAAAACCCTATTCTAGATGATGCCGGCTTTTCCTAGCTAAATGACTTCTTGAGAAGAAAGGCCGAAACAAACTCAGAGGCATTGTTTTTTGTGGTCACTTCAATTTCTTTACTCTTTTCTTGATCTTTTAAAGTCCAGACAAAAAAAGGGTTTAGTATGCAAGTACATTGCAGGAAATCATCTGACGCTTTTGACTGACTCGGCCCACTGATGGCCCGCATTCAACAGCAATCGTACGGCTCAATCTTGATTGAGGGAGCCAGCACGATCTGTATCACTATGCCTCCACGCCATCAGAAGGTGTATGCATAAGCATGTCAGCCTAAGCCATCAGAAAGGTTGCCACAACTATTTGTTTATATGTTTAATAATGCCCACATCGTACTCACAACTTTACATGCTAATACATAGTAAAATACATGTTGTAAACAATATGTAAAAATAATAAAAATTTTAACAATAAAATGTCATATGTTTAAATGTCAGAAAATATTATTGAAAGTCAATTTAAGAATGTCTAAAAAATAAAATAATAATATATTACTTGAGTAATTTTAAATGTCAAAAGAAAATAACAATGTCAAATCAAACAATCTCAAAATAAAATAAATAAAATTACAAATGTCAAATCAAAAATGTCAGAATGTAAAGATATAAGTACTACAAATGTAAATAAAAATATTATGTCACTAATTTCAAAAGGTCAAAATTCATAATGTCAATTCATAATTTAATGTCAATTCATAATTTTTAAACTCGATTCCAGGCGTTTTTGTCTGCTAAATAATCTTTAACTGTGTAATAAGCTTTTGAACACAAGCTCTGTTTAATAAATACTTTGAATTTATTAATACTTAGTTCCTGAATATTGCCTAGTATTTTGTTGTAAAAACGTATGCAGTGACACTTGTATGAGTTACTTATTTTTTGTAGTCTAGTTAAAGGTAGAACAAGTTTGTTTTTGTTTCGTGTGTTTAATTTATGAATGTCGCTGAATTTAGAAAACATATTTATATTTTTCTTGACGTATAACAAGTTCTCATAAATGTATTAAGATGCGACAGTCATTATCTTAATTTCTTTGAATTTTTCCCTCAGTGAATGCCTTGAACCAAGACTGTAGATTGCAAGAATAGCCCGCTTCTGTAGTACAAACACAGTTTGAATGTCAGCTGCGTTTCCCTATAATAAAATGCCATATGACATTATGCTGTGGAAATAACTAAAATATACTAATCTGGCCGTATCTATATCTGTTAACTGACGAATTTTATAAACCGCGTACGCTGCAGAGCTAAGTCTATTCGACAACTGACCTATATGTGGGCCCCACTGTAGCTTAGAATCTAAGGTTATGCCTAAAAATACGGTGTTATCTAAAAGATCCAACTCTTCTCCATTCAAACATATGTTAGGTTTAACTTGTTTTACACGCGGTCTTGCAAATCGTATACATTTTGTTTTTCTTTCATTTAACAGTAAATTGTTAGCAGTAAACCACTGAACTACTTTATAGAGAGCGTTATTTACATCGTCATTGTTTGATTGTTCTCGTCTAAGTTTAAAAATAAGTGGTGTATCATCAGCAAATAACACTATCTCTTCATTATTTTGCATAGAATATGGCAAATCATTAATATATACAAGGAAAAGGAATGGACCAAGAATTGAACCTTGCGGCACTCCCATTGTGACCACTGAACCCATAGAAAATTTTCCATTTACCTCAACTCTCTGTACCCTATTACTCAAATATGATGTTAGGAGATCCAAAGCAGTATTTTTAACTCCATAGTAATGTAATTTCCTGATCAATGTTTCATGAAAAACGCAATCAAAAGCCTTTGATAAGTCACAAAATACTCTTAGAGCATCGTACGACTCCTCCCATGCATCAAAAATACTATCTAGAAGCTCAACTCCAGCATCGGTAGTTGAGCGACCCCTAGTAAAACCAAATTGTTTTTCATGTAACAGCTTATTGTTATTAAAATGAGTTTGAAGCTGGCCTAGAATTATTATTTCAAAAATTTTACTAAACGTGGATAGCACAGATATTGGCCTATAATTTGTGGGGTCAGATGTGCTACCTGATTTAAATAACGGAATTACTTTACTACTTTTCATTTGATCAGGAAACACACCACAGTCAATGCATCTACTGAAAATCATTGCCAGTTCAGGTTCTACTGTGTTGATTATGGATTTCGTAATCAGAACAGAATTGCCCCAAAGATCACTAGTCTTCTTCAAATTAAGGGTATTAAAAGTTTTTACAATATCTCTGTCAGTGACATAACTAAATCTAAATTCAATGTTACACCTATTGACATTTTTTTTTTAATAGAGATTCGGTGTGATTGTGGGATGACTTCAGGGATTTAGTGGTTGAGACTGGAATGTCTGTGAAGAAATTTTCAAAATCTGATTTTAATATATTTTTATTTACTTGAAGCGTGTTTTCGTTACTTTTAATCTTGACCCTTCCAGTCTCATTGTTTATAATATCCCACGTTGCTTTTATTTTATTGACACTGTTTTTAATTTTTGATTTTAAATAAAAATTACTTTAGCTTCACGACAAATCTTTTTAAATAACTTAGAATAATTTCTTACGTATTGACAACATTTTTCAGCATTTTTATTAATTACTTTCTGTTCATATAATTCGTAAAGCTTATTTCTACTTTTATAAATTCCAGTGGTTGCCCATTCACTGAAGGATGTAGTACCAGCAACTGAGATCCGCTTAGGGACAAAGATAGAACTGAATATAGTACAGTACATGTCAAAGAAAGAATTGTACAACTTATTGGGATCGTTATTATAGCATAAGTATGGTAGTGTACTTGTGATTTTACCCTTAAGTCCCTCCAGACGACGCAAAGTTTTTGGCACCACACTCAATTTCTTTCTACCTACTTTTTTAGACTGCATAGCAAATGTTATAGATTGTCCACAATGATCTGATGTTAATTTGTTAATTATTTGCTTTCTAACTGGTACAATATCTGTAAATATATTGTCTATACAAGTAGATGTCGTGGAAATTATCCTGGTGGGTTCCAAAAATAAGCATGCAAGATTATATGACTTGAACAAATTCTTAATTTTGTGGCAATTCAGGGAATCTTCTAGTAAATTAATATTAAAATCGCCACCTACTATTATAGATTTATTTTGTTGGCAAAGCTTCCGTAACACATCATTCATGACTCAAGACACTTTCAAATTTATCATAGAAGAATGATGGTGGCCTATACACACTCAACACAACAAGTTGGTCCAACTCCACACAGGCTATTTCAACTGTCCGTTCAACAGAGAAACTAACAATGTCACTACGATTCTTAAATTTAAGCAGCTTTTTAACTAAAATCAACGATCCACCATGTATTGCATTTTCTCTGCTGAACGAACTACCAACTAGATGGTTATTGAAATTGCACATGAACTGGTGATCTTTAAGCCAATGTTCTGTTATACACAAAATATCAACGCATGCACCGTTCATGAACAACTCCACTTCTAAATCTTTATTTGACATACCTTGTATATTTTGATGTACCAGTTTTAATACTTGCGAATTTCTAAATGTATTATTAGTTGAATTGGGCTTATTCGTACATACCAGCCCATTATTAATGAAAGTGTCATTGCAAGAGGTATTCTCTATTGTCGAACTATTTAATTTAAATTAATAGGAATGTCAGACTGTGTAGCCAAAATATTGGCTGAATCATTATAAATGTCATTTTGTTGCTGTATAGGGGCAACACGTTTATTAGCCAAATTCTTGGCTGAAATGTCAATACAAAATGCTAGCGACTCAGCTAGTTGTCTTTTATAATAAGAATTCAGATAATAAGTATCTTGCGTCAAATGTAAAGCTTTACTAACATAATTGTTAGAGTCAAAAACATGAAATTGATCGTTATTGTATGACCAACTACACAAATTTATATTAAGACTATGTCTAATATTATTTTCTTTCTGTGGCAACCCTTTACTGAAAGGTAAAGTGAGCATAATAATTTGATTTAAATTTAATTCACATAATTTACTGTAATAATAGAATAAAAGTCTTTTATTTAAAGATCCTCTTTACCAAGTAGAATCAATAAAGTTGTATCCTGGTCAAAATTGAAGTTTATAATTTTATCTAAAATAGCAATGGAACTTAACCCTGCCTGGGTTAAGTTCCATTGCTATTTTCATCACTAATCCATCACTATTTGTGTTTGCCAACAACTGACCCATACCTTTTCCAATCTCGTCACTAAATATTATCAATTTATTTTTATTTTGTAATATAGTTTTACTGTCTAGTTTGTTATTTTTTAATTTATTTACAGTGTGTTTAATATTTGATTTTGTATTGTTTATAGAACTATTTAGCAAAACCGGGTTAGTTTAGTGTCGTTAAGAGTCACAGTTTATTGACACTCTTGAAGTAGTATAGAGCTAATTATAAAACAGCGCTTAATTGTGCAAACTACAATTCGGAAAAGTATGCCTATAGCGCGCCATGTTCTCTGTATTTTGTTCGTTCGTCTGCACAACTAGTTCGATCGAAGTTTCCGGCGCGTTCTGCTAAATAAAATGTTTCCAAGTGAGCCACTCGTACCGCCTGCCTCTTTCGCCCTCGGCGTCTCAGTAACAACCGAAACTTGTATAAGTTAGTTAGTTTACCGTAGATACTAGGAGCTCCGTACAAAAATTTGAACAACTTGCGCCGAGTATAGTTTGACACAAAGCTGTTTCATCGTCCGACGTTCTCTCCGCTCCGTCACACACCCTGTGACGTCATATACGGCTTGTAGCTCATTTGTGCTCGACTGTACAAAAACAAGAATTGCGTTTTTGTATCATACGCTGTTGTGAATTTCGTGCAATTACTATAGATACAAAAACAAATGTATATATACTTCATTAAATAAAACTCTTATCACGTATTTGTGGTGTGAATGGTTCGTAAGGTATATTTCATACCGCTACATAAGGTATTTGTATAGTATATGGATAAATAGAATAGCCTTTGACCCGTGAGAAGGCGCGCTATGAGCATTTTGCTCACGCATAAATTAATTGCTGTGAATTTCAACTTTAGTTAAACTGTGTCACTACAAGCTTCTCAGTACCTTCCTAAAATTTCACCCTCTCTCTCCATTTTTTTATTTTTTTTTTGGTGTCGGGTTGGAAAATCCTCATGGAGTCCCTCCGCCCTGGGGGAAGGGCGAAGGGGACTGTCAGACTCTTACTGACTAAAAACCAACCCGTGTTCCTCATGTACCCGTGTGTCGGAGGGGCGGGTATCGCCTAAGCATTCGTCGCTACCCCCCCGACGGGTATTGGCCCGCCAGATAGTCAGGCGGGCCCCGTCACCCACTGCGGCCACCACCCCGGCCGCAGGACTCCACTATGAGGCGCGCGCGGAACACGACGCCGCCGCCTCGAGGCCTGCTGCTGATCGGACGACAAGACGCCCCGAGTCTGCCGTCCGCAGGCCGCGCCCTACGGTGGCCGGAAGACGGCCACGCTACGACGCCCAGTGCGTCTTCTGCGGGAGGGGAGAGAGGAGGCAGCCTCTCTCTCCCTTTCCGCCTTCTCCTTTGCAAGCATCACGGCCTCGCAAAATGTGGCGACGGCACTCCACCCTGACTCGCTCCCGACCATGGTAGATACAACAGCCGGAAGCGAGAGATTCCTCGCAGCACCTACGGCCGCGACTATGTCACGGTGCTGCTCGGCCCAAGCTGGGCACTCCGCCAGCGTATGCAGTGCCGTATCGTCGCGGCAATCATCACAATGGTGGCACTGGGACGTCGGCTCCCGGCCTATAAGACACAGCTACTTCCCGAAACACCCGTGTCCGGTAAGCACCTGCGTCAGCCGGAAGCTGAGGGCGCCGTGGTTCCTATTGAGCCACTCCTCTAGAACGGGCCTTACCGCCGCTACAGCGGCATGCCCCGCCGTGGGTTGCGCTAAGCGCGTCTGCCACTCCGCCACTAGGACCTGGCGGAGCTCTGCCCTACGTGCCTCAACCTGTCGTGGCACCAGGCGCTCGCCCCGCTCGACCGCCTCCGCGCGTCACCAATAAAGCGATGCGAGGAGCTTTGCGTCGAGGTCCCAGGGCGGGGATCCGGCTAGTAGGCTCGCTGCCTCAAAGGAGATCGTACGGTATCCCCCTATAATCCTGACCGCCATCGCGCGCTGGGGCCTTCGCAGCGCAGCGACATTGCTGGCCGTCAGGGCGTCCGCCCACACTGGAGCGGCATATAGCGCCATCGACCGTACGACCCCCATGTAGAGCCTCCGGCAGGGGGAGTTGGCCCCTCCCAGGTTGGACAGCAAGCGCGAGAGCGCAGAAGCGGCGCCCAACAACCGGGGGGCCAGCCGCGTATAGTGCGACCCAAAGTTCCACCGACTGTCAAGAACGAGTCCAAGGTACCTCATCGTCGACCCAACAGCGATGGAGACCCCTCCTACTATGATGCAGGACCCCGGAGGCGGCTTCATCCTCGGCCCATGAAAACACAGGGCCTCAGACTTGTGCAATGCCACCTCTAAGCCCAGCCGCCGGATCCTAGCCACGACCCGGGCACACCACTGATCTTGCCGACAAATAGGCCCCGACAATGCGTTGGAGGTAGCGCGGCACCCCGTGGTACCGGAGTGCCTCTCGGATGGTACTCCAGGGCAAGGTGTTGAAAGCGTTGGCGATGTCGAGCGACACCGCCAAGACCACCTCACCCCGGGCGACTGCCTCCTCCGCAAGGACCTTCACGCGCACGATCGCATCAACCGTGGAGCGTCCTTGGCGGAAACCAAATTGGTTGTCTGCCAAATCCGGCCCCACCCTGGTCATGTGCTGGATGAGGCGACTGGCGATGA
Organism: Euclidia mi; assembly: GCA_944739405.2. Classification (NCBI taxonomy): domain Eukaryota; kingdom Metazoa; phylum Arthropoda; class Insecta; order Lepidoptera; family Erebidae; genus Euclidia; species Euclidia mi. The sequence continues at coordinate 86,483,072 of OX123184.2, forward strand.
TTCGCTCAAAGATCTTACAAACCTCGTCCAGCAACACGATTGGCCTGTACGCAGATGGTGAGTCTGCTGGGCGCCCCTCCTTCTTAAGGAGGACCAGCTTTCCGGTCTTCCACCGGCTTGGAAACTGGCCCCGCTCCAAACATGCGCTTAAGAGCCCCGCTAGTCGGGGCCCGAGAGCCCTCATGGCAAGGACCCATGCACGGCCTGGAATGCCGTCGGGCTCTGGGGTGGTGTTCCTGATGCGAGCCACCGCCACTCTTAACTCTACCCGGGTCACTTCGGGCACGTCGTCGTCAATGTCATCTTCCGCGTCGGGCAAATTGCGAGGCGGAACCATAGCCGCAAAATGTGCTCCGGTCTCGACGGAAACAACGCACACACCACCTCCTCCAGCAGCTGTGGCTGGAGACTCCGGGACAATGGGGGAGCCCATTGGCGCAACTTGCCCCGTACCATAAGGTAGGGGCGTCCCCACGGCTCTCGATCCAAAGTCTCCAGCAGCTCCTCGTTGGCCTGGGCCTTTGCCCGGACAATGGACAACTGGAGGGCACTCTTCGCCTCTCTATAGCGGTTATATAGTTCCGCCTCTTCCTGCTCGGCCGCCGCTGTAAAGGGGCGACGGCGTCTTCTTCGGTACCTTGCGTACCGGCGTCGCGCGTGCACACAAGCAACGCGCAACTGCGCAATCGTCTGCGACCACCAGTACACTTGACGCCTGGATGGTAACGGCCGGACTCGGGGCATGCCAGCGTCGCAGATGTGCGACATGCTCTCCCGGCACCACTCCGCATCCTCGTCGATGTTGGTTGGCCTGTCTGGGGAGTCCAGCCAGGCCTTGACGATAGAGGCCTCCAGGAGGGCCTCGCTGTCCAGCCGCTTCAGCGCCCAGCGCGGGCCGTCTCCAATGCCCACAGGACCCTCTCTCTCCTGACGCAACTACCGCGCTCCTCAGGCGCCGCCACGAGATCGTGGTGATGGGTTTGTAAGTGGAGCATCGTGAAGCGCGGCATTTTGCTCATAGCGCGCCCGTTCGTGTTAGTATTTTTTTCTTAATATCAAAATTGATGTGATTATTTTTTCTTAGTTACTGTGCACAGTTATTGATTAACTTAGTAGATAATTATATTATTTACATGTTTTATTTGTTTCTACAGTTAATAAGGTCTACAATGGGTGATCGGCAAGTCCCTCAAAGCAGAATGGGTGGTTTCGTCCCAAGTGTTGTAAACATCTTGAAACCTATATCAAACTAGAGGGTGCCTGCTGTTACGCCCGCACATTAACTGTTTATTCCGGATTCCGTGCGAATTTCGGGAAATCCCTTCTTAGTGCACTCCGATAGTCACCAAGGAACAAACATGCCAAATTTCAGCTTCTTGCGCCCCGTAGTTTTGGCTGTAGCTTGTCTGTCAGTCAGTCAGTAACGCAAGATTTTATATATACCTACAGACAGTGACACTTCAATAAGCATATTTTTATGGGCATAATTCTATAACATGTCAGGGCAAAAGTTATAGGGGTTTAAAAAATAAAACATGCGCGGTCTTATCTGAGCGAACACCTTAGAAAGAGCATGTAGAAAATTAAAATATGCTAGGCAAATCAATTGTTGTATCACTAGTAGATACCCGTAGGATTAGGCGCACAATGCCACATTCACAAAATGCCACTTTTGCAAAATCCCACACTTCCTATACGCCACATTAACAAAATGCGTTAAAAAATATCATGCATTTTGTGCAGTATATCAGTGTGCACCGAACATGTTACTTTTATGTGCCGTATGTGTTATGAAAGACTCCTATCTCAAGATCTCATGGAAGATAAAATCGTGTGTATTGTGATTTTGTTTTTTATATATTTTTTATGTAAAGTTAGCCAAATGTGAAGACCAAAGTGCAATAGTTTTTTAGTTTGTACATAAGACTCTATTTTTTGTTATTAACTATTAATAAAACACTTTATTTTATTAAATAAAGACCTTTAATTTATGAAAACATGTAAATTTATAACAAATATATAATTGATCTCAAAGAAAACGTCATTTGAAGACGCGTGAGAGTTTTGCTGACGCGCGCCTGCTCGTGTAACTTGTTAGGGCGCGTCTTCTCGTGGGTTCATTTCTTTGGACTGCCTTCGTGGTCCAGTGGATAGCATATGCGACTGCTGATCGGTGGTCCCAGGTTCGATTCCCGGGTCGGGCAAAAGTGTTACTGGGTTTTTCCGTATTGTCAGTAGCAGCACGGAGTCTGGTGATGTGCCCGGTAACGGCAATAGGCTCGCCCCCTATTACGTGGGACCTAAATATTCATGGCGAAATGTGGGTGAAATATTACGCCTCTGCATCCCTTCGGGGATACAGGCGTGAGTCTATAAAAAAGAATATAATTTTTTTAGCGAAATTTAATATCACGGCATTCAATTCAATTCACTTTATTTGCGGCATGACGTGACGGGTCAGTTACTATGCTTTTTTTTAAAGTCACATACTTGTTTTCACATAGTAGTGCATCTTTACATAACAATGTTATTATGAAGATGTTAAGAAGAAATCCATATTATACCGACATGATGCATATTTAGATGATATTTGGGACACGTGCGCACAATGATTCGCCTCATTCATATGCGTTATGTATGCATATAAAAATATGGGAATTTATTTCTTATAACTTTCCGAGCCGCAGTGATTCAATTTTACCTAATGCGATTAAACTAGTCCAAATAACAATCTTTTCAACCTCTGTATAACTGAAACTGTAAATTGAAGCGATAGTCCTTTCTTCGGTCCCCAGTATCCTATAAATATCAGCATCCTCGTTATCACGCGATGTTGCTGTTAGAATACGTCGGAGCAGCGCGGCGGGTCATTATTATGTAAGGCCAGCCGCGAGTTTGCGGTGAATAAATAAAACAGGAGGCGGTAAGTGAAAGCGCGCCTCTTACTCTTAAGCAGCTTACATAATGCAGGAGACGCGGGTCGAGGGGTACATCTAACTTGTTTACGTGTAGTCCGAGCGTGCCCGCTTTCCCCACCAGCGCTCGGATGCACTCTCGTCTGTTTCATGAAAAGATGTAAAACAGCGAAAGAGCTCTCTCTCGCCGCTTTATTAAAGCGTAAAATTTCTCATTTCGCCGTTTCTCGTTACAATGAGCGCCGACAGACTAAATATAAATATGAATGTAAACACCGCAGTAACATCTGCTTTGTTTTTTAATATTAACAACAATCTTATTAGACCCTTCGTGCCTACCGCTGACTCCTTTGAGTCGCATATTGATACTGTGACGATGTGACATATTTTTTTTTCATTCCAAAATTAATAATAATGTGGACAGTGGAGGAATATGGGGTGTGGTGTTCCTACAACTAGAAGGGTTCGCTAACTAGGATTGTACCTGGTGAACCGCTGCCCCGACGGAAGTTACTGAGATTTTTTTTCCTTTCTTTATTGAAAAATGTTCAATATATGTAGTGGAAATTTTATTCGGACACATGGATGTGCAATCCTCTGGTAGACGCAAAGGTTCAGGATACTCTTCGAGTACTTATGAATATTCTTAACCTCTTTCGCGAGTCATTAATTGCGGTACTAAATATAAATCAGTAAACATTTCACAAGAAAAAGAGGGACAGATACAGAGAAATACTATTAGCATAAAACACGCAGTTGAAAACTAAGTGTCATTTCGTTAAAACAAAATATAGTTTATCGAACGCGGCGGTGGCGGGGTGCCAATACACCGCTGTATGCGTTTGTTTAGTGATGTCATTGACGTGACGCAGGACGAGTACGGACTTTCATTGAACTCAAGGGCATTGCATTGCTAAAGGCTCTTGTGCTTAATCGAATTGAGCTGAGAATGCGTTCTTTGTGTCTGAATTTTGGAAGCCTCTGTGACTTAGGAATTATTTTTTACGCAGTTTATTTTTTCAAAGCTTGTGTAATTAAGCTTTTCACTTCAACGCAGATATTAAACATGAAATTGCTAATTTACAAGTTTTACTGTTATCAGTGCTACGATCTATTTTTGTAAAATCTATAACATAGAAGTAATTTAGTAACCAAAATTAGTACAGTCCATCCGAAGCCATGGTAGATTAAAGGGTACCTATGCCATTGAGAGCTATCAGTGCATATTACCAGAAATGTACAAAACAGGTATGTCAGGATCGTTGCAAATGGCGTTCCGTAGTCTCTGCCTACCCCTCCGGGAAACAGGCGTGAGTCTACGTATGTATGTATGTATGTACAAAACACGAATCCCTATTTAGTTTATACGAATTTTAACGAACCTGCTCTTCGTTGAAAAGTCATTTGCTTGCTATCATGTGTACAGTAAAGATATTTACCCAGCTGAACAGTTTCAGGTTAAATATTGAATGTAGCCGCCCTTTCTCAATTCGTAAGGGTTTCCAATTGATTTGCTTAGAGCATTACTTACATGATTAAATAATTAATTATCGCTCGTTTTACGATGGAGCAAAACATCGTGAAGAAACTAACATGTTCAGAATTCTTTATTACTTTCTCGCCTTATAAAGTACTAGCTTTTGACCACGGCTTCGCGCGCGTTAAATTCGGGGTAACACATATCTACTTTCAGTCTCAAATTGTGTGAAGAGCCTCCTGATTATTCTAAAGACTCAGAAGCTCTATAGGGTACAAAGTAACTCGGTCAGTATCCATGACAAAAGTCAAAGCCATGTTTCAATACATGTCCAATATACACCGCTATTTTTTAATTAGTACAAAAAATTTAACAGGGCACTAAGTATCTTTAACTGATCATAATTATGTAGTTGAAAAATAAAAACACTAAGTCCCAAAACTGTCTCAAAACTGTCCACAAAAATACGTGATAATTGGTAAATGCAATACTAATACTATGACCGACCCGTGTACTATCATACCATTGATAAATTACCTCCCCCCCCGCCCCTCTGCGCCTGCGCCACGCCCCAACGATGCGAAAATCAGTACTAAATTACTAGCGAAAGTCAGCGTATCTAATTTCGTTGCAAAACTTAATTGTTTGTATACGTTTGCCCGACGCGATGGCCTATCATATCAGTTCATATCACGGGAGTATGTAGCTATGCTTCGTGCGTACTTTTTGAGTGGAAAAATCGCGAGTGCAGCTGTGTACCCATAAACATCGTCTTGTGAGTGTACAAAAGTGACCGGGTCAGTGTCAAACAATTAAAACAGTGCATATTGGATGCTTTTGACAACGGTGGTGGACATTTCGAAGGACAATGGAAATACTTGTAAGTTTAGTAAATAATACGTACTTAAGTAAATAATAATTTGATGCAGGCGCCTCAAAATCGGTGTGTGTTCTCCACACACCTTGAGGAAGGCCTATGTCCAACAGTGGACGTCTCTAGGCTGACATGATGACGATAAAATGATTTGTAAATAGCAGATGATTCTAACTTCATAAATATGCCAAAATTACTCTTTTCTTTTAGTTCAGAACACCATCTTTTATTTTGATATTTGTTTGCTTTCTAATTACATACCTCCGTATTTAATTACTTGTTAAACGATAAATTTTACCGGTCCTACGCCCGAATGAAGTATGAAGGAGAGGGTAGAACTAACAAAATTAAAAAATAACTACCTACATTTATTATTTTTCTTCATTTTATTTTCTATTGCTACCTACATCATAAGTGCGACAGAGAGAATGCAAATGAGCAGGATGGAATATTATCAATGAATTAGTGAATGGATTGTAAAATATGACTATGATTTAAGTGAGATTTTCTACAATAAACAAATGACAATAACTTTGCTCTTTATTGACATTATGAAATTCTTACGTCACATATATGATAATAATATCTTCGCTAATCTGTCCTTAAAGTTTTTGTACTAATTAAAAAATAGCGGTGTATATCTATAAACACTTTCGCATTTATGATTTCAGTAGGTAGAGAAAATCATTTCAGCCGTTTAAGCGTAGTATATAATTATTAGTTTATGTGCGAACAATGTATTCACCGTGCACAATATGACAAATGTACGATGTGACAGTACTGACAGATAGCACATGCGAAGCACTCAATTACTCGCGCATGCATTCTTACTTCCAAGAGGAAAATTTCTGCCGTACAAACTTCTATCCTTCCAACAGTCCCTTGCAACTTATGGTAGCCTTTGTCCGTCTCCATGGTCCAATATATCCCTATATTAAATTTCAACAAAATCGGTTCAGCCGTTTCCGCGTGAAAACGAAACATACATACATACATACTTTCGAATTTATAATATTAGTGAGCTTTGCAGTGTAGGTACAAAATTGACTTTAGCTAGTTAGTCTATACTCAAATACTTAGTCTGGCCATAAATACTGTTATAAAAAAAATACATTTGAATTTGGAATCTGTCATTTTTATACGATTGTTTATTATGTTTTCTCGTTTTGGTGCCAATACATTGTACAATATTTTGCGATATTAAAATGGAGTGGGATTATAAAGAGAACCGAATCGCTGTGATTGCATTACACAAAGTAGGTATGGAGCCAAAAGCAATTTTTGAAACTCTCCATACACTTGGTATTAGTCAAATGTTTGTGTACCGGGCTATTAATAGGTACTTACAATGAGACCTCCTCTGTTTGTGACAGAAAAAGACCTGGCCGTCCACGTAGTGTTCGTACGAAAAAGCTAGTCAAAGCAGTAAGGGAAGGAATTCGAAGAAATCCTGTCCAAATGCAAAAGATTTTATCTCGGGAGATGAAGATAGCACCTAGAACCATGTCGCGTATTTTAAAAGATGATTGAAATGAGATGAGATTTTAACAAACAAAATGACCTTATTTATGTTCAAAGCTCTAAGGAAGCTTCCCAATCAGTCGACAGAGTGCAACGTAGCCATTATCCGACTTCAGTGATGGTTTGGTGAGGTGTTAGCTACGAAAGAGTGATTGAGCCATATTTTAGTGAAAAAGGTATCAAAACATAGGCACAAGTGTATCAAAACACCATTCTTGAGAAGGTAGTTAAGCCCCTTAACAACACCATGTTCAATAAACCAAGTACAGTCCTTCCAGCAAGACTCTGCACCGGGTCATAAAGCTCGGTCCACGCAGTCTTGGTCGGAAGTGAACATTTTGGACTTCATCAGAGCTGAAGACTGGCCATCGTCTAGTCCCGATCTTAATCCGCTGGATTACGATTTATGGTCAGTTTTAGAGAGTACGGCTTGCTCTAAACGCCATGATAGATTTGGAGTCCCTAAAACAATCTATACGATTGGCTGTGAAGAATTTTCCCATGGAAAGAGTGCGTGCTTCTATTGATAACTGGCCTCAACGTTTAAAGGACTGAATTGCAGCCAATGTAGATCATCTCGAATAAGCTTTTTATATTTTAAGAGTGTATATGTCGCAGGCATTTTGTATGATTCGGCCGTTTACATACGGCGTCGTCAGTTTACAAACGCTCGCGGTTATGTAAAATGCCGAAGGCAAAATGTATATTGCCGCGTTATTATATATCATGCCTAAACATTTAACTGACGATTCAAACGCCGTATACATAATGCCGCGGCAAATTGAAGTATTTAGTTCTGTTTTTTACCACACGCGTCGCTGTTGATCAAAACAAACAAAATGGCGTCAAGTAGTAATATTCTGACACAAAAAGTTATTGAAAACAGAGCAAATACTACGTGTTCAAAAGAGTTTTCACCAAATAATTGTGATTTTAAAGACATTTATTGCAGTGAATTAAAAAAGTTTTACGATTCCCAAACGGGATCAATAAAAAAACCGTGGACAATTGACAACAAGATTTTTGAGGTTATCCGGCACCTAAAAAATGCTAAGGTGTCCATGGAATCTGGTTCTCGGAAAACTCTTGCAGAGTATTACTGGTAAAAAAATGAGGTTATGAGTATTAGTGGTGTGGACTACCTTATTTAAAAAAAAGATAGCCCTGACAGTCCAACAGTGCGTGTAATACCGTTAGAAGAATATTACGACTATTGTTAGATAATTCATAGAGGCTGCGGACATGGTGGTCGAGATAAAATTCAGTATCAAATTATGGATCGATTTATTATCGTGAGAAAAGCAATCGACTTATTTGTCTGCAGTTAGTGTAGGTTATGTTAGGTTCTCTTTTGACCCTCAACCCGAAAATAGGAGCCCTGCGAAGCAGGGCTCCGTCAACTTTAGTTTATTAAACTAGTGAAATTAGTAGTGTGAAGAATGTGGAAGTTGGCAGTGCCATACACACCGATGTTTGGAGATATTTTTTTTTTCATAGGAACCCAAGTAAGTCCGGCAAGTGAAAATCGTGAGAGGGGTTCCGACCTCCCCTCCAAATCACTCACAACCCCTAAAAAAGGCGACGTATTTCGAAATCTTTACAGTCGTTTTTGTTACTTAAATATTTTTACTAAGTACTTTAAGAAATCTTCATTAGTACCTGATTACTGAAATAAAGTCTGATTTGTCCGAACCGTTTTTTATCATGGTCTCCCTAAAACTACAGCCAACGTCGAAATCATAACAATCGTACGAGTTGTCATTTTGCCTTCGGCATTTTACATAACCGCGAGCGTTTGTAAACTGACGACGCCGTATGTAAACGGCGGAATCAAACAAAATGCCTGCGACATATACGCCTCGCGCGGCGGCTCGAGTTTAGGTTTTTATTGTACCGCGGTCGCCCGCGCACCGCGGATGCGAGACCCGGCGCACTATGACGGTGTCGCGTGGAATAATAATCTTGATCCTTCTTGCCATACATGAACAGTATTCGTTTATGTAATACGTCGATTATGATATGAAAGTATTCAAATTAATTATTTTCAAATCACATCACATGCATTGAAAGGTCTCAAATAAAGATAGATATTACATATTTGTTTAGTAGGATGATATTCCTCAGGATAACAACGACTATTTATGATAATTTGGCGCAGTTTTATTATATGATAGAAATAATTTATAATTGTCATCTACATAATTGTTACATTTCAAATATACATCTATTTTGTTATTAATGCATGAAATCCCACGAATGACACTAAATACAAAACCAAAAGAGTCGGGTAAAAGAAAATACTTAATTAATTAAAAGAAAGAAAAAAATATACAATATATTCACCTAAAATCATTTCACACAGTGTGCGATGATATAAATCCTTCTTTTTTATAAAATTTTACATCGATAAGGCCAATTCTCGTATTTTATATGACATTGAAATTATATTTTGAACGAAATGGAATTAGAATAGAAAGAGAATTTTTACTAAGTGACTTAGCGATAGTTCTGTCAAAAACAAATATTTTCAAATCAATGAGCGCAACGGTACATAGATACGTGTCATTGGAAACTAATACATAATCAAAATCAAAATCAAAATCAAAATCATTTATTCATCTAGGCCACAAAGTGACGTTTATGAACGTCAAAATTTAAGTTAATTACTTAATGATTCTACATTTACATTTACTGCCACGTTCGCAATGCAATAGGTAGAACCACGAGAAAGAACGGGCAATAAAACTCATGGCCACTCTTTTCAAACAAATATAATGGTGGTACATTTTATTTTTGTAAGGAGCTGCAACTGTTTCACATTGTAGACATCTACTAGTAAAATTTTTAGTAGCTATTGATATCATACTCAAGCAGTAAATGATGTTCATATGGTAAGCCTCCCAAAGTAAATATGGTGAAACAGGAGCATCCACTTACGTCTTTTTAATGTAGGCAACTCGCGAACATGGTCAGAACTATGGTAGAAGTGAATGAAGCAGAAAGTAACGGTATTATGAAACCAAAGCAATCGACAACCTATTAGTTAGCCCATGACCACGAGTTACCCACATTTTACAAATCCGCAAAGTTATAATGAAAGTGTGGAACATGAATGCAAAGTATGAAATGAGAATATCGTAATTAACTACACTATAAAATAAAACTACTAATTATTGACCTAGTCAAAAGCGAACAACTACTTCCAAGCGCTCCTGTCATCAAAATAATCCTTCAAACTGTAATATGCCTTATTTATAAGATTCTTTTTAACTTCTGCCTGAAACGAACTTAATGGCAAGTCTAAAATATAAGTTGGTAATTTATTGTATATGCGAATACTGAGCCCAATAAAAGAGCTATGCGTTTTGTGCAAACGGAAATACGGAACACATAATTTATGTCTATTTCTAGTATTGATATTGTGTCTGTCACTATTCATTTTATAAGAATTTATGTTTAGTCTTACATGCATAACACTGGCATAAATATATTGTGACGCTACAGTAAGAATACCAATAGTTTTAAATTTTTCTTTGAGTGAGACTCTTGTCTTTAACTGGTAAATGGCCCTAACTGCCCGTTTCTGCAATATAAAAATATTTTGGATATCAGCAGCTCTACCCCATAACAATATGCCATATGACATAACACTATGAAAATAACTAAAATAAACCAATCTAGCCGTATCGACATCGGTCAACCTACGAACCTTCTTAACGGCATAAGCAGCTGAGCTAAGTTTCCCTGAGAGATATGTAACATGCGCACCCCATTGTAACTTTGAATCAAGTGTTAATCCTAGAAATAATGTGGATTCAGTTGTTTCGAGTACATCGTCATTTAAAACTATGTTAGGACCAAGGTTTCTGACATTAGGCAGAGCAAACTTAACACATTTTGTTTTTTTGGCGTTCAGTACTAGATTGTTTACATTAAACCATTTAGTCACTTGAATGAGTGCACTGTTTATTTCGTTAAAGTGTTCCTTATTTCTATCTTCTTTAAATATCAAAGAAGTATCGTCAGCAAACAGTACAACGTCACAAATGTTTCTCAAGTAAAAAGGTAAATCGTTTATGTAAACAAGAAACAAGAAAGGCCCTAGGATGCTGCCCTGTGGCACTCCTAAATCAACAGGTAAGCCACTGGATTTTGAGCCATTTATTTCAACACATTGGATCCTGTCACTTAAGTACGACTTAATGACATCCAATGCTTTAGTCTGGACGCCGTAATGTCTAAGCTTGCACAAGAGCGTCTCATGGCAGACACAATCGAATGCTTTCGAAAGGTCGCAGAACACACCAACAGCATTTTGGGAATTCTCCCAAGCACTGTAGATATGTTTGAGTAACGCTACTCCTGCATCTGTTGTCGAAAGACCCTTGGTAAAACCATATTGCTCACCATGAAGGAGGCTGTTTTGATTAAAATGTCTTAGTAGTTGCTTGAGTATGATCTTTTCAAAAATCTTACTAAAAGCAGGTAGTATCGATATTGGCCTATAATTACTAGGATCAGTCTTATTGCCGGATTTGAACAGAGGTATTATTCTACTATGTTTCATAAGATCTGGAAAACTGCCAGATTTAATACACTTATTGAATAAGTTGCTTAAATAAGGAGCCACTACATCAATTATACTTGTCAAAACCTTAACAGAAATGCCCCAGAGATCACCTGTATTTTTAGACTCTAAAGACTTAAAAGTATTTATAATATCGGTAGAACTAATACTATGAAATTTAAATATTACTTCACATTTTCCTACACTAGACTCTAATAGGTTTTCTGCGACTATAGCTGATGATTTTAATTCTCTAGTAGTAGTAAGTGGTATGCTAGCAAAAAAGTTATTAAATGTGTGTGCGACTTCTTCGTCATTATGAATTAATTTATCATTATCAAGAAGACTAAAACTATTACTTCTTAATGTTGTCTTACCTGTTGTTTCATTAATAGCTCGCCAGGTTGCCTTAACTTTATTCGAAGATTGTTTAATTTTATTCCTAACGAATATAGCTTTAGCTGTATTGCACACTCTTTTAAATATTTTAGAATAATTCCTAACATACTCAGTGAAGTTTAAATCAGAATTGTATTTTTTCATACCATACAACTCATACATTTTTGCTCTGCTTTTGTAAATACCCGCAGTAGCCCACTCATTAAAAGCTCGAGATTCCTTAATTACTTTCTCCTTAGTCTTAAAAGTATTCTGAAACGTGTTATTAACTATATTAAATAAATTGTTAAAATTCTTATTTGGCGAATCTATTTCTATTAAGTCAGGATTCATAGTATTCATTCCAATCAATACTTTATTCCGGAATTCATTAAACTTATGCCTAGGTAATGGCCTAACCAACACTCTCTGTACCATGCTATCATTGTAATATGGAAACCTAGCTAATTGACCACAGTGATCCGAAGTTAAGTCAGAAGTCACTACTCTATCTGAAACAATACAATTACTAAATATGTTATCAAGACAGGTGAAAGATGTTGCTGTGATTCTAGTTGGTTCAAGAAATAAATTTTTCAAATTAAATGATCTAAAAAGGTTTAAAAATCTACAAGTCATTATTGAATTTTCAAGAATGTTAACATTAAAATCACCACAAACTATAATCCCTTTCTTATTGCTCCTAATTTTACTAATTGCATCTTCCATAACAGATTCAAACAAATTAAAGTCACTTAATGGAGGACGATATACACATATAATAATATGCTGCTCAAGCTCAATGCATGACAGTTCCACCGTGCGTTCTATAGACAAGCTAGCTATGTCTTTCCGTTCTTTACATGTTAAACTGTTTGAAACAATAATCAATGATCCACCATGAATAGCTTGTTTCCTAGAGAAGGCACTGTGTACTGTGTATTGTGTGTTATTTATGAATTTAACCTGGTATTCTTTAAGCCAGTGTTCCGTAATGCACATAACTTTAATACTATGATTTTCTAAATATAAACCTAATTCTAAATCCTTGCCAGATAGACCTTGTATGTTTTGATGTGCTACAGTCAGTTCAATATGTCTACCCTTTGTCCTGTTCTTAAGTTTAAAGAACTTGTGTCAGTATTCTCAATAGAAGAATTATAAGGATAGGAACTATTTACAGAAACTAAATTCTTGGATACCCTACATGTACCTGTGTCATTTTGTATATTATATGCTAATAATTTAGCAACTTGTCTTTTATAAAATAGTGGCAGATACATAGTATCTTTAGTCAATGTAAAATTATTAATAAAATTATTGATGTCAAAAAATAAAATAAAATCCTTATATTGCCATGTCAAATTGTATAACATCAAGTTATGTTCATGAATATGTCTATTCATCATAGCATTTAAACTATAAGCATAAGGCAAAGTCATACTAATAAATTTGCAATCATATGTTCTGTGAAGCGATAACATAACTTCTGTTAAATTAATTATATCTTTTTTAGTCACCATTTGACTATCACCGTATGAGATAATTATTGTGGACTCCCTATCAAATATTGTTGTATTTAATTTATCAATTAGATGTGAAAAAGAAGACTCTGGATAGCAATAATTAATAATATTGTGTTGTTTCAATTCACAATTTATTAAACTACCTAAGCCTAAACCTAACCTATCAGAGAACATATAAACTTTATTTGTGCCATTCCTACCTAAGGAAGACCTATCTGTTGTATTATTTGCTAAATAATAACTTTTGTCAATATCAAAAATATTCTGAGACTCACAAGTGGGTGTGGTTGATTTTATGCTATTTAGGCAAGTATTGGTGTTTGTCAAAGCTTTCACATACTCAAGATTTTGCCTACCTACCTGAGCTATCTCATCATATTTCCTAATATAATCCTGAACCTCATTTTGATATTGGGTGTTCATCCTATCTATTTGAGACTGTAAAGAGGTAATTTGACCTTTGAGATCCCTAGTATGTTGATCATACAGCATTTTACTATTTATCAACTCTGTGTTGTACTTTTCTAAGTCTAATAACAATTCTGAACGCTCAGAAACTAAAACTTTATATTGCTGGAATGTTACTTTATTTGTCTTGTATTGTTTTAGGCTAAAGATTAGTTTCCTAATGTGTTTGTTTAGTTTATTATATTTTCTATGTCGTTTCAGTCCACTTGTGTTTAATTTAAATGGTTTCGTAGATCTGTCACCTAAGCTAGTACCTACAACCTCTGTATAAAGGTTCTGAGTTTTTCTACGGTTTAATTCCTCAACAGTCTGTTCTAGGGATTTAATATTTATTATTGATTGTTCTAAACAGCATTCAAGTTCCCTAATGCGACTCATAGACCATGAATGGCCATCATTGCTAGCGGTCAATAAATGTATTTCCTCCTGTAACCTATCTCGCTGGGCCAGTGTGTCCATATACTCAATATGGAGTTCTGCGAGCTGAGCCTTCAGGTTGGAAACCCTATCGTTGACAATCCTGATGTCCTCTTCACAGTCTGCACGCTCCTTCAGTAGGTGTATATTCTCCTCCTGGCACTTCTTTAATTCTATCAAGGTTATTCTCAGCTTGTTCTCTAGATCCTTCGCTGTGGCCTTCCGGGTCATCATAGTGCTCATTGTGGAATGGCTCATAGCCAAGGATACGCCAAACACCTATGGACAGAAAGATAAACAAGATGTCAGAAAAGAGATAAGTCAGTAATGAGTAGGAGTTTATAGATATAGATAAATAAATAAATATATTTATTTAAATAAATATTTATAGCTAGAAGGACAGTAGACAAATAACAGAAAAGGAAAAATATTATTGAAAGTAAAGGTGTTATTCAATTTTTAATTAATTAGGCAAAATATGTAGGTAGTAAATGAAAAATATAATCTTTGCAAATTTACTAATTTGTATCAATTCTTATATTATATTACTTATAAAGATATTATATATAGGGGCCTTGTTAAAGATATAAACACTTAAATAAATGTGAAGTGTAAGTGTAGTAGGTGTTTTGTATGGGGCGTTTGTTCAGTCTTCGATTTTGCTTCCACGTCTTGTCAAGCAAAAGGAGACAGAAACTGTGCCAGTGTATGATGGACGAAGCTCACAATGGTGTGAGCCGAGTAAATGTGTGATGAGGAGTGTAAGTTAATAAGTAAGATACTCCCCGGGTTTAAAGATGATTTCAAATCCGTCCGTTAACACCTGGTAGTAGATCTGTCCGCCAAAAACTGTTCGTATCGAGGTTTCAAACACCAAACTCAATGTCTTTCACAATTTTATGCACAGTATGATAACATAAATGATATTCAAGCATTTAATATTCATTTAAAATAAAATAAAACTTTTAAAATTACAGAGCTACGTAGTTTACATATGTCAATGGATCGGGTTTTTATCGATATTATGCGCTGTCAACAGGATCTTTTAATGTTTTGAGGTACTGACGCCTAGAGTGTCAACATTTGGCGTTAGTTAATTGAAATGATACATTCTTGGGCTTAACATCTTTTTATCAGAGGACAAAATTAAATTTTTAGTTATCAAGAAGGGGTTGGTGTTAAGTTAAATACAAGTTTATAGGATCGCAACGCTCTTCTCGCTGCCGGCATCTCGAAAAAGCGCGTGCAGAATATCAGATGGCAGAAAATTATTTATACCTAAAAAAGAAATTGCGTTTTCAGACTACCATAACGTTTAATGGTTTTTGTTTAAGTTCATTCTGACGATTTCATTCACAGACAACGTAAAATCTCTATGCCTAGAAATGTTTATGCAATGTATTAGCTAGTAATCTGTTATATTATTCATTGTTGGTCAATAATTTAATATTTTAGAATAGATATGCTACTTTGAACAATATTATTTATTGCGTATTGATTTTAAAAAATGGGTGCATAGGGTTCCCACCAAGAACTTAGGGTCCCAAGCCAACCTCACCTGCAAGTGGTGCACCTGCCGATCAACGGACGAGGCTCTGGCAAACAAAATATCCCGATAAGCGGCAATAGGCTCGCCACCTATTACGTGAGATCAAAACATTGGCGAAAAGTGGGCGTTTAATATGCCTCTGCCTACCCCTTCGGGGAAACAGGCGTGAGTCTATGTATGTATGTATGTATGATTAAAAAAAAATCGTGTCAATAATAAAGTAACATGTATGTACTCTATAATTAACATACATGGTACTCTATTTTTCATTAATTTACAGATTATTACGTGTAAAACAACAATAAAATTGGGCAATTTATGAACATTCGACTATTAAAACACAAAATCAAATATTTTTATTTCAGTAAAATTTAACAATATAAATTTAAAAACATAGTGGCATAATAGGCATTGAAAAAAAAATACTGTTCAAAAGCATAAAATCTAAAACGCAACTGTTTGAAAAAAGGTTGTGAAGCTCTGAATGTTTGTTTACAAAAAGTCTATCTTCTCGTGGCACCAACTATAATTTGACTTCTATTATTCTCACTGACGTTGACACATTGTTTAATTAACAACAGCCAGCGATAGCCTACTGGAGATACCAACGGACTGCTATGCAGAAGGTATCGGGTTCGAATCCACGGTATGCTAGAACGATGATGATGACATTGTTCAATTAACGATCTAGTCACGATAACATTCCAATATCAGTTTATTTAGGAGAATACCATTTGTGACATGAGTATGACACTGACATTAGATCGAAACTGCATTTTGAACAAATATAGTTAGAAGAATTGAGTCTCAAAATAAGCTGTTAACTGGTGCAGAATAAGACTGCACAGTAGGTACGTGGGCTTGTGTATGTTAGGTACCTGCAATGCGAGCTCGTGGGGATCAGCTGAGCTGCGGTGGTTTGTAAGATAATATTCGATTCAAGTGTGCTTTTAATTGCATTGCATATTACGTTTTAGGTAAATACCTATTACATTGGTATCATGCTAACGGCGGCGCGTCCTAGCTTAAAAATAACCATATTTTTCCCCCCTTAAGAACCTCATACATGGGCTCTGTAAATTCATCGGTCGGTCACCCATCCATACTATGACCGTGATGTCAATTACTTTACCTTAACTTATGTAGTTTGTACGAAAATAAACCTGTGATATAGGCTCTGCAAGCCAATCCCATGGTCACCCACCAAAGATCAAATGCGTCTAACTACTGTACCTGTTTATACTGTATATTGCCACTTGATTTTTGCAGCAAGGTATTATATCTAACGGTCCGTTTCTGTCAGTCTCGCCCAGCCCCTTGTTGACCGCGCTACTATACTAACCAGTAACCACTAGACTCCAGATGTCTTGACTAACACACTAGTTTAATACGTAATACATGAATAAAGTTAAGTACATCAACTTTTCATATTTATAAAAAATTAGTTGAGAAAAAAAATAAGGATCAAGAAGCTTTAGCCGCGCTATAAATGGCGGACGCGGACGCGAGCGACAGGTCCGTCCTCTGAGAGCGCTCAGCGCTGCATGGCGGACATAGCATCGCGCTTCGAGCTTTATAGGTCTTTTTAAAAAAATCATATTAATTACAAAGGAAAAGTTTAGATTCCAATTTTTTTACATGACTTAAAATGAATCTTAAGGTTTCTAAATATGTATATATCTTTTTAATAATCACAGTAATTTTTTAGATATAAATGCAAATTTGCGGGCTAAAATTAAGCAAAATGCACTGTTTTGATCTCCGATTTTCTTGAAAATTATGAATGAAAGTACAATTTCTTTTTTAAGGACTCACTTTTATAGCTTTTGCTCGTACAGTTTACATTTACAGAATTATAGAACAATAAGTTTTCATAGCACTAGCGACCATTAATGCTGGCCTACACTACAGAAATTACGAAAATGACTTTTTTAAATTCATCGGTTTTAAAATATTTACTACAGTATCCCATATATTTTTCTTTAGCACTCTCTTGATAAAGAACTGAACTTTTATATTTTCTATATCTTTTCTATTAATTGTTATTTATCCGTAACGTAATAGAACAATAAAAAACCGTAAAATCGCCTCCGACGGATTAAACGCTCTTAAATTGTTTTATATTTATGTATTAAATTAACACACTGTAAAAGTAATAAACGTTATTTGCAATTATTTTTTTTTTCTTCGTTACAATATTTAAGGCAAGACTAGGTAGAAGATATTTGAATTCAAGTAATACAAATTTCAAGATATTATAGTGACTTAGGCTTCTGTTCGTCCGGAAAATCAAACCCACAGTACCGTTGGACCATGGAGGCAGTATGGATGGATATATTACAGAACTAAATAGATGGAAAATGGCTCGAAGCACCTGTTAAGAATAAATTAGTAATATGTCAATATTTTGAGATTTAACTAAGTATGTATCTATCCCTATGCCATGTTGTTATCTCTCTGTCATATTAGATTCAGATCTATAGTCGTTGTTGTTAGCACATGCCTATTAGAATAATTGACGAGACTGTGAACTGACAATACAGTGTTTAAACAAAAGCTGAATAAGAGATGTGCCACCGGAGAAAGAAAGAAACCGTTTATCTACAGATGAGCGGAGTTATGAAATAGATGACCTAAAACTATTGTTGAATGTCTCAACTGCGTCGTATCTGATGGGTGTGTACCTTAATATGTAGGTAATGCTAATATCTGAAGCGCTATAGAGATGGTGCAAGTCGTCCTCCGTCCATAATGACGCCACATTAAGTAAAATTATTCCTGTTTTAAAGACCGCTACTATTGCAAGGCGAATTGTTAAGTGCGATATCACACTGGACAATCATTCATTCAAAGATCCAAGAAACGGACTTAGAACAACTACTTGATTTCGCCCGCGACCCCACCCTAAACTACAGTTTATCATGCTCGAAAAACATATTATTAGTGGACGTTGCTCACAATGTTATATTCTAAATTCTTATAAAGTTCTGACAGTGAATTTCCTTGTTCAAACACTTATCACATATGAGAAGTTACGGCCATCACAAAAATATGAATATAGAAGCTGCAAGTTTCACGTAGTAACGTACAGTGCTATGTTTATAACACTCGAGTTCATATTTATTTTTACAGATATGACGTTGGCAATTAAGTTTGTCCATGTATCCTAACTTTGTGAAAACAACGGGACAAAACATTCTCAAGTTTTAAAACTTGGTGAAAATGAGTTACCGTAGTGCTGTAGTACTATAGTAGAGGTACTGTAGGCAGATTAATAATTTCTCCGTAGCCCGTGGTTAAATAATGAGCGTTAAGACTTAAAAAAATGTCAGCGGCCCTTCTCACTAATTGTGTTTCTTAGCTCATTTTAAATGGAGCATTTTTCATAATGATTCTTACGAAAATAAGTGCGGTATAATCTAAAGTGTGACAAGTTTGCTGCATCGTTAAAATATTAAATGTGTTCAAACTTTGGTCCAAAAAATCTGACCGCTATTTACGCTTTCACTTGGCACCACATCAAGGTTTTTACCGAATTCAACAGCCTCCGTTGTTCACTTTAACACAAAGAGATATAATGCTTCTGTTGCGTGAAACACTGACCACAACAGACCAGAGCCAGGATAGTGCGACACGTGGTGCAGATGTTACTTAATTATGATACCGTGTGAAATAAGCTCTTCTACAGTGAGTCTTGGGAGAATTAAAGTACTTTTTCACGTTTTTTTTAAGTAACTCATTCATCCCACTCTGTGCGCACAGTTTCGAAAAAAGGAACTTCTATGTTGAAAAATTGGGCAATAAACAACATAGACCATCATCAGCCTTTAACAGTCCGCTGCTGGACTAGGCCTCTCCTTTGAAAGGAGAAATTGGCCTACTACAAGACGCTGACCAAACGGGCTGTTATATGGTTTGTTTCAAGTTTTTCTTATCTTACAGTGCTGGATAATATTGTACCTCTATCACCTCTTACAGCACCCATGCGATGATAGGGGATGGTGACATTCCATATTCTAAATCCATCACCACACGAATAAAATAAACAACAAAATGAACACTCTTTTAAAATGCCGACGTTAAAAACCAGTACTCGGACATCAATACTGAATTACGAAAAAAAAAGCTCGTAAAGGAACATTACTTGTCACTGTAACAACAACCAATCCTGTTACATATATGTAAAATATACATAATGTATGTATATATGTACAAAATATATATTTATTTATTTATGTACTTGTTATATGTATTATGTATACATTATTCGTGTATGTATGTAATTATATCTAAATATTGTTTATATTAATTTAGTTTAGTTAGGTTAATTTTAGATTTAAGTAGCTAGTCTTAGTCTTAGTATTGTACGCCCGCATAGTACCTGTCCATTTAGACGATACTATCCGTCCATGGTTGTCTGCTAGAACTCGCATTATGCGATAAGACCGCCCTTGTACTTACCATTAGTATATAAGTAATGTAACGGGTTCTGGTATTAAAACGCAGAAAAGGTTCTATGCGTTTATTGCCGAGTATTGTCTCACTTCCCTTGCCACGAGTATGACCGACCAACAGCACGACACTGGCCTGAACACTAAGGGCTGCAGTCTCCCACGCTGTTCCCTCCGGTGGTGTGCAGGGCAGGTTGCTTGAAGGGCTGCGCGTAGCGGGCAGATCCTCGCAGGCCGTTGGTTCAGCTGGCAGGGCCAGACTCTTCGGCAGAGGTGACACCGAGGATGATGCAGGGAAGTGTAGCGGTCTAGGGAGCGTAGCCCGGAGTCTTAAGGTGAACCTGGAACCTGAAGGAAAGCAGCATTAGGAGAGCCACAACCAATAGAGTCAGGCAGGCGGCGTCAGCCGGCCTCAGCTAGCAGGTAGAGAGATGGGCAGTACGCTAACGCAGTAAATGTAGTGCTTACCCGTAGCTAGGACCAGGATACACGTAGATACGATGTAGGGTCAGTAGGTACGCTTAGTTATAGTAGGTAGGTAGTAGAAGCGACGTTAGAGTAGCGGTGCCGGCCTCTCTGTCGGCCCCTTTATATACCGGGCCCTCCATCAGAGTTCGTGTCGGCGCATAACCAAATATGGGCAAAACCCACGAGCGCGGACGATGGCCTTCTCTGATTGGCCGAGCGTATGGACGGTATTATGACGTACACTCGGTAGGTACCGGTCATACGTTACAATACCGCCCGCCTTAGGAGAGGATTTTACGTGGCTAACAAGGAAAATCCGACTAGCTGCGTTAGGTCTATGAGTCCGCTACTGTCCAAGCTAAGACGGCATAGTCACAAATCTAAATGTTCCTCTAGTAGGCACATAGAACGCAGTCTTATCACGATCACATTCGCGAAGAGGCGTCTGCCAAAAGGACTTAGATAAGTCTATACTACTTAGATATCTAGCGTTCCTAAGGTTGTCTAAAATTTCGGATACGTAAGGTAGTTTGTACGCGTCTTTTTTAGTAATAGAATTAAGTTTCCGGCTATCTTAACAAAACCTAAGTTTACCGTCCTTCTTAGGCGTTAGTAAAATTGGTGACGACCACGGACTTTCGCATTTTTCTACCACTCCCAATGCAAGCATTTCGTCTAATTCGTCAATAATTATTTTTAATTTCGCCGGCGGTAACCTATAATATCTTTGGCGTATCGTCGCAGAATCGCCAGTGTCTATTGCATGTTCTATTAAGTGAGTTCGTCCTAAACCGGTTTTTTCAGTAGAAATCGACTCGTATTGCTTTATAATTAACTTAGCCGTTCTTTGTTGTGACTCACTCAACTCACTAAAAGATTGCAATACGTTCGTGTTACTTAGCTTATTTTCACTTAACACACTACACGGCAATGTTTTAGACATGCATACGGATGCGATATGGTTAGGCAGTAATTTAAATAGTTTCCAGAAATCGATGCCTAAAATTAAATTACTTGTAACTTCTGGAATAATATAAGCTTTCAATAAGTGGGTTTGATTATTAAAAGTAGTGGGTAAGTTGATAAAACCGCGCGGCAACAATATATTTCCACCCGCGGACCGAATGGAATTAGTGTTGTGACTGTATTTCTAACCCGGTTTTAGTCATTACCTCCATATAGGAGTTGTTACCTAGAATTGTAATGGCTGAACCGGAATCGAGCAATCCACAAATAGGTAAACTGTTAATCGTTACGTTAACATAGGGCCGTAGGTCATTTTTAGGTTTATTATCCAGGATCGAGGCGACGGAATAACTAGAGAAATACACTTTTAGAGTGTTTAGCCAATTTCTCCAATCATCTTTGTCAAAATTGGTTGAATAGGTTGTAGAACCTAATTTAGGCTTTGACACGCCCCAACCCTGACCAACTAGTTTTTTGGTTCCGTCGATTTACAGTTCGGGCAGTTAGGGAATGTCACATCCCTACGGCCGCACTTGAAGCAAATAGCGAACCGATCGCGTTTGCAATCATTCAAACTGTGATCATTGATACGGCAGCGCGGGCAGTACTTGGACGTGACTAGAGCGACAGAGCTAGGTTTAGACTTAGGTTTGCTAGGTTCGTTGATCTCAGTGTATTCGGGTTTTCCGGACGTACCCTCTATAGTAGCAACGGGATAATTATTGTAGGAATTATTACGCGCTCGGTTATTAGGGTTGTGACTGTAAGCTAGGTCTGGTGCCAACGTGTCGTTATTATAATACGGTTCGCGGAATTGAGAGTTCAAACATTTCATCCGTTCGTAGTTTAAACATAACGTCTGCAGTGTTGCTATACTGTCTATTGAAGATATTGACGGAGCTAGCACTAGCGAGTAGCATGGACATATGTTATCCGCTCAAATGGCAGAATTTCCGAGCCAATATGGCGTAAAGTGGCGGGCAAATATTGTGCCATTCGTAATCAGACATATTATGTCTGCTTGCCATTTTAACGACTTGGGCTGTCAGACATAATATGTCTGCCTGCCACTTCAAAGGTTATGCAATAGGATGTCTAACTTTTCACGTTCGGACAATCGCTTTGTTGGTGACAGCCTAGCGAACAGCTGAATCATTATCGAGAGATAAATAATTATAGTTTCGGTAGCACCTTGAGTACGTCGGCGGATTTCATTTAATAACCGGTAGTCATAATCGTACGGTGTGAAATCGTCTATTAATTTAGTGGTGAAACATGGGAAGAGCTCCCATGTTGTGAAATATTCTTTTAGGCCGCGATACCAGTGAAGTGCGTTACCGGTGAATATTTCGGAGGCATATGATAAAATTTTAGTGGAAGGTAGATTAGGCGCGTTTTGGAATTCGGTTACGCGTTGTAGGAACGCTCGGACGCATCCCGTACCGTCGTATTTTAGCTTAGACAGTTTGCTAACTCTCAAATGCTCGCAATGCAATACTGGGGCTAACCCTGCCTGCGTCGAGGTAGACGGCGCAGGTTGGACCTCCGCCACAGCATCAGCTGAGCGAACAGATGATTGCTCGATGGCGGACAGCTCCGCCAAAAGCTTGTCGAACCGGCTGCACAATTCGGTAATTCATTTTGAATACGCCGTAGGACGTTCCATCCTACGGAGTCGCGTTCGCGTCGTAAGAAGCAGATAACGAATTTAGTCGCTTGGCCAGCTCAGAGACGGCGTCGCCAGCGCCCTCGAAGTCCACCGCGATGACTAGACCCGACTCCAAAATGTCATCATTTGGAATGGCTTCCAGTAATTTAGGGAGCTGCTTCCGCAGACCTAGGACAGAGGTAGCCGGGTCCTCACCTCTAATTGCGACCTCGTAAGCTAACTCGTTCTTATTTAAAAGAAATGGCGTTAGTTGCCGTGTAAACATTGGCTCCGTGTTAATTTTGCTTGAAAAATAGATAACGCGCACTTTTTACTTTGTTTACCGCTTAAAACAGTTAATAACTATCCAATTATCCTTATCTATTGTTAGCAGAAGTGTAGTAAAAGTGAAACAAGAAATAAAGTGAAAGACAAAGTGCTGTGTTAAAGGACATTTCTTGTCAAAATTAACAACAAAAAAACAATAAACTGTGTAAAATTCAGTGAAGCCAGTCCGTATCAATATTTAAAACCGTGCTAAAACAATAAAAACGTCATAAAAATAAGTGGATCTGAAAACAAGAAAAAACTGGTTCGTTATTTTATTCAAACCTGTATCGACCAATCACCGATCATTAGAATCATGACGAGCGCTCGACAATAACAGTTCCAAGTCTAATGAATGAAAGCAGCAAGCATAGACCTATTTGGTATTCATTTAGCAAAGTCAACTTGGCGTAATCGGAAACTGACCGGTCGGCGTTGAAACGCCTTGAGTTCGAGACTGACCTGTACAACGTCTTTTTGAGATTTGTTCTCCATTACATTGGAATTAACAATTGACGAAAAATTATTAACAATTGACTACAAGCTATAATTATCATAAAATAAAAACATTGACATTTTTAAGATACAATTTAATACTTGAGAGTTGGAGACTAAAATGGATTTCAACAATATAACTCTGCGGCAGAAGCAAATAAGAAAATCGGTAGAAAGTTTAGATATATCCTTTCTTTCAGCCAGTCCGGACCAATATGCAAAAAGTCTTCCTGATTTATCTACGAACTTTCATAGTGACCTAGAAGATGAAATACAGAAATTGAAAAGTCAGTTATGTAGCGCCCACGCTGAAATAGAAAATTTACTTCAGGAAAACCACTTTTTAACCACAAAAATTACAGAGAAAGACCACTGCATAGAGGAACTCAAAAAAATCTGTATTTCAAGCCCATCAACACCAAAATCCTTATCTAGGAAAAAGAAACATGCTTTGCTGGTCCACCAACCTGAAGATGACTGTCAACTGCTTCCCTCATCTGTGAGTGACACCCATACTGTTAATATTACCAGTATTCAACCTAGTTCTCACACTGGCAATTCAGCTGATTACAGTATATCGGAACCAAAACCATACAATATCAAATATAAGTCTGAGTCCAATTCTATGAATGCACAGTCACCTCAGAAAAGGATAATTATATATGGTTCACAACAATGCAATGGCTTGGCCTCAGCACTTGTCAAGAGCAGAATTAATACCAAGTATGAGAGATACCACATTTCAGGGTTCACAAAACCGTTTGCCTCTGCCGAAGAAATATTAAAAGAAGCTAAAGATTCTACGTACAAGCCTGAGGATAAAATCATCATTTGTGTAGGAGAAAATGATTGTAATCCCATAAGTGCATTAATAAGTTTAGTAAGTATTTTAAAGAAACATAACAATTGTAAGTTTCTGGTACTGAATGTATTAAAAAATAAGCATTTAAATGAACATAAATTGAATTGTGAAATACAGACCATATGTAAAAATATTACTAACTGCTATTTTATAAAAAACAGTTATGCCTTTAGTAATTATTTACATGATATATGTAAAAGACTAAACTACACTATTGATAGTATTGACTATGAAAATAAGTACTTACATTTCAATAAAAGGAAGATAAACTCACAGGTTACAAACATTAAATTAAATAATTCTCATTTATATAACACCAATTTTAGAAAATCAGAAAATGCTCCAAAACAGACGGAGAAAAAATTCATACAAAGTTCCCTGCATGAGTACTTCCCTAAGCTAACAAAAAATGTTACTAACAATAAACAAACTTCATCTTTATCAAGTAATAATTCTAGCTCAGATAATTTTTATAAAAGTAAACAGAGACTTTTTCGACAATAAAGTATGTCATAATGTATCTATCCTGCATCAGAATATTGCCGGTATTATGAGTAAAAGAGAACTACTTCATATAACCTTAGATGAACTATCAAAGCAGGGCATCTACATTGATGTTTTATGTGTTAGTGAAACTTTCTTGAAAAAAGGTGATGAAATAAATATGCACTTAAACAATTTTTGTCTTGCAAACTCCTTTTCCAGATCAAAGCAAAGGAGAGGTGGTGTTTGTATTTTCTGTAGAGATTACATTGATTATAAAAAAATGACTTTGCTTGATGATTTATCTAGTGAATTAACGTTTGAGTGTTGTGGTATAGAAATACCACAATATAAATGTATAATAATTTGTATCTATAGAATACCCAACTCGAACCCAAAGATATTTCTTCAGAAATTAGAATTATTAATGGCTAAATTACGCAATAAACATAAAAAAAGGATTATTATTACAGGCGATTTTAACCAAGACCTGCTGAAACCATGTGAAACGCTTTCAGAGTTGCGGCGAATAGTACAAAATTATAACTTTATATTTCACATTAATGAGCCAACCCGATTAAACAGTTGCATCGACCAAATTTTAAGTAACATCCCTACAGCCACTGGGGGCATCCTTCCTTTGGAACTGTCAGATCACAACACAGCGCAGCATCTCAGTTTTGCCATTGAAAGCACAGGTACCCCTGCATCATTTATCTTTAAAAAGATGAGGGATTACCACAAAGATAACATTAAAATATTTCTAAACTGCCTTAGTAAATTGTCATGGTCAGAATCATTCTCTGAATCCGATACCAATCTAGCTTTTAATACTTTCCACGACCATTTATTATTATTTTTCAACTTGTGTTTTCCAATAAATACTGTGAGAATTAGCAATAAAACAAAAAACGGTGTATCATGGCTAACAACAGGTATCAGAAAAGCATGTCAAACTAAACGAAAATTACGTTTCATGAGCTACAAAGATAACTCACAAGATAGGAAACATAAATACTGTCAGTATAATAAACTTTTAAAAAAATGTATAACTACAGCTCAAAGAATAAGCAATGAAAAATTTATTCACAACTCTTCCAATGTATGTAGGTCATCTTGGAAAGTAATAAACAATACTATTAGACCTGATTATTCTAATAAAGTCATTTCACACATTTCACTCAATCACAATAATATATCAAACCCAGATGTCATTTCTGACTTATTTAATAACTACTTTATTGACTTAACAAATGCTAACGTTAATGAACCTAAGAATGTCAACTTGAATATTAAAACAAATACTGCTAGTATGTTCCTTTTCCCTGTTGATACAAAAGAGGTGTGCAAGGCAATTGGTCAGCTCAAAGATACACCTGCTGTCGGCTACGACCAATTTCCTACGAAGATACTGAAATTATGTTCTAAGCTTATTGCCCCGGTTCTGACTCACATCATAAACCTATCTTTCATTCAAGGTAAATTTCCAGATAAACTAAAAATTACGGTTATTAAACCACTACACAAAAAAGGCGATAAAAGTGTCTTGAGCAATTATCGCCCAATTGCTTTAATTCCCACTTTGGCAAAAGTATTTGAGAAGATTATGTATAGCAGATTAATATCGTTTCTGAATAAATTTGACATATTATGTTCAGAACAACATGGATTCTTGAAGGGAAAATCAACTACACTAGCAACTTTTAAGCTCATAAATAACATAGTCAAAAGTGTCAATGCAAAAAGACGTATAACGGCAATCTTCTTCGATATGAGTAGGGCTTTTGATTACGTGAGACATGATTTATTACTCCAGAAATGTGATCGCTATGGAATACGTGGCCCAGCACAAGACTGGCTAAAAAGCTATCTTTCTGATAGGACACAATTTGTTGAAATTACAAACTTTAATTTAAATCATGAAGAAATTACCTTCAGCTCAAAGCGTAGATATAATAGAGTAGGTGTGCCCCAGGGAACCATCGTCGGTCCGCTACTCTTTCTTCTATATATAAACGATTTACCCTCAATAACAGAATACCAATCGATACTTTATGCAGATGATATATCTATCCTGATACCAGAAAATTCTAAATTTGCGTATAATAATGTGATAAATGAAACTGTGTCTAAAATAATAACTTGGTTAAGTAGTAACAACTTAAGTGTAAATATTAACAAAACTAAATATGTTCAGTTTCATAGCAGAGGTGCTAAGAAACTTGACTTAAACTTGATTTACAATGGCCAAATATTACCAGAAACTAACGAAATCTCTTTTCTTGGTATTACAATTAATGATAAATGTGATTGGAAAACACACATAGATAACACTTGCAACAAAATTAATAGGTTTGTTTATGCTTTATGGAGGCTCACTAAAATTTCAAACAAACGAACAGCTCTTAATGCTTATCATGCATTTGTAGTATCTTCTCTTAGATACGGCATAGTGCTCTGGGGCAACTCCGTGAATATAAATAGAGCGTTTATAGCTCAAAAGCAATGTTTGAGAGCTATTTGCAATGTAGCTCCTTGGGTGACCTGTAAGCCTCTGTTCCGTGAGCTTTCATTACTGACTTTGCCGTGTATTTATATTTATGAGATTTGTATTTTTGTCAAAAGTAATAATGATTTGTTTAGTTTTAAGAAAAATGTTTGTAATTTTAATACCCGATATCCAAATAATCTTGTTCTCCCACCAATTCGAACTGAAATATGTAGTCGCAATAGTTACTCAATGGCAGTGCGCATTTTCAATCACTTGCCCCAAGGTACCCGAGATTTGCCTATTAATAAATTCAAAAGGCAGCTATTTAAATGGCTTGTTGAAAAAGGCTTTTATTCTGTCACCGAATATTTAAATTATAAATTAAGTTTAATCTGATGACTATTTGCTGTGTATTTTTTGGTTATTATTAATGCGATAATGTATATTAAAATGGTATAATAATATTTAATTAATGGTATTATAGTATTTAATGGTATTTTATAACTAGCTATTAAGTTGAATATTTGTATGCCATGAAATTAGATGGCAAATGTGCTGGACTGAATTTTGTATTTAACACCTGTGTACCACATTCATGCAAATAAAGAATTTTGAATTTTTTTTTTGAATTTTTGAAAGTATTTTATGGGGTGTGAGCCCATTGTGTATGAATAACCGCGTAAGTATAAACTACACACTACACTTAGTGCGCAAGCGTTCCGCCCTTACAAATGGCCTACTTTACGATTAGGCGTAAAAGTTCGACCGTTAGGACTAATTAGAAAAACGTTAGATTCAAATTTGCGAACTAGTACGTAGTAGGTAGTTATACTAAAAGGTAGATAATTAGTATTACAATACGTACCGGTTCGCTGTAGCCGCACCTCCTCGCTTACAATGATGGAGACCTGCTAGAAGAGAACTCGAGCACGGAAAGCGAGACAATAACCCACGTAGGCGCCACTGTAACGGGTTCTGGTATTAAAACGCAGAAAAGGTTCTATGCGTTTATTGCCGAGTATTGTCTCACTTTCTTTGCCACGAGTATGACCGACCAACAGCACGACACTGGCCTGAACACTAAGGGCTGCAGTCTCCCACGCTGTTCCCTCCGGTGGTGTGCAGGGTAGGTTGCTTGAAGGGCTGCGCGTAGCGGGCAGATCCTCGCAGGCCGTTGGTTCAGCTGGCAGGCGCCGGCGGTTTGAGTGCGATGAGCAGGGCAGGGCCAGACTCTTCGGCAGAGGTGACACCGAGGATGATGCAGGGAAGTGTAGCGGTTTAGGGAGCGCAGCCCGGAGTCTTAAGGTGAACCTGGAACCTGAAGGAAAGCAGCATTAGGAGAGCCACAACCAATAGAGTCAGGCAGGCGGCGTCAGCCGGCCTCAGCTAGCAGGTAGAGAGATGAGCAGTACGCTAACGCAGTAAATGTAGTGCTTACCCGTAGCTGGGACCAGGATACACGTAGATACGACGTAGGGTCAGTAGGTACGCTTAGTTACAGTAGGTAGGTAGTAGAAGCGACGTTAGAGTAGCGGTGCCGGCCTCTCTGTCGGCCCCTTTATATACCGGGCCCTCCATCAGAGTTCGTGTCGGCGCATAACCAAATATGGGCAAAACTCACGAGCGCGGACGATGGCCTTCTCTGATTGGCCGAGCGTATGGACGGTATTATGACGTACACTCGGTAGGTACCGGTCATACGTTACAGTAATTTACTGTACCTACTTGTTCTGTAATTACTGGTGTACAATAAAGAATTAAATAATAATAATATAATTCGTTTTTATATTATGTTAATTTATACATAATTATTAAAAAAAAAAAACAAACAATCGGCTCGTTGTTATACACTTTGTCATAAACGATTCGACAAAACTAGTTCCTAAAAACTAAAACTAGTTCCCCCGAATTATTTACAAACTGGTTACCTAGACTCAATGCTTCCTTATAATCCTTAACAATCGACACCGATTAACTTATAAACGATATTGACAATTCTCTTACAGTAACGTGCCACAGGAAGGAGTCTGTCGAACATTGTAGCTCAATTTTGTCCAAATACAAGCTCAAAATACTCACGTTTAATATACGAAGTCCTAACTGCAATTTTAACAGCTTTCTTATTACCGTTTAATGACTAAATATACGATTTGATATAATTGTGTTGACTGAGTGTTGGCTGGGTAGTAACCCCACAATTGGACAAATCGAAGATTACACTTCCTTTTCCACAACCAGACACATTAATCAAACGGGTGGGGTTATTATATATGCCAAAAGTAGCTATAGTTCTATAGTAACTGAACCAGACGTATGTATATACGTGGCTTAATTACACTCATGGGAATATATAGATCACATATCATAACATATCTATCAAACATACAGATAACTTTCTAAATTCTTTATCGACTACTGTCACCAGCATGCCTAAAGCTCCCTGCTGCGCTATAGTGGGTGATATGAATATCAATATCCTACACAACGAATTGTCCTCGGACTATACGTGTTTGATGGCAGAGCTTGGTTTTCTATCTGTTATTATTATCCCCACACGCAACGAAGCATGCCTTGATCACATATTTGCCTGCACCGAGGCTCCGATTGAGGCAGTTGTGTGTGGCACCTCGTTAACCGACCATGATTTTACCATGGTAGGCTTTGCTATCAACACCCGGAGCAGCAAAATTCCTAGAAAATTCATTGCTAAAATAAACTTTGTAGCTATAAGCTTAAATCTGGAGAGTGAAGATTGGTCTGAGATATACGCTGAGACCTGTCCGTGACTAGCTGCCTCTCTCTTAAATTCTAAAATCACCACACTTACAAAAAAACACTCGCATACTATCTCCCTCAATCATAAGAAGAATATCATCGAACCATGGATAACTCCGGGCTTACTTAGATGCTCGAATAATACAGAAACGTTACACCTACACGCCCGAAAGCATTCTGATGATACAACGAAACTACTTATTTATAGACGGTATAGAAACTTCTTTCGTAATTTGCTTCGCAAAATAAAATCTCAATACGACACAAGTTTGATAGATAGCAATAAGAACAACCCAAA
This sequence comes from Euclidia mi, assembly GCA_944739405.2. Lineage (NCBI taxonomy): Eukaryota > Metazoa > Arthropoda > Insecta > Lepidoptera > Erebidae > Euclidia > Euclidia mi. The sequence continues at coordinate 86,514,028 of OX123184.2, forward strand.
AAAGCTCTGGTCAGCCTTAAAACAGATATCGCATACAGCTACAAAGAAATGTTATCCAGAAGTTTTAAATAATATTAAGGGAAACGTATCTGACTCCTTAAATTACTGTAAATCAGTATTTTGCATCAATAGGACAAGAACTCGCTAGTAAAATAATAAGCTCTAATGTTAATGAAACTGAGAAATCACTTGCTTCTAAAGTAAAAACAACATCATCTCCACTTAATTCCATCTTTTTACACCCTTCTAACACATCAGAAGTAGAAATACTAATAAATCAGCTTAAAGTTAGCAGTGCGCCAGGCTTAGATGGAATCTCAAATCGCCTTGTAAAAATAATAAGTAAACATATTGTAGCCCCTTTAACTCACATACTTAACTTCCCTAAAATACTTAACTTCCCTAACTTAACTCCCAGAGTCATGGAAAATGGCTGTAGTGACACCCATTCATAAGGGCGGACTGATTGATTCCCCAAGCAATTATAGACCCATTTCTCTACTCGGTACGTTTTCCAAGATCCTGGAGAGAATCGCCAACAGACAATTGGTCTCATACTTGGAAAGCAACAACATCCTTTCCAAACAACAGTTTGGTTTCAGACACGGCAAATCAATTCAACACGCTGTCACTCTCCTTACCGAAACCGTTTCCGGCCACTTAGACAAAGGAAGACAATGCGTTGGAATTTTCCTAGACCTGGCGAAGGTGTTCGACCGTGCATCCTTTTTAGAAAGCTAGAAAGTGTTGGTATCAGGGGCATAGTCCTGGACTGGTTCCGCAACTACCTAACAGGTAGAAAACAGTGTACGAGAGTGAACGCCTTCGTCAGTGACCATCAGGAAGTAGTATTTGGAGTTCCTCAGGGAAGTGTTCTGGGGCCCACGCTCTTCCTCGTATACATGAACGACCTTTCATCCATTAAACTCCAATGGGCAGAAGTCATCAATTACGCAGCTGACACTGTCATTGTCTCTTATGAATCCTCCTGATCAAGGTTAAGCTCAGTAGCGGAGATCAGCCTTAGACATGTAATAAGATGGCTGCGTGATAACTTGCTAACTCTGAATACTACCAAGACCAGTTATGTCTGTTTCCATAAAACGGCGGCATCGGCTCCGCCTAACAACTTTGAAATTAAAGCCCACTCTTGCAATGCATCACCACTTTCTAACTGTAGTGTCTGTACGTTGATCTGTAGAGCACAAACTGTCAAATATCTCGGCGTCTTAATTGACCATAAACTGAATTTCTCAGATCATATCAATGCGACATCATCAAGAGCTAGAAAAATTATTTATGTAATAAAAAATCTAAGGGATGTTGTATCACCTAGTTTGCGCACACATACACATACGCGCGCACGCACACACACACACACACACATAAACACACATACAAACTCACAATCACGAACAAAGACACGCACAGGCATACACATTACACACGCAGACACATGCACACGCTATACACTTGCTTAAACTATCCACAAATACACATGCAAGCACATGCGCCCTCTATACACACGCACATGTAGTATGTGCGTACACACATACTGTAGCAAGTTTCTCAAACAAATACAAAAGTTTATTAGGTACAATATGATTTTATTTTTATTTTATTTTCATTTTTTCTTTAGACATTCTTTTCAAACATAATGTAAATGATTTATTGTTGAGCCCAGACTGTCCCATGGTATCTGGGGGGGGACAAATTTCGATTAAATGTACTGAGCACGAGAAACCCAGATATAAACCAAACTAAAACATTCCATCAACAGGTATTTCACAGGGGACTATTTCTGACCCGCGCTAGGTCTAACTCTTTTAGTGGTCAAACAAAAAGTAAATATGCTGAACGGATATCAATAGACGACAATGAAAATCAAGTGCAGGAGCAAGATTGGACTGTAGTCCAGAATAGAAAGCGAAGAGGCAGCCCGGATGCAATCCTAAAATTGCCAAAACAAACTAAACTTGATTATTGGCTTGCAGCACCCACCCCAACAACAAATAGCTATTCTGAGCTCTCTAAAGACATAGATGCAGCTGAAGCAACAGTACCAAAACCGCAAAAACCACCACCTATATTTGTGGATAAGGTCAGTAACATCCAACCACTAACTAAAATGTTAACTGAGGTAACGCAAGGAGACTTCGAAATTAAGATACTGCAGTCAGAACGAGTTAAAATACAACTTAAATCTGCTGAAGTCTACTCGACTGTATACAAGGAGTTGAAGAAAAGGAATACAGAATTTTACACTTACCAACCGAAATCAGAAAGGAGCTTCAGAGTTGTCCTGAAAAACATACACCCCTCGACTGCTCAGCAGGAAATTAAATCGGCGTTAGAAGAACTGCAACATAGAGTCAGAAATATTTGGAATATCAAACACAGATCAACAAAACAACCACTTAATATGTTCTATGTTGATCTCGAACAACAATCAAACAACAAGGAGATTTACAATGTAAAAACCTTAGTCAACTGTAGCGTTAAATTTGAAGCACCCAGACCCAAACGTGAAATCCCACAATGTGCAAACTGCCAATAGTACGGACACACAAAAAAATTCTGTCATAGGCATCCAAACTGTGTAAAGTGTGCAGGACCCCATCGCACTGCCGATTGTCCTAGGAAAGAACGCTCTGACAAAGTTAAATGCATTCTATATGAAGGTAACCACCCAGCGAACTACAAAGGCTGTAATGTATATAAAGAGTTACAGAAAATCAACTACCCTACATCTCACCCCAGAACTCGAACTCAAAGAAAACTCAGCCCACCGCCAAACAAACCACCCTTACACACCAATAGTGCTCATTCGTATGCTGAAGTACTCCAAAATGGTGGAGCTCTTAGTAATTCCAACCAAACTCAAAACGCACATATTACGGAAATTTCGCTGCACAAATTGAACGAAACCATACAAGCCATCACTAACCAAATATTATCTCTCACCAAACTAATCAATGAGCTCATGTCAAAATTGGCATTACATTCGGGGCACTAAAAATCTGTGTTTGGAATGCCAATGGCTTGTCAAACCACTCCGAAGAGTTAAAAACGTTCTTGAAAATTCATACAATTGATGTAATGCTGATCTCAGAGACACACTTTACCAGTAAAAGTTACCTGAACATCCCAGGATATATATTGCACCACACAATGCACCCAGATAACAAAGCTCACGGAGGGTCAGCAATCTTAATGAAGCAAAATATTAAACACCACCAAATACAATCTCTCTGTCTGGAATACATACAGGCTACTAATGTTGTTGTGACTGATAATACCAGCGAATTAACCATCTCAGCACTATACTGCCCTCCAAGACATAAAGTCAAACAAGCTGATTTCGTGGTGACTATAATGCTAAACACACTTACTGGGGATCTAGGCTCACTCTGCCAAGAGGCCGCGAACTCCTAAGATGTGTCCAAGACAATAATATGGACATTCTCTCAACAGGACACCCCACTTACTGGCCTACAGACAGAAATAAAACACCAGATCTCATTGATTTCTGTGTAATCAAGGGAATTTCCAAAAACTACTTCACCTGCGAGAGTTGCCTGGACCTATCTTCTGACCACTCACCAATCATCGTCAACTTTTCCACCACATTAGTTGAAAAGGAAACTAAGTGCGTCCTGCACAACAACAGAACTAATTGGATCTTATTTCGGCACCTCGTAGATGCTGCTTTTGAGAAACCAGTCAAACCGAAATCTGAACATGAGGTCACTGACGCTGTCGAACAGTTTACAAGAACCCTACAGGATGCCGCCTGGAATTCTACGCCAATAATAAAAAAGAGCACCACAGTGAACTACGTACCTACCCACATACAAAACTTAATATCTAATAAAAGAAAAGTTAGAAAGCAATGGCAAATTACTAAGTGCCCCCTGGTAAAAACACGGTTAAGCCACATCAGCCGCCTGCTCAAGAACGCACTCGATCGAGATCGGAACAACAGCTTTCATAGTTATTTGACTAGTCTTGACGCCACTGCTTCCTCAGACTACTCTTTATGGAAAGCAACAAGGAAACTTAAGCATCCCACAACTGCATCTCCACCCTTAAGAACAGCTGAAGGCACATGGGCCCGTACCGATTCTGAGAAAGCCAACACGTTTGCAAGTCACCTGATGTCTGTTTTTACACCTCATCCGAATGACAGCACACCTCAACACGATCAAGAGGTCCGAAATTTTCTTGCTGAGGTCTCGCATATAGAACTGGGTACTGATACAACTTTGTTCACAATAAAAGAGGTTGTCGAGGTTATAAAAAAAATTCATCCAAAAAAAGCTCCAGGATATGATCTTATTACGAGCCGACTGCTAGCTGAGCTACCACAATCCGGACTAAAGCGTCTCACGTCCATCTACAATGCTATGGCTAGACTCAAATTCTTTCCCCCGCAATGGAAAGTGGCAAAGATTATAATGATCCTGAAACCAGATAAACAACCAGATGATCCAAAGTCCTACAGGCCTATCAGCTTGCTACCCATTGCCTCCAAAATATACGAGTCTCTCTTACTGACTCGCATACTTCCAGTCATCAAAGAAAAACACCTTATACCGGATCACCAGTTCGGCTCTCGGCAGAAACACGCCACCACTGACCAAGTCCATAGACTCACAGACCTAATAGTGAAGTCCTTTGAAGACAAGAAATATTGTGCGGCCGCCTTCTTAGACATATCGCAGGCCTTCGATCGAGTATGGCACGAAGGATTGCTGTATAAGATCAAAGCAGTGATGCCTGACTATCTGTTTTTAACCATCAAGTCTTTCTTGACCAGCCGTTACTTTATGGTACAGAATGGGGATTCAGTGATCAATCTCTGCCCAATACGAGCTGGAGTACCGCAGGGCAGCGTGATGGGCCCTATCCTTTATCTTCTTTACACCTCAGATATACCCACAGACTCATCTTCTACTATGGGCACCTTCGCGGATGAGACCGCCATACTGGCAACACATACTCAGCCAGAAGCAGCAGCAAAGATACTGCAAAACTCTCTCGACGAAATATCTGACTGGCTTAAGAAATGGCGCATCAAGGCAAACGAGACGAAATCTGTAAACATTACATTTACTCTGAGAAGAGGAACATGCCCTCCAGTTCGACTGAACAATTTGGAGATCCCTCGTGCAGATTGCGTGCGCTATCTTGGCATTCATTTAGATAAACGCCTGACATGGCAGAAACACATCTTCACTAAAAGGAAACAGCTAGGCCTCCAACTTAGAAAACTCTACTGGCTTGTGGGAAGAAAATCCCAGTTGTCTCTCGAGAACAAACTCCTACTCTATAAGGCTACTCTCAAACCAATATGGACCTACGGTATTCAACTGTGGGGGACAGCTTCACAGTCCAATCTAGAAATAATGCAAAGATTTCAAAACAAGATTCTCCGCATAGTAACTAATGCCCCATGGTTTATAACCAACGAACAATTGCATAAAGATTTAAAGATACCTACAATAAATGAGGAGATAATCAGACACACTAGATCATATTAACATAGAATTATGAACCACCCTAACGCATTAGCCCAAGGTTTGATGAATAACAGAACGTCTATACGTAGACTGAAACGAAAAATCCCCCAAGATGTGGTACGATGATCATTGATCACCTCGCATCACATTTGAACAGGATGTGACAGAGGTCACACTCCTATGCAAGTCCTAGCACACTCAGACACACATACTGCCAAATGTCCCATCAAGGAGACAGATCGCCGTAGATAACGAAATAAAAAATAAAAAAATATTGTTGAACTGTTGATGTACTACGGTAATGAAATGAAATGTTTCATTAAATTACTGTAGAGGTTGCTATCGATCACGGATGTTGGAAGTAACTGAGTTTATATTACAGGAATTACTTCTAGTTTAAACTCAGTTGCACAAATCATCAATATACTTAGCCATATGCAAATTATTTGTAATTAATTATCTGATTACGCACAAAATTGTAATTAGGTTAAGTTGTTTGGAAATAAATTATTTATTTATTATTTAAATATTCAAAGACTCACGAGTTTAAATTTAACAACAAAGCAATTGAGCACACTCATGTAGAAGAACTATTTTTGTTGCCTATTAAATAAGTAACAATAAAACTCATTTTGAGGACTATAATCCTCGTTATTAGAATACTCAAGGTAGGTAGGTGTTAGTTTCAGAATGCTATATTATAGAATTAAAGGATCTTTTATTCCTTACTATTCGAGTACCGGATACTTGGCTATTTCTATCAGGACGCATATTCTCATTAATCTGGCCTCGACCGTTTCATTACCCTTTTAGTGTCCATATGGTGACGGATTAAGAATACGGATTGTCACCACCCCATAGCATCCCATGGCTGTCGTAAGAGCCGACAGAGGGAGCACATTATGCAGAGAATAGCACTGTAAGAGAAGGAAAACTTGATACAAACCCTATACCAAGCCGTTTGGCCAGTGTGGTATAGTAGGCCAGTTCCTCCTTTCAAAGGAGAGGCCTAGTGCAGCAGTGAACTGTTAAAGGCTGATGCTGACGATGATGATTAGACGAAGCCTTTTTAACGGACAAACAATTTCTTATCCCTCTCTCTTTGACTTTATCTTAATCTTTCAGCAGTGTACCATCGATTTCTTTTTCTTTCATTTCATTAAAGGAGCTTTAATAAATAAAAAAGAAATTCAAAGTAAGCCTCGTATTTCTGATTAACTTTCAAGTACGAACTCAAACAGAGACTAAACAAGTATCAAGTGGCTAAATTCAGCCGGTTATTTATATATGTAGTTTGATAAATTTCCATAATGTTTATTTTTCTTGCGATTTTTGTAAACATCCATTTCACCCGTGGTAACACACATTATCTGCTACTTAAACAACAATAACAAAATACATAATTATGTTAGTAATCATCATACCAGCCAAACGACTTCCACTGCTGGACATAGGCCTCTCCCAAGGTTCTCCACACAGACCGGTCTTGAGCCGCCCGCATCCAGCCGCTTCCCGCGATCTTGACGAGATCGTCGGTCCACCTTGCGGGGGGCCTACCTCTGCTGCGTCATCCGGTACGTGGCCGCCACTCTAGAACCTTTCTGCCCCAACGGCCATCGGTTCTTCGAGCTATGTGCCCTGCCCACTGCCACTTCAGCTTGGCTATCCGGAGAGCTATGTCGGCGACTATTGTTCTACTGCGGATCTCCTCATTTCTGATTCGATTTGCAGGGAAACACCAAGCATAGAATATGTTAGTAATACGTAATACATACATAGACTCACGCCTGCCTCCCCGAAGGGGTAGGCAGAGGCATATTAAACGCCCACTTTTCGCCAGTGTTTTGGTCCCACGTAATAGGTGGCGAGCCTATTGCCGCTTATTGGGACACGTAATACATAATGATGTAAAATTATGTTATTCATAGACACTCTGAGGCAAATCATAGAATAATTCCTTTTAACGGACAAACAATTTATCATCCGTCTCTCTTTGACTTTATCTTAATCTTTCAGTCAGTGTACCATCGATTTATTTTTTTTTCTTCGAGAAAACTCAAATTTCACTCACATTTCACCGTCCAATCGTACAATTTGTGCTATTTAAACAACAATAAAAAAATACATAATTATGTTAGTAATACATAATACATATGTGATGTAAAATTTTGTTATTCATAAACACTCTGAGGCAAATCATATAATAATTCCTAAGTACAAATTAACTTTTGAAACATTGGAATAATAGACACAACTCTCAAACTCCGAACAAAAATTTGTCTATTATTAAGCACATTATTATCCCTTGTGGGAATGAACCCCAACACGGCGATATAATGTTGAAGTGATCACCAAAATTACTGCGACACCCATATACTTAACATTTGACCTACACTATTGTGCACCGTATCCAAAACAAGTTGATATGAATGTATCTATCCAACCGTGTGACTGTTCTACCAGTTCTAGTGTCGGAGTTTATAGATCGCCCGAAGGCCTGCGACATAACCTAACATCTTTTTTCCTAAGATAAAAACCGGATTCGACGACTGTATGTGCCCTCCGACTAAACTTTAAGCTGTATATTACACCCGAGCCGTCACCCATCCAAGTAAGTTGAGACCGAGAGACCTGCAGAAACGTTGCTTAACTTTGCCAATCTATTAAGACCGCCAAATCAAATCACGAATCGCTACGTACTTATAATTCAATATATATCAGATAACATTGTTATTATTTCGGGTATCCCATATATGATGAAGCGTTATGTTTTTTTTTATAATAATAGACGGAAAACGAGCAGACGGATCGCCTGATGGTAAGCAATTACCGCCGCCCATGGACACATGCAACACTACAGGAGTCACAAGTGCGTTGCTGCTCCTTGGGGTTGGGAAAAGGGATAGGATGAGGAGTGGGATGAGGGAGAAGGAAAAGACGATAGGGCCTCCGGCACTCCCACTCACCGAGCGAAACGCAATAGTTTAAGTACCGTTACTTTACGTCGATTTTCTGTGAGAGGTTAGGACTTCCCCGGTCGAGCCGGCCCATTCATGCTGAAATCAGCAAGGCTATACTACCTGTGAATGTTCCGACAGACGTGCAATCTGATAAACAAAGTTCGTGGCAAAGATCTGTTGTCAGTCCTTGACCGAGTTCCCTTGTGCCTACGTCACATTATGTAAGTGAAACTTTTTTATTGCCTAAGGAGAGTTAGCTTTGGGAAGGGTTTCTTTAAGTAAACTGAACTTCCCCATAGCCTACGGCCTTTTCATAAAGTTTGATGTATACATTGACTAATTGTGCGTGAACGCTTTGTAATTCAGAGTTCATATTGCGAAAGTAATATAATAATATGTTTGTTACGTTTTCTTACTAAAGTCGTTAAGACTAGCCTGTTTGTAAGTAGCGGTCAGACAACGTGATTGCACTACTAGGTTTTGATCACTTGGTTAGTTACTGACGACTATGGTGATGTTTTTAGATGTCTGATGAGCAGGAAGACCTATAGTCTGTATTTATTTGAGAACTAGCTGTTGCCCGCACGCAGATAAAGATTAAATTAGTCAAATTGTAGCCTATATGTAGCTCTATAAAGTTCTCTTTACCTTCAAGTGAAAGTTACATATGAATCGGTTCAGCTAATCCGAAGATTAACCCGGACAAACAGAAAGACAGACAGAGAGATAAAAATATAAAAAAGGTTGTTTAGGACAACAATCGTGTTACTAACTATATTATGCATTTGCAAAAACATAGTTCTTTTGAAATCACAGACAGACACTTAAATATTATTTAAACTACTTAAGAATTGCCATATTAGCAAAGTGAAGGGTCCGTCCTGTTTGTGGTCTATATATAAATTGTTCAAAGATATTACAAAATCAATTTTGTGGCAGTAAGATAGAAATAAAATGATAAATGATTATTGTTGTTAGTTTAAAGTTGGTTCCGTTTTAAAGTGCGTTGTGGACACTGGTCGTGAAGAGCGGTTTGCGTGTTATGTTTTTGAATTCTATAAAGTTTGTATGGTTAAGACCAGCTCTTTCTATTGTAGTTTCACTTGAGACTATGTCCATGATGGCAGTCAATTTGCCTTGACTTTTAGATGTTACGTCCTCACAGTAGCGCTGGTGCGAAGCTGCCCGTATCTAAACTAGAAACTTGAGGTGCAGGCAGTTTATCAGGAATAACTAACAAGCATTTTAGAAAGTTAGAACCATCCAATGACTGTTCGTTTGTATTCTACGCGCTACTAAACTGTTCTTTCGACTGTTACAAAACTTTGTGAATTAATTGCATTTACACGCACGAAGGCTATTATGCAAAGTACAATTGCAGACAGCAGGTGACAAAACTACGTACTGCAAGATAATTCTTTAGAATTCATTCAGTAGTTTTTGCAAATCATTGTTTTCGGTTATGTTATGTTAGGTATGTAAAATGTTATAATTATTTGTCATGTACGTCTGCAAAGCATTCTGAGGCTTTAAAATGTATTTCAAAAAGGCATTTATATTAAAATGCCTTAAAAATATAATTGATTTGAAGAGACACACACCTTCGGTGAAGTCCGATACTTCGCTCCGATATTAAGATGTTAGATTAGGTACTCTGCCATGAAATCAGGAAATCCCTCCGTTATCGTACCGCTTTAATATAGAAACTCAACAAAAAATATAAGAATAGCCTACCTTTCATCGAGATGAATTTATATATTCACTGTTCTAAAAGTAAATATTTAAATTCATTTCGAGGAATTGTAATATCGGATGGAGCAAACAGGCTCTTTTATATGGATCGAAAATTGTACCTTTATGAGAACAATATTTTAGATTTCACTGCACCGTATCGTGCACAGGCTCATTGAGAGTTTAATCTAAAGTAACCGCATACAAAATGTATTATATAGCCTTTACCCAATATGATAAACCAAAGTGGCAGTAACACGCAATATAATATAAAATTCATAGGCGTAAATATTTAAAAAAATATACCAATAATCATAACCAAGAACGGTAGTGCGAAGCTGTCAAATATAAGTAAAACCGATATGTCCGATATTTATTATGTGGGTGATCTATTTCCCGTTCAGGGTTCTTGGATCTTCGTAGCTGAAATACGTATACCGTTACAGGCTACGCCGTAGCTGCATAATGTACTCCTTCGGCATGCTTAGATGGACTCAAACAGAACTTGATGCTTTGGATAGAAAAGTCCGTTGTCTATTGACTACATACCGGATGCATCACCCGCGGTCATCAGTAATGAGATTGTACATCCCGCGGAAGTGCGGGGGTCGCGGCTTCTTAAGTGCCAAGACCCTCCATAACCGCGAGGTGTGCAATCTCAGGGAATATTTTCTCAGCACTGACGCGGGTGTCCACCGTGATGTGGTCACTATGGACAACGGGCTTACCCCGTTGGGTCTGGCTAAGGAGAACTGGCGCAAACCTGCCGTACTTGGTGTTGAGGAGCGCAAGGAGGTATGGAAAGGTAAAGAGCTGCATGGACGTTTTTATCGGGCCCTGCATGGACCCGATGTAGACTTACCAGCTTCTGTGTCCTGGCTACGTTTTGGCGATCTATTAGCCGAAACAGAAGGTTTTGTCTTTGCGATTATGGACGAGGTTGTCATGACGAATAACTACCGGAAGTATATCCTGAGGGATGGGACGGTTGACATATGTCGGGCATGTCACCAGCCTGGTGAATCTCTCAGACATGTAGTATCTGGTTGTTCTCGTCTTGCCAAGGGCGAATATTTGCACAGGCACAACCAAGTAGCTAGGATCATCCATCAGCAACTTGCCTTAAAGTACAATCTTGTAGACTCTGAGATACCGTACTACAGGTATTTGCCCGACCCAGTTCTTGAAAATGGTCGTGCCACCATGTATTGGGATCGGTCTATCATTACTGATAGAACTATTGTGGCTAACAAGCCAGATAACGTAGTGATAGATCGATCTAAGCTCCTTGCAATGATCATCGATGTCACCATTCCCCATGACGAGAATCTCGTGAAAGCCGAGAAAGATAAACAAATAAAATATTTGGATTTGGCTCACGAGATTGTCGACATGTGGGATGTGGACTCGGCGATCATTGTACCGATAGTCGTGTCAGTTAATGGTCTCATTGCCAAGAGCCTCGATCACCACCTCAAGAGGCTCGCGTTAGACGGTTGGATTAAGTCCTCTATACAGAAGGCAGTATTGCTGGCCACGGCTCGTATTGTCAGGAGGTTCCTCTCTCTGGAGCCCTAACCACCGGTAGCTTGGTCCCTGAACCCGATACCGGTGAGCCCCGTAATTTTATTTTACGATTACTCAGCGATACGACGCTCAATCCTGCACTGCCAAGCCGGCACAGCATTATTTCGGGTAGCCATATCAATGTTCTTTTTTATCTTGACATTGGCTATCCGACATGCCGCTACAGCCGCACAGTACAGAATTGAGTGTGTATCACTGAGATTTTCTCTATTGTCTAGGTATGTAGACAATAGTGAATCCAGGGCACACACCAGAGCCAAATTTTTCTTATGCGTGGGCAAACGCGGCACACGAGGCCTATTTACTAAGGCCTCGTAACGATATTCCCTGATGGCACATTCCAAAGTACTCCTTACATTATCCATGTACTGGGCACTTACTTGTATATCCCCACCATCCACTTCTTCAACACTTTGCGGCCCTAGTGTGTCAACTATCACTGCCGTTACACGTTCACGCGTGGAAGGAGGAATGGGAGGGTTACCTTGCAAGTCCGAGCGTAGCCTCTCAAGTGCATCGTCATCCAGCAAACGACAGCGCTGGATTGCGCGCACTTGATCCGACAGTCGCTGCGCCGAAACGTTGACGGCCGGTTCCAAGTCCTGAAACAGAGGCAGCATGCGATCACGGTACGCCGTAAGGTTGGTACCACCCTCTGTAGCCACATAATATGCCCGCATGACATTCTCATTCATGGATCTAGTCCACCTCATGCGGTGCACATCACCACCGGTAGCGGGGGCCCTGTTCGAGACCGATGAGCCTCGGGGTCCTAAGCCATTCTGTGGCCGGCCTCTCCCTCGCCGGCGGACAGGTGGTGGCGACGACGGCGGGGAGAAAAACTCGTCGCTAGATGCGCTCGACGCCTCAACACTCACCGGCGATGCTGTTGCTGGTGCAGGCGGCTGCGAGGCGGAGCTGAGCGACGAGTCCGGAGGTGTTAATCGTGCTGCAGCTGCTTTCCTGGCTCTGGTCAACATTTATATTACATTTTCTTGCCTTTATTATTGTTATTGTTTGTGTTTTTCATTTTGACATATTTTCAGTATAAATATTAGAGATTCAGTATATTTATCTATAATATTATTTCTTAAATTTTATGGCTTTTATAAGTTAATCCGTATATTTTAGGTATTATAACTTCTTGTTGTGGTATAAATATATAAATTGTATCGTAAAACTGTAATATAAATTAAAATAAAAATATGCAAGAAAATTTGGTTGTTGACTTTATTATTATTATTATTACCCTACCTCTCGACGCAAAAAGCCTACTTAGACGTCGAGGTCACTCTGTCTGTGATCCCGTAAAATGTCGCACTTCATTAGCTAGCCGCCAGTACATAGCACTAAGCGCACGACTCTATAATAAAATTCATCGCTTGATCAATATTTACACATCAACGAAATTCAATTTAAAAATTAACTCACTGAGTGCTTGCAAACCTTGTCATACAAGGACACTGAAAATATTTTAGCTATTACTTCTTAACTTGCGTGCTAAACAGTAACTGACAAATTATTATTTTTTCTAATCGATTTTAAACTTTCGCGATTTGTATACATCATACAATTTTATTAAAACGGGTCTTATTCGCGATATTTAATTAATTTAAGGTATAAATACATATGTTTTTACCGACGTTTCGGCCGTCTTACAACAGCCTTGGTCGCGGCAAGACTGATGTCATCTCAGCGCCGTCCTTGTGAAGCGCGGGTTTCGGCAGTTACCCTCACTTGTTGTTTATTTTGATTTTTATCCGAACTGTCGGTACGTCGACACACAACACTTATGACGTCTACACACTGATGAGCTGTGTTACTGCGGCGGGGTTTACATTTGTTGATTACTGGATTCCAAGTTGTCGACAGTCTGTATCCATCTTCCTGGTTGAAATTTTTATGCTTTTTGATTTCAACCGCTTCACGTACTATTCTGGAGTAATAGTGACTATTATATATCTATCTATATATCGCGAATAAGACCCGTTTTAATAAAATTGTATGATATCATTTTTTCTGTATTACCTAGTTGTCATAATAATCTGTATTTTTGGAGGGATATGGCCCCAGAGATACAAGTATATTTTTGCTAAGTTTAGGGGTCAGCTGTCCATTTCGTATTGATTAATTGTTTGTACAACTTATTTGTCCATGTATTTCTGTTTTTGTCTGATACTTGTTTTAAATGTACAATAAACGTTATTATTATATATTATTATATTATATCTCTTCCACGAGCTGCGTCTGAGTAAAACAGGGGACGGTTAACTTTAAGTTGGTTTAGGAACAGTGCATGTGTTGGCGAGTGTAACACGTGTGGAAAACATTGTCATCCATAAAAATAATGATGAGTTAACGCGCGAATGGCCTCAGTGCTGTACGGGCCTGACTGTGTCCCGTCGGGTCCCGGCGGTGACGTCACAGCACATTCCCGCCAACTTTTCACTCGGCAACATTTCGCCTGTACAAACACCTCGCAGGTAGGTGCGAGTATTATTTTAAGGCAGGTATGAAAATGAAGCGATGTCGACAAATGTATAGCGAACGGTGTGTAAACGGACTGACATTCGGTGCGCACACCCACTTAATATTCACTTACAAAGCACACTCGCATTCTAAACACGGCGAGCCGGCGAGCGGTCGCGGTGGCACGTTCGTACGTATCGGCGCATCTTTACTATATCATTGTTTAATGTCCCAAGTTCTAACGACGTCTATTAGCGCAAGGCAGACTGCCTGCGCTAATCTGCGCCACGTCTGCGCCTCCACTTGCCTCGCCTTGCCACGCTCACGACTTACTTTGCCCACTTATCCGCACACACGACACTTAATGTTACATACATATTTAAGAGGGATCTAGTTAAATGTAGCGCTGTTAAAACAAACACATTTTTATGAACGTGATAGATAATTCTGATTATTGTGCATATATGTATATGTTTCTATAAAATGTTAAAATAATTATATTTTTAATATATTATAAATTAGTTTTATAATAAGACATTGTATTTCAATCTGCACGTGGCGACGAAACGTCATATCCCCACGTGGTGAGTTGTTTGTTCACTAGTATAAAAGACAGACAGCTACGGAGCGACACTCAGTTGTCTCCCGGCAGTCGAAGTGTTTCACACTCATGTTCACATCAGACGAACAAGTGTTGCCAATTCTACAATAGACAAATTGGTTTGACGTTTGACAGTTGACACTGTCAAACGGGAAAAAAGAGTATAAAATGTGAACAGACTCTGTTCAATGTTCAGTTCCGCCCGGCAACGGCTAACTAAGGTACGATATAATTATATTAATGACTTTTATATTATTGTGTTTTTATTGTGTTGTTAATAATAATGTGTTTTACAATTCTTTGTTGCTATTGTGGTGTTATTTAGAGTATTGTCAATATAGATAATGTATAGTTAAGGTAATAATATAGCGTAGCAATAGTATAATTGATATTGTGGGTGCGTTTCGTCAGTTGTGAGATGTTAAAGTTCAGAACTTGGGGTATCATATAGTATAGAATCGAATTTATGCTGAGAAGCAAGTCATGTCTATTATGTATATATATCATGTAGTGAATATTTCAGTGGTAAATATTGAATACACCTATAGTAAATATATCCGTGATGAATATTACTAAACGAATTATGCTAATCTATGGTATTAAAGTAATAGTAACTTTTGAAATATTGAACTACCCACAACCTTGCTATCTGATATAATAATATGTATTGATTGTACCGCTTTAATAAACGATAGTTATAACTATTAAAAGAATGGCCGAGAGTTTTCTTACCACGTTCTTTCTCTTGGTTCTATGCCATTGCTTTGCGAACGTGGCGCTAAATGTAAATGTAGAATGAGAACTTTAGATTCTAAAATATACTCTTGTGACAAGCTGAATAAATGAAAGTAAGAATTGAAAGTTGTATCTTTTATTTTCCAAACACCTCACAAATAGAACTATAATAATACATATATAACGTATAACGTAGGTAACGTAGGAGAATATGGGCGTTCTTCGTTCCTCAGGTCTTCCTCCATCGTACATTTCAGGTAAATAAGACTCGGTATACACTCAATAGGTTTTACTCAAACTAATTAGTTCACTTCACAAACTAAATATGCACACATAGCTCGGATGAAAATGGATTACTTTTGGAAACGCGGCGAAGTCGGACGTAGGTAGGCCACACTTGTTTCCTCCGCTGTGTCTTCGCTTATAAAACATTTTATGACATTGACAGCTGTCAACTGCCGACCTCAGTGTTGCCAACCATCGTATCCGAATACGCCCAAATCTATTAAGATTTGACGTTCCGTTCTCGAATCTCCGACACGGCCATCTTGACACGTCACACGCCCCTGTGTGATGCTCCTCCTTCTTCGTCCTCGGTCCCTCACTGCTGAAGATCGCGACCACATATGTGTCTCCAGGCTGTACATATGTGTAAGGCTCGTTTCATGCTGCCGCTCACCGCCTTCTTGATCGTGTCAGACCATCTTGTAGGTGCCCTGGGTGATGCTCCTGCAAAAGGAAAACGTTCTGCAATATCTCAAGGTCTTAGCTCGGCCCATTCTGATCATCGTTTAGTTAAAGAATAGGGCTCGTTACGTAATAAACCACAACACTAAGGGTTAACATCAAGTTTTTTTCAACTGCATCATACTATCACATCACAATATTATGAAAGCAACTCTCTCATTAGTGAACAGTATCAAAGAATTATATCACAAACGATAATCAGCGAAAAGTGTCACGGTTCACGGGCCCCTTCTCGCTATGAGAAGGGTAAGGCCATAGTCCACCACGCTGGCCAAGTGCGGGTTGGCAGACTTCACATGTCTTTCGAGCACACTCCGAAGAACTCTCAGACATGCAGGTTTCCTCACGATGTTTTCCTTCACCGTCGTTGCTATCACCTACACGAGCGTAGCAACTCATATCACCTCCATCGAGTGACGTACTCATTGTCGTCGCTATCACCTATATCGAGCGATAGCGACTCATTGCTACCTACATCGAGTGACAATAAGGCCATAGTCCACCACGCTGGCCAAATGCGGGTTGGCAGACTTCACATGTCTTTCGAGCACACTCCGAAGTACTCTCAGACATGCAGGTTTCCTCACGATGTTTTCCTTCACCGTCGTGGCTATCACCTACACGAGCGTAGCAACTCATATCACCTCCATCGAGTGACGTACCCATTGTCGTTGCTATCACCTAAATCGAGAAATAGCAACTCACGCTACCTCCATCGAGTGACGTAAACTATGTCACCTCCCTCGAGTGACTTTTAGATTACTCATTGCCTCCAACGAGCAATACAACGAAAACATCACCTAAATCAAGCGATATGTCCGATTACCAACTCAGTAATGATACTAACTGCTGTTCACTAATCAGAAAGAAGCACCACTAAATTTAATTCATCATTCAGTTAAGCTAAGGTCTTTGGACTCTACATCTTCTAACCAAATGCCTTTAATAAACTACCTTAATTTTCATTGCCAGTCTCGGCCAGATAGGCTTAAGCTTTACCAGGCTCCTCAAAGCCACACACAGGACAGGCCCGCGCACCACACACGGGCCGCGCGCCACACAGGCAACGCTGGCCACCAAGTCGCACTGGCCACCAAGCCGCACCGACCATCAGGCCACGCCGGTCACCAGGCGGCGCCGGCCACTAGGCGGCGCCTGCCTCCAGGCAGCACCGGTCTCCAGGCGGCGCCGGCCTCCAGGCGGCGCCGGCCTCCAGGCGGCGCCGGCCTCCAGGAGGCGCCGGCCACTAGGTGGCGCCAGCCATCAGGCTGCGCTGGCCACCAGGATTACCCAAAGAGGAAATAAATCTACCAACAGTATTTCAAAGATTCCTCTCATCGTATACCCACTGAATAGAGTATCCGTTCCTTCGGACTAATTCAACGTCCGCACTTCGTCAACTTTAAGCGATCATCAAATTCATTAACAACTTCACAACTGTACAGAACGTAACTCCCGTACAGACTCTCAATGAGCAATGTTAAAACTGGATTTCACCACTGACAAATCTAAAACCAGATGCGAACATGGCGAGAACTGATAAGCTAAGTACCTTCGACCAAACCGATTTTCTTTGGCTACATAGATGCAACGACTACAATTCCGAGATAACCAATCGACTGTCCATGAGTACTTTCAGATTCTCGTAACACGCCCTTATCATACGACACAGAAACCAGAGGTAGATAATTTAAGTGATCAAAAACAAAATGAGAACTACTTGAGTAACAGGGTATCCATGATGGCGATCAACAACAACACTAATGTACTCTAATTCTCGAACAGTAATCCTAGTCGTTCAGCCATTCATGGCACCAGTCGGTAGGCATTAAAAGATACTCTGAGCAAACTCATCACAGCTTTTCATGATAATCATAACTAACTCTTTCTCTCGAAGCGGACATGTTGAACAACACGCATACTCGTTCAAATAATAAGAAACTCATTAAAATATTGCATTACTCATACACTGACATCCATCGGGTCTTCAACATCACGCTATGCAACCTCCATCCGGTTACACAACACCACCCGGATAATCATTTCGAGCGTAACAAAGTAATCTTAAACTAGGTTTGTTCAACATGTAGGTTTGGTTTTACTTATCACAAGACTATAATAAAAACTTACTAGGTTGATGCTCTAGATGTTAAGGTTACTATACAGTATCCAACCAGTCTTATCAGCGTTATAACTTCGTCATGGATAGTCTAAATACGAAGCTTATCCTAAACTAATCACCAGCGATACAGCAACAGACATTTCGCGTTCAAGACGATGGACAACGTTTGTGATACTATGACAGATGCACTTACGACTGTTTTGTTTGCGCACCGGAGACTATGACTAATACAAAAGCTTAAGGGTAAACTAGGCTATCTAGAAAGGCACTTTGCCAGTCCAACCAACGGCAACGCATGGCTACACATGCAGCCACAGAAACGGCTTATCCAGTTTATGCAAATCTACACCAACGGAAACGCGGGAACCACAAAATTATCAAAAAAACGACTAAAAAAGTACCAATTTAATGAGAAAAAGGTTAATCATACAACGATTAACACTATTAACGATCACTCACCTAGTTCTACCTACAATGAAAATTAAAATCGCTGAAAGTGATTATCATAACGCACTACGATGATAACTCAATCATTTTCTTCTACGTCTGATAATCGAGAACGAGAATCTTCTACTAGAAACACTATCACTCCTAAACGTCCTAAGCATAACTTGGAATTGGCCAGAGAACTCGGGGCACTTGATAAAAATTCTCAGTGTATCACATGAATTTTAAAAACACACCGCAGGTAATTTTCGCACGTAAAATCTTAAAATTTAATTAAATTTTACTAGTGGTGCCATCTAATAATCAGAGTAAGAAACATTTTAATGTGCCATGTTAAAAATTTATGCACACAAAGAAGCAGGTGTAATTGCAACACCGAGATCGTCTGTACAACTCAGAATTACAACGAGTAAAAGAGTTACTTTTTAATTAGGCTCTGATGACGTTTAAACGAAAACCATTAGGGATTACCAACACCACGAATCGGTAAAATAATGGCGCTAGCAATATCCTTCGACTATGGCCAGTTTACACTGACCAACCAAAGCAACAATCAACACCCATGTTGATTCTAAAACCAATATTACAACTGCACTAGAACAATAACTAGCACGTTTCACTCAAACGCACTTGCTTGTCAAACAATGCAAGTCGGCCTGTACGCTCACTCTCGTTACTATTACAGTCCATAAAGTAAGACCGAGACAAGATAATCTATTTGCAAGCAAGCATAATATGATCACAAGGTTCGCGAGTGTCAGCCACCCTCGCATGAAGAAATAAAAATAATCACTTTCTTTTTAACCGGCGTATCAAACTCAAAACCTCCGTTCGATATCTACGCTATAGCTAGGTCACAGTGGTACTCAGACAAACATACGCTAACATAAAACACAGCAAAGGTAGCAATGAAATCGTTCAGTTCTACCCACATTTTTTTTTGTCTTTTTCTTCTTTAAGCTATTAAAACGAAGGTTATTCATGATCATGCCATGAGAAACAGGACACCGTAAAAGTCAAACGGTTCCACAATTCAGTGTTACGTGCAGGAATCGAACCCACAACACTCGGTACGATGTGGTGGCGACATCACCACAACAATTATGACATTTCCAAGGTTAAACGCGTAGCAGTATTGATATTGTGCTAACCAAGAATGTTTTACAACTACCGTAACTAAAAAAAGTTGAAATACGCTCACCACGGTTTGCAGTTGAGGACCCAGCTGATTCACCAACATAGCAGCGTTAGCAGCTGCCTTCGCACGCGCCTTGTTGGCACACTTCATTGAACAGGTCCATCCCAGGAAACGGCATGCGGCACGGTAGATAGCCAGGTCGAAGCTCCTCCCTTCAAGGCCCGGCTTAGTGCGACCATTAGCGGGGCGCAATGCGGATCTCGATCATCCAATCACATGTCTGCAGTCGTCACCAAAGCACGTGCATCTACATCTTATTGCTCAGGATCGAAGTCCGGTAAACAAAGGCCATGCGACGATGTAGTAGGTATTTTCATGGCTTGGATCAGCGTCAGGAAATTGCGATTTTGTAGTTCCAACTATTTTTCGTTACTAGCGTCTTGATTTTGAACACGTGGGTCGTTGTGCTCGTATCCAACTTCTGATAACGTATAACGTAGGTAACGTAGGAGAATATGGGCTTTCTTCGTTCCTCAGGTCTTCCTCCATCGTACATTTCAGGTAAATAAGACTCGGTATACACTCAATAGGTTTTACTCAAACTAATTAGTTCACTTCACAAACTAAATATGCACACGTAGCTCGGATGAAAATGGATTACTTTTGGAAACGCGGCGAAGTCGGACGTAGGTAGGCCACACTTGTTTCCTCCGCTGTGTCTGTAGCCAAAAAGTGCCCGTTGACAGCTCCACGTTCGCTTATAAAACATTTTATGACATTGACAGCTGTCAACTGCCGACCTCAGTGTTGCCAACCATCGTATCCGAATACGCCCAAATCTATTAAGATTTGACGTTCCGTTCTCGAATCTCCGACATATATATATATATACATACATATCGTCACGCCTTTAATCCCCGAAGGGGTAGGCAGAGGTGTATTTCTACACCCGCTTTTCGCCAGATATACTTTAGTCCCACGTAATAAGGGGCGAGCCTATTGCCGTACCGGGCACATTTCCAGACTCCGTGCTGCTACTGAGAATTTCGTTACAGTGACGTATATAGTGACGTATATATATATATATATATATATATATATATATATATAATATATGCAAACACGCGCGAGTAAGGACATTGGAATTTTAGTGAAGCGTGTGTACACTACCTAAGTGTCATCGTAGCAGGCGTAATTTGGCCTATGCAGTGTTGTCATTATACAGGAACCTTTTTATTTTTTGGTGTCGGGTTAGAAAATCCTCATGGAGTCTCCCTCCGCCCTGCGGGAAGGGCTAGGGGGACTCTCAGACTCTTACTGACTAAAAACCAACCCGTGTTCCTCATGTACCCGTGTGCCGGAGGGTCGGGTGCCACCGAAGCATTCCTCACTACCCCCCGACGGGTATTGGCCCGCCAGATGGTCAGGTGGGCCCCGTACAAAACCCACTTGGCGGCGGATGAAGGTGTTGGGCTCCACCGCCAAAACACCCAGCGGCCGCAGAGGATAGGGAGGACGGCAACGCAACACCGCATCTCCTCTTCCTCTGCGGCCCCACCGCGATGCAACAATGGTGCGCCCCCATTTGGTCACAGGAGATAGGGCGCGCGGCAACGCAACACCGATACGCCTCTCCTCCCGCAACCGCGCCCGACTGCGAGGGACAGACAGAACTGTCCCCCGCACCCGCACCGTTGGACGCATCCTGCGCAGGGCCCTCCAAGCCCACGTGGAGCGTCCACTCCCGGGATCTCTTTTAGCTTCACCGCGGGTGTCCAAGCCACGGTTACTGACCACACGACAAGGTGGAGATCCCACGGGGGGGATCATACAGCAACCTGCTACGGCATCGATCGAGTCATATTATGTTGGGTTTCAACCTATCATCATTCTCTTAGCGTTATCCCAGTTTCAATCTGGGGTCCGCTTACTAGTCTAACCGGATTTGGCTGAATATTAGCTTTTCCACGGAGCGACTGCCTGTCTGCCCTCCGCAACCCGAAGGGATAGCGTTATTCCATGGTTTAGACTAGTGTCAGTTTATTTAGAAGGTACTGACGCCCTATAACGACTGTCAAAGATCTTCATGACAACCGGGACCGACGGCTTAACGTGCTCTCCGAGGCACGGGACAAGCGATAATTAACAATTCAATACGCACAAAACTCCGAAAAGTCATTGGTGCACGCCGTGGATTCGAACCTGATACCCTTTGCATGGCAGTTTGTTGGTATCTCCACTAGGCTATCGCTGCCTTGGGTTTCAACCTATATTTTCTGATTATTTATTGGTAGTAAGGAGCGAGGCTTATTCCGTCGACATCCGCATTGCTTATACAATAAAGTACAGTACGGTGTAGCGAGTTTACCGTATAACAGATAAAGTTACAAACATCCTGTTTGTTAGTGAGCGGCACATGCCGTTAATGACGACCGGTTGGCGCCGCGGGAGTGTTAGCGACTGATACGCCGAAGGTCGCGGGTTCGATTCCCGCTCAAGTCAAACATTTGTGTGCATGAACATGGACGTTTGTCTTGGTCTGGGTGTTTCTATGTATAATATGTATGTATTTACAAAAAAAAGTATATATGTATGTTTATCCATTGTCTAGTACCCATATTCCAAGCTTCTGCTTAGTTTGGGACTAGATGGTGTTGTGTGAATGTGGTAGAATATTATAATCATATCACTAACTATTCATCATTCATGTTTGATGTTTACCAGATGTCGCATATACTGTTTATGATCTACATCTAAAGTTTTGATCTAAATACAAACGTAGATTCGTGTCTGTTTACCAGAACTGTAAAAGCTACGACTTCTTCGTTCACCTACTTCACTGTATTCATATTTGACTATCGGATGAAGAAAATCTAGTTGCTTTCATTTTTTTCGCTTTTAGAAAACCTAATATTACCTCAAAACGGTTAAATCCTCCAATAGACTTACTACCATACCACTACTACTAGTGATTAGATATCTATCAGGTATCTATCTGTGTGTGTAGGCTTCCGGTATACGCAGTATGTTAAGCTTAGCATCGGACCTAAAACAATCAGTCTTTGGCAAAGATACGTGGTCGAAATCTTTAGCATCGTAAAAGGAGGTAAGCAGGAAGTAGATCAATATGTGCAACACCATAACTCCATTCATCCGAAAATGAGGTTCACCTACGAAATGGAAACTGACAGATCTTTGTCATTCTTGGATGTCAAAGTGACTGAGAGACCAGATGGGTCCCTACGGTAACCATCTCGAAACGTCAAGCAAAATAAGGTATGTAAATACGTAATGCATGTTCGCGTTAATTCCCGTATATATATATATATATATATATTCTGCAATAAATGGATCATACAGGCATTATCTCTATCAATGCACAGTGGATTTATTCGTCACTGTATGGGTCGAATTTGAGGCAGGTGGGAAAGGTACGTAAAACCCTTTTCTGAAAAGGTTTGGGGACGATACCACGGTGCTTTTTAGACAGTATACTTAAGCCATCAAGGTGTCCTCGACATCGAGCAATAGACAGAGGAGAGGTCATATGTTACCTTGGCCCCGCTGTCCTCAGATTACGCTCCTACTAGTGGAGCATAACGCAAATCTCCAAGGTACGTGGGAGTTTTACTTCTTGGAAGTTTGCCATAATCAATTTGTATTGCGGAAGGGTTGGCAATTGCAATAAGTTGTAGATGTTCTCTTTGCGTTACACAAAATATACCGAGGTTAAATAATTGAAATTGGTTTCATTAAAATAGTAACATAGGAAAATAATGCATCAAATATCTTGGGACAAACAAAAATGGTATCTGATCCCACATCATAATGCAGAAAGGCCGAAAATCAAATCTACAACTTCCAATTTTGCAGCCTACAACAACAACTTGGCTAATGTGACAGTCAGAAATGGACAGACAGAAACATATAATATGTTTAAAATTCCGCCTCTAAGTAGCGAAGATATTTTTCGTATGTGTCATTAAAAAGAAGAAATATAACTGAAAGTACCTACCCCTTGTAGGATACCTGTCCCAATTTTCACATCATCCGAGTTTGGAATAAAATCCAAACCATTGATTTTATTCCAAACAGCCAGTTTGGAATAAAATCTGCAGATTACAGACACGAATCTAAGATCCGATAACCAAATCAGCATTGAAGACAAGCTACAGAGAGATGCTTATTTAGAATTGATGATGATGATGACATATCATTTTCTACAAAAAATGTAATGTTGAAAAGAAGTACAGTAAATGAAATACGAAACAATTTACTTAGAACTGACCCGTATCGAAATGCAATATTAACAAGATATCCGCAAACTCGATCTCAGACTAAGAGAAGCTGGTTCCACAGTACGCGATAAATTACTCTTCCCAAGCTATCCCGATATAATCACTATTCCTATTTCTGATCGCTCATTTGATTTGACGCCGAGCTGTGCCCGCGCGCTTTCCCTTCCCTCGAACCTCTTTTCCTTACCGCACATCCTTCCAAACGTCTTAATATTCATATCTTTAAGTTGTACTGTTCTCCCCTTGTTACTCTCTGATATTCAAATTAGTTAACCGATACTTGGTGCAAATTACAACCGATTCCAACACAATATGACCCCGGGATGACCACGTAACGAAATTTGTTTAGTTTCAAACAACACGCGTTTGCCTTCACTAATTTGAATAAACCCCGCTCTAACAGGAAAATAGTTTGCCAGACTCCTCACATGCATAATTTGCGAGAAACATAAATAAAAGCTATTTTTACTTTAAAAACTTGCTTTACGCCTTCTGCGTCAAAATTTCAAATCATTTATAACCGACTCATCTATTGACGTTCCAATCATTTATTCATATCCCCACTCCAGAAATATCTCGGCTCTCAGCGGTCTCGACGACCGTACGCTAGGGGATTTACGTTTTACGTCCATACATTAAGAACTGTATGTCGATGGCAATATTCAAACCCGATATCGGCTTCACAAGTGCGCCGGTAGAGGGCGTACCTAGTTATTGCCTACTTTATAGCGACCCGGCTAGGCTTGTGGCTCTAATGAAATATGTAAAGGTGCAGGTCAAATCGGAGTCACCGGTGCTCCGACTGACGTCGAGAGGGTGCGCAAATAACATTATTGTCTGTTCATACGTAGTCTATGCTTATTTGAACGATGATGACAATAAATAGAAAACTTAGAATTCTTTTTTAAATTGCCTTTTGGTGGTTATCCTTACTACAATTATCATGTCCTGTTAAATTATTCGACAGAATTATATATTCCTACCTCAC
Organism: Euclidia mi; assembly: GCA_944739405.2. Lineage (NCBI taxonomy): Eukaryota > Metazoa > Arthropoda > Insecta > Lepidoptera > Erebidae > Euclidia > Euclidia mi. Next base: position 86,539,373 of record OX123184.2, read on the forward strand.
GATACATTAGGCTTCACGTTATGATTTTACCAGACATTCTATTCCAAGTTTTAATTTCCTGCTCATAAAGGGAGCATAATTTAAGTAAGTGCATAAGGTAGGGAAAAATATTAGGTATATTGACGACACGAATCTCCTTACTTCACCCGACTCTGTGCCTTGGCAGAAGAACTAAATTCGTTAATCATATACCTAACAATGAATGTCACGCACAAGGCTCGCGGGCTAGCAGTAAATTGACTAATAACTTGAAAGTAACTTGATCCAGAATAAAAAGGGACAGCAGCTAATATAAAAGACTTCAAAAATTGCCAATGCCAATGTCACACATATTTACTATATAAAATATATTTAGTCAGACAAACTGAAGTGACCGCAGCCGAAGGTATACCTTGGTCTGCGGTATATTTATTTTCTTTCTATCATACCAGGCTCCGTCAGTGGTGCTGACAGTGTGGTTGGAGGTTTTCCACTATGACACCTAAACAGAAAATTAGTACAGCCCATGCGGTAGTTATAAATGTATCCTATGTGTGGATCCTTGAGTGATTCCTATGACCAGTAGTGGACGTCTGTAGGCAGAAGTGACGACGTATAGATCCATTCACTACCTGTGTACTAAATATAGTCCAAATCACAAGGGATTCTATATTTTATGTATAAGAATAAACAAACAATATAAAGTTCAAATTAAAGTATTTTAGTACAAACTTCCGATACACGTAGTACACAAGTGACCGGGAATAACAACTATTTTACGACCAATACGAGATGGCGATAAAATTTATATTAAACCGTAGTGTACAAATAGGCGCCTTTACGACAGCAAAACGTACATTAGTACTTACAAGTGTGTTTGACGAAGGGTTCGGAAGTGGAGAAGCTTTTCGTAAGAATAAAACTATGCATTTCTGCAACTAAGGGCGGTTTCAGATTAGCGTATTTTTCTGCGCGTATACGGTCGTTTTAGCATACGCGCTTACACGCGCGCTAAAATACGCGCTTCAAAAAACCAGACTCACGTAAACGGGCGTGTTCGCTCGAAACGGTAGTGACGTCTTGTCAGTGTCAACATGGATTTTGACGGCTCGTAGCTACACGAGCTTAGAAGCGCGTCAACGCTCGTACGAGTTGCGCGTGTGCCAAAAGGCGCGCCTATACGCGCCTACATGCGCTTCCAAAAACGAGCTTATACGCGCGTATAAAACGCTAATCTGAAACCGCACTTAGGTGCACTGAGAAGAGTTTTGCCGAAATTACTACGGGATCGTAGCTGCGGGCATCCTCTAATATATTACTAAATTACCAAAAACGCTTTTAGTTACGCGTTCACCAGTTTGCATTACGAAATGTGTAGCAAATTTATGGGTAGCAAAAATGTACTAAGGTTTTCTATTGATAGTATTTCGACCAATGTTGTGTTAGAATTAGTACGTTAAACTTAACAATTATGTCACAGTCATGAAACGTGTTATAAAAACGTTTAACACAACTAACTGTATTCTAATCAAAAACATATCATACTAAACTCCTCTCTCAGATAATGCGCATACAAAAAGCAATCGACGCCTAAATCATCAAGATTTGAATCATTAAGTTATGGATCACCCAACCATGCGTATCGACTATCGTGTGAGAATCTAACCACAACACTCGATCTCCTACCTACATCTCCACATGTTTACGATAGTGTTTAATTATACATCTGTTAGTAATTGCCTGCGCATAGTCCTCGTACATACGTGTAGTGTTAGACACATTTCCATCTTTATAGTTGTCTTAGGCCACATTAAATCTTGCTGACACCATTAATCTGACTGTCGCGTATGATGTATCCATCTAGGATGCAGTGGGACTCCCGCCAACAATCTTAATACAGATAATGAGGCGATAAGTTCATTGAGGTCCCAATAAGGATTTTAAGCGCTGAGCAAAAAATAGAAGTAGTAGATAGTCGCATGTACATGTATTTTAAGTGATAAGATACTCTCGATGGTCATGTTAATTAGTCAATCAAATTCATTCATACATCGACTGTAGTGATATTTTGGCGCTCTTTGTGGTTCGCTGCTTTTAATGTCAAACAGCAATCAGATCTAATAAATATATTTTCCACAAACCAAAACAAAAAACAAAGTGACCTGAAAATAATTTCATATAAGAAGAAACGAGAGTAAAAACATCAAACTCTTATTTATTGAATAAAAAATAAGCTCATTAAAAATCAACAGCTACTTGAATAAATCGTTCTTCCGATATTTCTTTTGAAACTAATAAAGCGGCCATACATACGAATTTAAATAACAACTTAGGCATATACTTAAATAAGTCGTTCTTTCGATATTTCTTTTGAAACAAATAAAGTGGTCAAACATACAAGTTCGTATTACCATTTCTATAGAGTATTTTTTCTGCCAGTCTAGTGGAGAGACCAACAGACTATGAGATGGACACAAGTTTAAAATCACAGGCCACACCAATTATTGCAAAGTAAGGCTAGTGCGTATTGAATTGTATTATTACTTGCTAGCGCTGAAGAAAAATATCGTGAGGAAAGCTGCATATCTCCAGATATGTGAAGTTTGCCAACCCGCATTTGTCCACCGTGGTAGACTTGGTAGAACCTTTGGTTATAGACATACATATAATCAAAGAGTATATATAGTACCTAACCCTTCTCATAGACATGTCGTTAGCAGTTGCATAGCTTATAAACAGGGATAAAATTATGTTTCTCGATATTTACTGATCCTCTAATTTTAGGATAGGCTGTTCATTTCACTTGAGCTCATTAGCGAGCGTATTGTACTTAACTTGAGATTTGATCTCAATATTTCTTATGAAATAACCAGGAGTGTAATCTACTCACTTTTTCACTCACGCCAGGCTGTTCAAATTAATGTTGTATGTAGCCAAATCAATAGTACTTTTGCTACATATATTATAAAAAATATATTGAGAAGATACCAAGTTTTACAGAAAAGCACTCACATTCAATCAAAGGTTCACAAAATAAAGCAATTGAGTTTTTTGTTGAGAGTCTGAAACTTGATAGCGATCCTTCGAAAAAACACTAATAAAGAGGAACATGGAAACGTAATTAGATAGTACCTCGGACAAAAGCAATCAATGGCTGTATGCAGCTTTGGAAATGTGTCTGAATCTTACGAAATACATATATATGTATTTTTATATAAGTATCTCCTGTATCCCCGAAGGGGTAGGCACAGGTGAAATATTACACCGACATTTTGCCTTATAAATTTAACAACCCACGTAACAGGGGGCGAGCCTATTGCCGTTAGCGGGCACATTGGCAGACTTCGCGCTGCTACTGAGAATTCGGAAAAATCAGTAACACTTTTACCCGACCCGGGAATAGAAACCGGGACCAGCAGACGTATACGCTATCCACTGGACCACGGAGGCACATAATTTTTAAAATATGTCAATTCTCGAATTACTTCAACTAAATGACATCTTATGTTCTTATTAGTTCCAATCAAATAGGGTTATAAAATCAGAAACAGCCAAGTACACCAATTTGCGCAGCTCAAACAGTCGATGCAAAATAAGCAACTCAATTAGTATTTCATTAGAACTCTTTACATGCGCTACTATATTTTAGTCTAATAAAGGTTAATATGTAGCAAAGGTATATAAATGATGCTTTAATTATTTAAGCCTGTTTCTGTACCTAGGGATCATATTACTGAACAAAGTAATATGTACTTTATCATAGTTGCACCCAAGACAATCGCCTTGATGCTCGGGATCCGCACCCTAGTCTTAAAAGATCTGACATAATATTAGCTCTTCCAAAGAACGACTACATAAAACGTACCTAGTAACACGAGAAAATCTATGTAGTCCGTCTTCTCACCTGTACGACACGTAATGTTACACACATATACACAGGTGATAAGAAAACAATCAAAAGGCAAGTAGATCACAAGTTCGTTTAGAACTCGCCTAAGTGAAAAGTTTGTCATAACGTAGTTTTAGGCCAGAGCATTAAGTAATCTACGAACAACATTATGTGCTGAATATTTTACGAACACTACTTACCTGAACTTTTACAGCGTAAAATCATAGCCTTACTTTTTATAGAGTTGTCTGTACTTTGTCCTATACATTTTTGACGACGTAACTTCTTGATAGGGGAAACTACTTAAAAGTAAGTAAGTTTTAATTGACATATTATGTTTGAAATAGAATTAGTTTTTATTATAAGTCAAATCGATTATATCGATTAAGTAACATTTTGTTTAGTCTATTGAAAATTTCTGACAATGGTCACACTGAACTGTCACTTCCGTTGGCGCCTTGAAAAATTAACACGCCGTTTGCACTCTCGCGTGCCTTGTACCTAATTAATAAATTGATCGCCCTTTGAATTAACGCGAATTGAATTAACTTGAAAATACGTAATTGCCGCTTTTGACTTCCGGCAAAGAGAACGTTTGTGAAAAGTTTTGTGAACCGCAAACGTGCATCGTGGTCTGGAGAAGAACTTCGCCGAATTGTACACTGGTATCTATTCGATTCTCTTGTTATTTTGGCCAAAATTATGAGTTAATCCTATAGGTCTACTTCAGGAACATCACCAGGAGATATAAGGTAAAATTTTCATGTACCTACTCAATACTTTACTCACTGTGCAACGCAGTGCTTTGTGTCTGGATATATTGTCTATCGTGGTCAGGTAGATGTATTACACCTTCCACTGCAACTCTGTCCTGAAAATTCCTGCCTGGCTACGGTAATTCTAGACAAAATTTTTGATAGCAAGAGCGTGGTTAACTGTGCCTAAATTGTTAACTTGTATCTGAGCTAAGCATCTCATTTCTTAACAGGTTAACAGTGTTGTAGTGTTCTCAGGTCAGTATTGTCTAAAATACATAATATTTAATTGTATAAGTTGACCTAGATAATTTGAAACACATTGTCACACATAAACTCAATCAGTAATTGTTGATTTGTATTGTTGAAAAATATAACTTAAATTTGTTGTTGCATTAATAAGTCACTTTGATTGGATACATATCAGTTATATGTATCAATTGATTTAGTTTATTGCATATATTGATATATTAAGTTTGAACCTTACATTGTTAAACCTTGTTATAATATAAAGATAATATTGTTAGGTAACACATATTCTGTGCTTACTTACTATTGTATATCTCAAATAATACAGCCAGTTTGTCTGTTGCAAGTAATTAGTTAATTTATTTGAATATTTAACTTTAATTAACTTATTCAAAGGTTCAACTTTTGATAACTTTGACTTTGTTTTGTGTCAATATATATTGAAACTATTAATTTTGTTGGACAGTAGATACCTGTCAATTGCTTGTACCAGCAGTAAACAGGCTAATACTTTGTTGGTTTCAAAGAATTAAGAAAAATTAAGTTTTGATTGTTAATATTATTTAACGCTTGTCCGGGCTCTTTTGAATTTTGATTATGTCAGCTATCAAGGACTTGCGTGCGGCTGCTGGTGCCATTGCATCAGATTTGCGCTGGTTTGCCTCGGCCAGTGCCTTAGTGAACCGGCCTGATCGCCAGCAGGCCTTACTACAAAGGTACGAGCGGATTGACGATCGCCTGGCAAGTGTGGAACAGCAATTCCGCACTTTCAGCACTTGCTGTCTTGAAGTGTCAATCAATGATTTCACCGCTGACCAGCGAAATAAGGTCAGCGAAGACTATGCCCAGGTCTTAGACCTGTATGATGCTGTCTCCAATAGTGCGAGACAACTAGTTGCCGATAGGGAAGGGCAACCCGGCCTGAAGCAGGAGCTTCCTAGGTCAGCACCGGGGCTGGAGAGTAGGCTCCCTACTTTGGACCTCCCCCATTTTGATGGCTGCCTATGAAGCTACCTGGGCTTCGTTAATTTGTTCGACAGCCTAGTCAATGATAGGGCTGACCTTCGGCCGGCACAAAAGTTGGCCTATCTAATGTCGGTTCTGGATGGGGAGGCTAAGGGCCTCATCCAGCATCTGCCCGTGTCTGACGAGGCGTACCAGACGGCTCGGGACCTAACTACCCGTAGGCGTAGGTACCATAATAAGCTTGGCCTCGCCGATACGCACATCGAGCAGATTTTGGGTTTGCCGACGCTCACACGGGTCTTTGGGTTGCGCACCCAACTGTTGAACCCGCTCTTGGTGGCCATCAACGCACTTAAGTGCCTTGACCTGCCCGTAGACCAATGGTCCTATTTATTGGTGCACATTGTGTTAAAGAAGCTGCCTGCCGACCTGAGGTCGCGTTTTGAAGAGCGCTTTGGTGGGGATAGCGCGACTCATCTGCCCCCCTTTGCTGACCTGGAGAGGTTCCTGGAGGATGAGTGCCGGGTCTTGGACAACTCCGGTGGTGACACGCCGGATAAGACGCAGCCGCACAAGGTCAAGGAGCAGGCTCGCGGTCACACCCAAGCCAATGTTGACCGGCGCCCTCCTCGCTTTGCGGTCACGCAGAGCCCAGCGGAGTGCTCCTACTGCAAGGTCACGGGGCACAGACCGGCCAGTTGTAGGGCATTCTTGGACCTTCATGTCGCCTCTCGTAGGCGCATCGCGAATGCCCGCCGCCTTTGCTTCTCTTGCTTGGGGTCCCACTACCAGCGAGACTGCCCAAACTCTCACCCCTGTCCTCACTGTGGAGGACAGCATTTGGACATTCTCTGTATGAATGCCAGAGAGGTAGGCCGCTTGTCCAACCAGCCGACGCCGCGCACGGGCGGGTGTTTTGAAGGTGGCAGCCGAGGCTCACCGGCGCGCAGCCGAGAGTCACCTCGCTTAATTGATCGCCGCTCACCCCGCTTGGAGAACCGTAGCGTGCGCACGCCTCCTCTCTCTCGCGCACCTGAATGTGCTGTTCAGAGTCACCAGCACCATGACTGCTGCCCCAGGTATTCCCCTCCTTTGGCGGAGCGTCCCCGCCTTGACTCGCGCCTACCTCGTTTTGGGCGGGTGCGTCATAATGACCCCCCACAGATGGCGCGCGGATCGAGTCATCGCGCCTTTGAGGACTTCAAGCCGCACCCTCGTTTTGACTTGCCTGGTCCTGGCCAACGGTCGCCGCCCAGGCAACAATAGGTCATTGACCCCTGCCCTATAACTCCAACCTCCCCCATTGAGACCGTTATCCTACCAACGGTTGCTGTTAGGGTCTGGGGACCCACGGGGACCTCTGTTGTTGTCCGTGCTATATTGGACACAGGTTCACAAGGTTGCATTGTTTCCACTTATTTGGTAGGGCAGGTTAAATTGAATATGGGCTCTTTTCCAAATTGTATACGGGGCATAGGTGACGTAGCCTCTAATGTTGAAGGGCAAGTTAAGGTTTTGTTTGGCCCTGTTGAATCTTCACACCCGAGGATTAAAACCTCGGCTATTGTGCTGAAGAATATTATGGGTATGCATCCACAGAAGCAGCTACCTGCTGCTGTGGTGAATTTGACATCGGGATTGGAACTGGCAGACCCCAAATTTGACACACCGGGACAAATCGATTTGTTGATTGGCTCTGATGTCCTAGGTGGAATTTTGATTGATGGGAAACGGGTCTTGGTGCCAAATGGTTTGACTGCCATCCCGACCATATTTGGATTTGCTTTGATGGGCCCTGTACCTAGGGACCCCCCTCCACCCGAACTTGATAATTTGTTGGCTGTAGGCTCCGCTCTCTCTGATGCGGTTCAGAGGTTTTGGGAGGTAGAGGAGCCGCCTCAAGCTGCCCGTTTGAATCCAGAACATGAGGAGTGCGAGCTGTTCTTCCAGAACAACACTGGTCGACTCCGTTCTGGTCGGATTATCACGAAGCTGCCCTTTCTGTCTGTTCGGCCTCCGCTTGGTGAGTCACGACCTTTAGCCGAAAAGAGATTGTTGGCTATGGAGCGTCGCATGGGTCGTGATCCGGAGCTCAGACAGAAGTATATTGAGTTCATGAGAGAATATGAACAATTGGAACACATGTCAGTGTCAAATTTGGATTGGCGTTCGGTGGAGCATTACTTTCTCCCGCATCATGCGGTATTGAAGCCATCAACTGGCAAGCTACGCACAGTGTTTGATGGTTCTGCGCAGACTTCAACAGGCGTATCCTTGAACCAGTGCTTGCATTCTGGTCCCAAGTTGGTCAAGGACCTTTGTGACGTCATCACCAGCTTCCGACGACATCAGGTTGTCTTTGTGGCCGACATAAAAATGATGTTCAGGCAGACTATTATCCACCCTGATGACCGTCGCTTCCAGCTGATCCTTTGGTGAGAGTCTCCTCGCGATCCCATGGTCGTCTACGAGCTCAATACTAATACATACGGGTTAAGGTCAAGCCCCTACATGGCAATACGTTCTCTTTGGGAGCTCGCAGACCGCGAAGGCTTACGTTTCACAAGAGCCTCTGCCATCTTGAAAGACGATATTTACGTCGATGACATTTGCTCGGGCGCCTCCACAGTGGACGAGGCGATCCTCCTGCGGGACGAATTGATAGGTATTTTGGCCTCCGCTGGTTATGAGTTGCGCAAATGGATTTCCAACTCACCAGCGCTTTTGGAAGGCTTGCCAGAGGATCATCAGCAGGATCCACATTTGTTTGAGATTGTTGACAACCCCGCCATGATGGCTGTTCTCGGCGTTCAGTACAGAGCAGTCCAAGACATCTTTACATATAACGTAGACTTGAAATTGCCGTGTTCTTGGACTAAACGTCTCGTATTGTCTACTGTCGCCAGAACCTTTGATCCGAACGGTTGGATCTGTCCAATTATATTTTGGGCAAAATGCTTCTTCACAACTTCGGACATCTCTGACCATTCCGAAATTGGAGCTCTCGGGAGCAGCCCTACTTGTACGCTTATTGAACCACGTGTCTAACACTTTTGGTAAAAGCATTTGCATTAATGGGACTAACGCCTGGACAGACAGCCAAATTGTTCTTTGTTGGTTGAAGGCTTCTGTCCACACCTTGGAGGTATTTGTCGCTAATCGCGTTTCCCAAATACAAAAATCTGAAGTCAAGTTTGTTTGGAGACACGTGCCAGGTGAGCTCAACCCCGCTGATTGTGCCTCGCGCGGATGCTTGACGCCTAGTTTGATAGGTCATTCGCTGTGGTGGGGTCCGGAATGGTTGAGTCGACCAGAAATTGATTGGCCTCGAACGCCAGTTTCGTTCCAAGTTGTTAGGTGTTACTGCTTGGATAAAGCGTTTTGTTTTTAATTTTAGGCACCCACAACAGAAACGACTGACACCGTTTCTCTCACCACAGGAACGACAGGGGTCCCTCACCTTTTGGGTTTGTTCTGTGCAATTGGCGCATTTTGAGAAAGAGATTGCTATCCTTAAATCAGGGAGATCGAAATTGTCGGGAGCAATATCTAAATTGAACCCCTTTTTGGACGATACGGGTCTCTTTCGCGTTGGAGGGCGTCTCAAGAACGCCAACCTCCCTTACGGAGCACGTCACCCCTTTTTTTTACCTAAGGACGGTCATTTGGTACGCTTGTTGGTAACTGACCGTCACCTTAAAAATTCGCATGCTGGTTGTAATGCTTTGTTGGCCATTTTGCAACGCGAATTTTGGATCTTGTCTGCCCGAAGAATTATTCGGAGTGTATTCTTTCGCTGCATCCCTTGCTATAAGCTTAAGGCTTCTACCATGCAGCCCTTGATGGGAGACTTACCGGCAGATCGCGTAACTGAGAGCAGGACGTTTGACGGTGTTGGCACGGACTTCGCAGGTCCCTTTTTGGTAAAAACGTCGACACTTCGAAACAGCAAGATTGTTAAGGCCTACTTGTGCGTTTTTGTTTGTCTTTCCACAAAGGCCGTTCATTTGGTACTGGTCTCCTCGCTTACGACCGAGGCGTTTGTAGCCACATTTGACAGATTTGTATCCCGCAGAGGGCTGCCTTCCTTGATCCGTTCTGACTGCGGCACTGACTTCAAGGGTACGTATAATTATTTGAATGATGTTGTTAATTTTCTTGAAACCAACAAGGCTGATATAGGTGATAGGCTTGCCCGACGTGGGATAAATTGGTTGTTTTCCCCACCAAATTGTCCACACTGGGGTGGTATATTTGAGGCCGCCGCAAAATCGGCCAAAACACACTTGCGCAGGACAATCGGTGAATCTGTCCTTACCTTTGAGGAACTCGCAACTGTGTTTTGTAAGATTGAGGCCGTTTTGAACTCTCGGCCATTGTGCCCGATCTCCTCAGATCCGAATGATTTGGAGGCCCTTACGCCGGGCCATTTTTTGATTGGTCGCCCACTTGTCGCCTTGCCTGAGTACCCCTATATTGATACGAGACCTGGTCGTCTCTCGCGTTTTGAATTGGTACGCCAGATTACTCAGAGCTTTTGGAAACGCTGGAATTTGGAATATTTGCACATACTCCAGCAACGCGTTAAGTGGACCGACAAGACCGATCCACCTAAGATTGGTGACCTCGTTTTGATCAAGGAGGCTAACCTTCCGCCACTCAGATGGCGCAGGGGGTGCATCCTTCGTTTGGTAACTGGGGCTGATGGAATTCCCCGATTTGGTCTTGGTGGACGGTTCGATTCTGAGGAGAGCGGTTGCAACATTGTCACGTCTTCGAACCGATTAGCGGACCGGTAGGCCGGTCCGGGGCGGGTGGATGTTTGAAATAGAATTAGTTTTTATTATAAGTCAAATCGATTACATCGATTAAGTAACATTTTGTTTAGTCTATTGAAAATTTCTGACAATGGTCACACTGAACTGTCACTTCCGTTGGCGCCTTGAAAAATTAACACGTCGTTTGCACTCTCGCGTGCCTTGTACCTAATTAATAAATTGATCGCCCTTTGAATTAACGCGAATTGAATTAACTTGCAAATACGTAATTGCCGGTTTTGACTTCCGGCAAAGAGAACGTTTGTGAAAAGTTTTGTGAACCGCAAACGTGCATCGTGGTCTGGAGAAGGACTTCGCCGAATTGTACACTGGTATCTATTCGATTTTCTTGTTATTTTGGCCAAAATTATGAGTTAATCCTATAGGTCCACTTCAAGAACATCACCAGGAGATATAAGGTAAAATTTTCATGTACCTACTCAATACTTTACTCACTGTGCAACGCAGTGCTTTGTGTCTGGATATATTGTCTATCGTGGTCAGGTAGATGTATTACACCTTCCACTGCAACTCTGTCCTGAAAATTCCTGCCTGGCTACGGTAATTCTAGACATATTAGATCAGCTATACTTGTCAGTTTAGAGGTGCAGTAAAATGCATAAAGAACGTGCTACTGAAACATGCAAAACCAGATATTTATTTTGTAATTCGAAATAATTACTTCTATAGCTAACCTACAATGAAATCTAAATATTCAGTCTCTAAAATTAAAGTATTATTTTGCCAATTAGATTGTACACACAGTGACAAGTAGAGCACAGTACTTGTAGTACGATTTTAATCCTTATTTCCTACGCCGTAAGAACGGTACAAATGTCGAAGTATCTACATTGACGAGAAACCGTGTGTACGTACTACGTACCAAAGATTGTGCTTGCAATTTGTTCAACAAAGACGTTACATTCTGCTTCCATAAGTTACAAATAAGGGTAACCCTGTCACTAACAGCTTTAGCAGATCAATTTTATCTTACAAAATTATGAGTTGGACCAATTGTAGGTCGAGTTTATTAAGAAAAAAACGAATGAATACATGTTATGCTGTTGTAGGGGTAGATAGCTTTCAGACCGATCTGGATTCGCTACTACATGTGAAATGTGGATAATCTTTTTTACCGTAATCCTAAAGCCATTTAAATTACCATTGAAGATTATATCAGACCTGAAAGCTAACGACCACTCACAAAATTATGCAAAGTAAAGGATCAACATGATATATTGTATAAATATTTCTAATGAAAGCACGGACTTTAAAAACATTAATATTTAACTGGCCTTGCCTACATACTAAATAATTGAATAAAAAACCATTTCCTACATGGCAACAAGCCTTTTCTGGTCATCATCATCATCAGCCTTTAACAGTCCACTGCTGGACTAGGCCTCTCCTTTGAAAGGAGGAATTGGCCTACTGTACCACGCTGGACAAACGGCTTGGTAAAGGGTTTGTATCAAGTTTTCCTTCTCTTACAGTGCTGTTCTCTGCTTATGCAGCTCCCTCTGTCGGCTCTTTCGACATCCATGGGATGATATGGGGTGGTGAAATTCCGTATTCTTAATCCGTCACTACACGGATGACCCTTTCTGGTGCTAGTTTTGAAACAACGGTGTTTACCTGTTTACTACACAGGTACATGACGTAATCGAAGACGGTCCAATTTATCGAATTTCTTAATGTATAAAATAACGGTACAGACAATAAATAATGGAAAGAACACGGAACCTATATCTATATTCCAGAAATATGTTTCTCTTTTCCTAATACAAATCAAAATTCTTCACGTTTACAAACATCGACAAGCGACACACCCGTAAATATGATTGGCAACTGCGTCTACACACAATTTACACGGCATTCGCAATCAAAATATTCATCCGTAAAGTGAACAAAGAAACAGCGCCGGCAACTCACACAAATGTGACAATTAAATGTTCTTGGGATATTGCACAGAACGTTAACATTTTCTTCCAACAACGCAGAGAATAACTGCGAACAGGATTTCAACAACTCATTAGCTGAAATTAAATTTATATAACACGACATTCGCTGCGAGAAATTTCGTTTAAATGTATGTCAGGGTTGTAAAATGTCGGCCGTGGACAATGGTCACTTGAATCGTACGACAGACAGTCGACTATTGCATGTCTACAGCATCCACCGAAGATTGGAAAACGGATGCTACACTTCTCGTTATTTCACATCACAGAAACCGAAAGTTTGTACGCTTGTTACCCCAAATGGTTAGGGTCAATAAATGGGAAAAGTCTATAATTTCCGTTTCACAAAGTTGGTTCTATGCGCCGCGCCGTTAACAAAGATGGACCATTAAGAAACTGCCGTTATTACCGTAGAGAAGATGTCTCTGCACATTACCTTCAGAACGATGGATATACTTAATAGCTATAACCGCCTGCCAGACGTTATCTTGATCCAAACGATATTTTCTTAAACTTTTGTTTGTCCATTTGTCGATTTGTTACCAGAGATAACGAGAAAATTGCGAAATGGATTCCGAAGGCTCAACGTCTCAAATCCGAAGAACCAAGAGCCAACTTAAACATTGGAGTAAGCATCAAAAATGTTCTTTCATTGGAAATAAAGCTCTTTGTTAGTCTCTGTTCAAACCGCCGAATGGATTTTGACAAAAGTTTCCACAGTTGGATAGACAAAGTAAATTGAATAGGGTCGGGCTCAGGCGGTACGTGTTACGATCGCTAGTTTTGTAATTATTATGTCAACCGTGCTCAAGTTCCGGAATAGGCGCGAGTAAATGTAGATGATACCTATTCAACGTTTAGCGAATTTTTCCCTGTCGGGCAAGATAAACAATAATGGAATGAAAGGGCAAATTAGAGGGGAGTATTGGTCCCTGCTAATTAGTGCAAGGGTTCCGGTTCAGGAGTCTAACATAAAAATGAGATTAGCAAGTTTTATTGAGACAGCAAGTTCGCCGCACCCCCGCGCATCACGCTGTTGCTACCTACCACTTTTATTTGTTATTTAAGGTACTACGAGGGTTCAGAATTCATAACTTTTAAAATATGCCGTCTGTTCTTTGTACAAGGGTTAATTATATCTACTAAGAATTTATTATATCGTTAGCATTGTTCGGGCAAAGCGATGCATATCTACATATAGCCGGCGTGTCCACTTTTTGTGTTTGCGAGATTTGAATAAATAAAGTATTCATGTTCCTAAACGTCACAATCAGAGGAGAAGGTTATGAAGAATTTTAGGAGAATATTAGAGAGATGAACGTTTGATTTGCAGCTAAATTGTGTTATGAAGAGTGAGCGACGGGGTGGGTAATCCACTTAAGAGTGCAGAGACATACCGTGCGTCGCGGAGAGTAGCGGCGGGGTGGCGTCGGACTGTTTGCGACGACGCGGCGAGTGCACAGCCGCCGGTCGCGACGCGCGATTGTGTCAAGGCCCCGCAAAAATACACCACTCGGGGAGAACCCGCCTGCGCGCCTGCACTACACCTAACGTAGCCTCGTATTTGTCACATTCAATGGCGTTCTTTGACTTTCTTTTTAGATAACTATTCTTGGACTATGCCAATCGTATACTACTCTATTTTATTGTTATTACACTTAGCTTGCTTTACCGACGATCTTGCTAGGATCGTGGAAAGCCGTTGGATGGGAGAGGCTTAAAATGTATCTTTATTGGACCTTGAGTGAGGCCCATATTAAGCAGTGGCTGTAATAGTATTTGGCATCTGAGACTTTTGTCTTGGAGCTCGGGGTTCGCTTTCTAGTATAACTTGCCCTAACAAAATATTTTTCTAATAAAAATAATAAAATAGGTCAACGACTTGGCACAATTTCATACGTATTAACGATATATCGAATGAAAAATTATTTTGTAAATGTGTATTAATTATATAAGAAATCATGTCTGTATCTAGCAACAGTCGGTACTTAATTAAAACTTCAAACAGCCAATAAAAATTTACTTCGATGAAAATATGTTTGTGACGTCGATGATAAAAAAAAACTTTATTAAACTAGCTTGCCAGTGTAATTAATATACTTTCATTGCCAAGTTTGAAATAAATAGCATCAAAGTGTACGTTTTATTTATTTTTGTCAACATTTCGAAAACAGCGGTACTTACGCTACCGCTGTTGCGCGAATGCGGATTATGAGGGCTTGTGTTCGATTCTCGAATCGATCAAAAAGATTTTGGGTTTTTCTGTAATGAATTAGTTGATAGAAGTTAGGAAGTTGATGCTAGCACGGGGCAATTCCCGTGCCTTGAAACTATGAGAGTGAGGGATTTAAAAGTGCACCAGGTTGTGCATACTTGTACACTATAATGCTGAAGGAAGAACACGTGAAGAATTGATATAAAGTAAATATATCTTCAATGACATATGACATACTACTTGGTACCGAGGCATGTCGGAGTATTTTTCCAAGAATGGAATTTCAACTTTATTGCAGTTCTGTTCCATAAAATTCGCCTTTGTCGCAAAAAGAATCCTTTATCGTCTCGTGTCTATAGTGCAATGAGCCTTATTTTTCGTAGAATATCGTTCTTCAACTACATATAGGCGTGTATAATGTAATACTCTCTACAAATGATCTCCGTTTTTCCTGAGGTGCGGTGATTATGCTAATAAATATTACAATCCAACAATAAATATTAATAAATGCCTAAATTTATTTGTATCGACCTTAAACGTAATCATATAAACACATAGAAAACTCTATTCTACTGTAATAGTATAACAGAGATATTAGTATTATCAAAGTTAAAATCTTGAATGATAGTTTGATATACGGGACTAGCTGAGCAGCGCACGCCCCGGATTGGACACGAAGGTACCCACTCCCGCCTATATTAATCATCGCAGCAGCCATTGTCTCCGCGATACGGTATTACAATAGCCGAGATGGTACCCGCTTATAAATCGTTCCAAGGAAGTCATTACTTCCTCATCTAAATTAATGAAACTTTAGTAGCTTCAATGTCCGCACCAACTCCGTTCTCAAGCTACAAGTACTAAAAAGTGTTCGAATTTTCTAACCACGCCCTGATCGCCGATATAGTGGGGCGAAAGCGATGTAATTACACAAGGTGCCGCCCGAGGCGCTCGTAACGGCACATAAACAGACTATTAGAGGAGTATCGGCACACCCGAGTTACAGCGCCACATTACAGCCGATACGAACGAACGACGAACATCTTACACCTATGTAAGTGGGACAGGTTAAACCCGACAAAGATTTAAACCGGTCACGGCCTTGAAGCGAAAATCTCTGTCTCTGTGTGCGTGTATAGGCGCCGAGTATCTCTGGGCTGCAAACGATTTATGCACATTGTTGGTCAATAGCCACCGACCTTGCCTTCTACGCTGCGCTTTAAGGAAAACGGGAGATGTTATCTGCAACTTATTCCCCGGAATAGGATTATCCGAACGTTATGTATACCTATTATATCAACAGATAAAATCGGGCATCTAATGTCACTTACTTAATTTGACGGAGGTATCGTATTGTTTGGTTCGCCAGTAAATATATGCAAGGTCGGCAATACCCGGTCCCGGTAATCTACATAATAATCGTACTATGCCCAATTATCGTATGTGTAGAATTTATAGCACTACATCAGTGGTATTATTGTAAGCTTCTAGTAAAATGGACTGGAATATGATGCTGCGTTGCTTTTGTGTTATTGATTTGCATTTATTGATTACCTAGCTAGATTTCTGTCGCAAACAACTCGTAGTTTTCCTTCTAAACAGCACCATAGGAAGTCTGAAAGAGCGTCATATTCAAAATACCTACATCCAATAGAGGAAAATATTATAAGCTTCTTACTTCGTGAGATGAACGCAAATTCAATCATACGAATTCTTATGAACCTAAATAAAAATTGTATGAACTTTCCATATTTCTCAAATCATCTTAGCTGTAGTTATATTACTTTTATTTTAATCAGGTTTAGTGCCATCGGAGCCTTACTTCAGTGTTTTATCTATATATATAAAAGAAAGTCGTGTTAGTTATACTATTTATAACTCAAGAACGGCTGAACCGATTTGGATGAAAATTGGTGGGGAAGCAGCTGAGAACCAGGAAAAACACATGGGATACAATTAGTTGCAAAAAATAATCTGTGAGGGATTTTAGAGAGGTTCGAAGTTTGTAGGGACAAACCTACTACCTATTGACAGTAAGGACGAATGCGCTGTAATAATTGAATGCTGCGCATGTGGTATCGTATATCTTTCAGTACTGTCACATTATACATTGTCATATGATGCACTGTCACTACTTCGTTCACTTACTTATATAAACTAATAGTTATTGTAACAGCCTTGGATAATCCTTTTTGATATTAGGTATAAATGCGAAAATGTGTATGTATGTATGTACCGATTTCACGCTAAACTGGCTGAACCAATATTCTCTACTCATAAATGCAAAAGTGTGTATAGAGATATATCGGCCTATGGCTTTGACATTTGACTGTATGCAAAGTGATGTTGTAGAGCACCTTTCGGTAGATAATGTCATGAATACTGAACAAGTTACTTCGTACCCTATAGAGTTTCTGAACTCCTTACAATTATCAGGAGTACCTTCACGCAACTTTTTTTTTTTTTTTATTTTTTTTTTTTATACTGTTAATCCGCAATCAGTCATAAACTATAAGCGGATGTGGTGGATGTAATCGCGTGTGTAGTACGCGTCTTCCAGTGAAGATCGCAACTGTATGAATTATAGGCTGAAGCCCATTGTCTCAGTCGACGTCAAGTGTCATTACGTCCTTGCGCTTAAGTCGTTTAACGTAGCTATGGTTTGAGAGTTCATTAGCAAGCTTGTTGGGATGAGCTGCGAGCCTTGATTTATATGTTTTGCTACAAGAACAAATTTCGTTTCTGATGGTATTGATATTGAATTCTGCGTGTATTTCGTCGTTTGTAATGAACCATGGTACTCCTGCTATCGTCCTCAGTATGATATTTTGGAGTCGCTGCAGCATACTAATGTTGCTATTGCTAGCGCTGCCCCAGAGCTGGATGCCGTATGTCCATACTGGTTTCAAGACAATCTTATATATAAGCAGCTTGTTCTCGGTTGATAGTTTGGACTGTCGACCCAATAACCAGTATAGGCTTTTGAAGCGAATATTAATTTCGTCCCTTTTAGTCTTAATGTGATGTTTCCAGATCAGGCGACGATCAAGATGTATACCCAGGTACTTAACAGTGTCCCTGTGTGGTAGTATGTGACCATCTAGGCTAACAGGTGGACAATTGCCTTTTCGTAACGTGAACGTCACTTGTACCGATTTACTTGCGCTGGCTTTGATCCTCCACTTTTTTAACCATTTGTTAATTTCATTAAGACCCTGTTGCAGTATGTTTGAGGCAGTTTCTGGATCTGTACTGCTGGCTAAAACAGCGGTATCATCAGCGAACGTAGCAGTTATAATGTTGGGCTTTACAGGGAGATCTGCTGTATACAGTACGTAAAGGATAGGCCCCAGTACCGAGCCCTGTGGGACACCAGCCAGGACATCATAGAATTTTGATGTTGTTCCGTCTTCCTTCACCTGGAATAATCTTTTTGACAGGTATGACTTCAGCAGAGGAAGGTAGCTGTGGGGTAGATAGTTTCTTAGTTTTGCCAGTAGTCCCTTGTGCCAGACCTTATCAAATGCCTGTTGGATGTCTATGAATGCTGATGAGCAATACTCTTTTTGTTCTAAGCATTTCCTTATTCTGTCACATACCCTGTGGACCTGTTCTATTGTGGAGTGCTGCTGCCTAAACCCAAACTGATGATCAGGGATAGCTTTGTTTTGTTTCAAGATCGGATGGAGTCTGTGTAAGAGGGCTTTTTCAAATAATTTTGATAATATAGGCAGCAAACTTATGGGCCTATATGATTTAATATCATTGGGTGCTTTGCCAGGTTTAAGTATCATCAAAATTTGAGATACTTTCCACTGATTAGGAAAGTGCTGAGTTCGTAATATGCCATTGAATAAATAAGTCAAGAACATTATTGCTTTGTGAGGAAGCTCTTTCAAAACCTCTTTGGTTATCAGATCAAAACCAGGTGCTTTTTTATTATCAAGGCCTTTTATTAGTTTCGATACCTCACGCGGAGTTACTGGTTGCGGAGGAAGCTCAAGCTGGAGATCTTGATTCAAAATCCGTTGCACATACTCCTCTGATTCCATGTCATTCATATCGTTCGGGATGAATACTTCCGAAAGATATTTGGCGAACGCGTTAGCCTTCTCTTGGCCTGTTTTAGCCCAGTGTCCAGTACTCAATTTAAGCGGCGGCTTAGCCATTTGAGGTCTATCGAGCGTTTTCGTGAATTTCCACAAAGAGTAATTAGTTGCTTTAGTGGCTGTTAGTGACATTAACCTTGACTCTAGGGAGGCGTCGTTAGCTTCTTTGATAATTTCTTTAAGCTCCCGGGAGGCCCTGTTAAGGGCGGTTTTGTCTTCGGGGTGTCTGCTTGTGTGCCATACTCCTCGCAATCGACGCTTTTCTTTTATCTTGTTTTTAATGGCCAGTGGTATATTGTTGGTAGTTAGTTCTTTTTCAGTTATTAGGGGTGTGTTTTTCCAGCAAGCTACCTGTATAATATTGGTGATATACTGAGTAGCACATTCTACGTCATCGGAAGTCTTCAGGGCAACGGTTAGCGAGATGTTGTCATTAATATATTTACGAAATGATTCCCAGTCTGTGTATTTGTTATAAAGGGCCTCAGGTTTTTCACGACTTATAATGATAGCACTGATCGTAAGTATCACAGGAGTGTGATCTGAGGAACCATCTAGACATGATTCTGCTTTAAAATAGTGTCGTGAGAGTCCTCCTATTATAAAAAAGTCCAAGAGGTCTGGTATCTTATTAGTATCGGTGGGCCAGTAGGTAGGTTCAATTGTCGTAATAACTGACAAATGGCCACTATCAATAGCGTTCTTCAGTTGCCTTCCTCGGGTTGTAGATAATCTGGAGCCCCAGTGTATATGTTTGGCGTTCCAATCACCGCCAGCGACGAAGCGTGTCCCGAAATGTGAGAAAAGGTCAGAAAAATTCTCTTGGCTGATTCGGTGTTTTGGAGGACAGTAAACAGCAGCAAGGGCGAAATACCCACATTTATCTTCGACAGCAACAACTGTTGCTTGGGTATATTCTGTTTTGAATTCAGGCAATTGGTGATGTTTCAGGCTATTGCGTATAATTATTGCGGTGCCGGCGTGTCCTGTGCCATCAGGGTGATTTGTTGTGTACGTCGAGTACCCCTGTATTTTTACGCAGCTTTTATTGGTGCAGTGTGCTTCTGAGACAAGAATTGCATCAAGATTATGTTCTTTTAATAATATTTGAACTTCTTCCTTGTTTGGGGCTAGTCCATTGATGTTCCAAGTTGCTATACGCAGGCCAGTCATTTTATTAATTTAGAGCAGAGTGTGGTTATTAGAGTCATTAAAGTACTCATTTGTTGAAGGAGGAGGTCGAATTTTTCGGATTGCTGAATTAGTATTTTTTGTAAAGTACTTGTGGTGTCTGGTGTACTTGTGGAATGGCTTGTGCTATTTTTGTTTTGTTTTAGTACGTCTGCGTAGTTAGTAGTACGTTTGTGTTCTGTGTTTTCTGCTAGTTGTTCCCTAGGAGTTGGTGTTGCTGGCTGTACTACTGGTGTAGTGTTTACTTTTGTGGTCAATTTGGTAGTTTTTGTGTCATTATTTCGATTAGGGTACTTTCGTCTAAATATTTCCATATATACTTCGCATCCTTTGAAATTAGCTGGGTGAGCACCTAGGCACAAGGCGCATTTGGCTGGGGTATTGCGGTCTTGTTTTGGACAATCCGATGTCATATGAGATTCGGCGCACTTGACACATCTATAAGGTCTCATGCAGTAGTTTTTGCTATGTCCATATTGTTGACATCGGTGGCACTGGACTACCGATCTTCTCTTTTTTGGATCTTCTATTATTACGGCTTGATGGTAGATGTATTTCAGATCCTTCACAAGTTTGTTTTTGGGATTTGGTAACAGGTTCACAAAGAAAGTCGAGGTTGGTTTCTTTTCTGGGCCATATTTCGCATTAATAATTTCTCCCGAGACTACATTACCAGTACTTTCTATGTCTTCTTTGATTGCCGTTATAGGAGTACTGTGGTGAAGATTTCTGATGACTATCCTAAAACATTTTTCATCTTTTCTATTAAACGTGTGTCCAATGAGTTTGTTGTCCCTTATTATTTTTATTAATTTCTTGTACACCTCAACATCAAAGCAGTTAATTCTTAACTGATTTTTATTAACGGTCTTGTAAGTAAATTCATCTTTATCAACAGCTGTCACCAATAACTCCGTTAGTTTTGTTAGGTCATCTACGCCATATAATATTATGGGCGGCGGAGAGCTCTGCTTTTTTTTATCTGGTGGTTTACTATCGTCCACTTGATTAATAGGCAGTGCGCTAAAGCTATTTGTGGTTTTTATAGCCTCTGGGGATGGAGGTAGTGTTTTTTTTCTTTTGGGATTTCTGCTCTGGGGTACTCTCTGCCATGGTGGTGGGCAAGGTTCTAGCACATTGTGGATGATAGGTGTTCCAGTCTGAATGGGTGTTTCGTGGATCTGGTCAGTTAGATTAGTAGGGGTGGTTGATAGGCTTCCGCCGAATGGATTTCTGGGTCTTGTGTTGAACATACTTGGGTGGAATGTTTGTTGTACCAGAGTTTGCTTGGTAGGTTTTTTAGTTATTTCTTCTCCTTCGCCATCACTGAGTAGGATTGTGCCCCCCCCAGAATACGTAGGGCAGCCTGAGCTAGACTCAGGGAGGGATTCTCCAGCATCGCTGGTACCCTCCTGGGGTAGTTTCTTTTTCAATACTACACTCATGATTGGTCTCTCCTTTTCTCCAGACATTTAAGGGGCAATTTAGGCCCCAAGGCTCGCTGTAGCCTCTTCCAGTCAGTTACCTAACTAGGTGTAGGGTTATACCGCCCATGCTCGGTCGCCAGAGCCTCGTTTGTTATCTGGCAGGGGGCACCACGGAAACCAGTTGGTCGCCGTCGCCTATCGGCGCGTGCAGGTGAGGTTGACGTTAAGGCTGGGCTAGATGTTATGTCCATTCTCCCCTTACCCCCCTTCACGCAACTTGAGACTGAACGTTGGTGTTCCAGTCCTGTAAATACGGAATCTTAATGCACCAAAACTTTATAATGGCAAACAACAACACCTAGGACGAAACGTCATAAAAGCTATTCGCTATTGCGAGTCAGACTCGCTGAGCTCATGAAGCGTTCCGTAGTGAAGGTACCCACTAACTATTAATAGTATTAGTATAAACTACAAAGCTATATTTGCGGTTTTTAAGATGTGCTTTATTCCAAAAACTGCTGACTACATATCGAGACATAGCGTGTTTATAAGGATTCCGTGTTGAGCCATTTTTGACTACGGAAGTCTAAAAAGACTGTTTACAGAAATGTTTTAAGTACTTCTTGCGGTTATATTTCTTACTAGTCGACGCCAGCGGCTTCGCACGCACATATTTTCAAATTTCCCGTTTTGACCGATCCAGTGGGAATTTCGGGAAGTCTCGTCTTAATGCACCCTTACGGTCCCCAAAGAATATACATACATGCTAAATTTCAGCTTCTTGCGGGGAGTAGTTTCGGCTGTAGCTTGTCTGTCAGTCAGTCAGTAACGCAAGGATTTTATATATATAGATTAGTCCCTATGAACAGAATTAAAACTAAAATTACTATCGAACGATGAAGGAGTTTTGTGTTACCACGAATTTAACGTGAGTGAAGCCGCGGGCAAAAGCTAGTAGTTTATGAAATACTGATACTAGTAACTTAGTAGGTAAGTACCTACTCTTACCACTGTGCTGTCACGTAAGTTTATCTCTGTGCTGCAGTCGAGTAATATATGTATACTAGGTTTATGTACATACATAATATGCTTAAAGCTTTGCATTGATTTACTGTCCTCTGAACGTATAGGTACTTCTGGAGATACAATTTTATTGTGAGAGACCTTAAAGGCGGTACCCTTCTGCCATTATTCTAAATATTATTTCATCGATGAATACTTTTCTCTTGATTATAATAGAAGTCCTGCCGTTGTAAAATTAAGTGTACGACAAAAAATTTACCCCACCAAGAGCCTATTTCAGGCTTCTTTACGTTGATTCTATGTGCGCTATGCCTAGTAGCAGAGCTTTAAGAAAAATGTTTAAATTATTTGAGTTATAATTTTTCCAGCGTTAGGCATTTTTTTATTTCAGAAGCAGCTATGACATCGGTCAGCCAGACCGCCTGTGTACTTTGGCTCTAAAACAAATCTTAGGGACAAAGCGCACACGTTACTTTTACGACGTGTGAATGTAGCGCTCTATAAAACAGGTGATGTGGAGCGCTCTTCGCTTTTCCTCACTTTGTGATACGATATTATAGAGATGGCTGCTATAGATTTTATATAAAAATACACTAAAGAAGCTCAGCATCTTCTTTCATCATTTTTACGACGCTGCAGTGTTGTCTTCAACACTGCTGAAAGGCGAAATGCTAGACTGTGCTGAATGGTAATATTTAGCGCATACAAATTGCGTCTAGAACCGATCAGCGTTTTTAAACTTTCGCGTTTTGTATGCATTATACAAAATTATACACATAGGTAAAACATAGGTATTTATACCTTAAATTCGTTAATTTTATGCGATTAAGAGCCTTTATTCCGGCCGCGCCGATTTCATGGATTTTCATTGTAAGATTACGGTGAAGATAAATAACACTGAATAATAACAACTTGAAAATCTGAAAGGTCATTCTATAACTTAGAAAGTGTATTAGAAAAATATATGACCTTTCGTAATAAATATTTGAAAACTGACGAATTAAAATTGCACGTTTTCGTAAAATCTGTAGAAGAAGGTAGATTCATTGCTGGATTGTGCAAAAAAGGCAAGTTGTTTTTGAATCCTGTAAATGCAATCTATATAATCATAAGACGTTCCTGAATATGTATTAACAAAATTGTGTACTTTCATTCAATTTTTTAAAGATAACCGTCGTTCAAAACAGAGTTATAGCTCAATTTTGGCGCTCAATCCTGCTATTAGTTCTAATAAACCACTGTGATAATCATATAAATACAAACACATATCTGAAGTTTCGGTTGCATATTACATCTTATAAAAAAATTGGAATCTAAACATTTGATTTGGAACTTATATGATTTTTTTAAAGTGACCTATAAATCTTGAAACGCAACGCCGTCTCAGCCACTCCGCGCCAAGCGCTCTCAAGGGGTGGACGTATCGCTCGTCGCCGCGCACGCCATATTACGTAAATATAATATTTCACTGCGTTTATAGCACGGCCGAACCTTCTTGATCCGTAAGATTTTTTTACTCATATAAATACTTCATGTAACTGTTCATGTTATTATTATGTAACTTGACTGGCCTGTTGGTTTAGTCTAACGATTAGTATTACCAGACTGCTAAGTCATACATACGAGTATATCTATGATTTGATTCCCGTCATTAAATAATATTTGTATAGATTACGGTTCTTTACAATTAGACTTTACACGCACATGTATATAGGTACCTAAGACGTATCTATGTATTATTTTCAGATAACAGGAAAAATGGGTAAAGGACAAAACCCTGGGCACATCCCTATGGGAACGTTAAATGAAAAAAAAACATTGCGGAAAATAATTTGAAAAGGGCAAGAGAGGCTAATAAGTAGTAAAATATGTTTATATTTTTGTTAGAATCAATCTTTTAGAAATTTTGTAACAGTGTTATATCTTACATCAAATTATTGAATTACAGAAAGGTACTCTCTAATGCAGCTAACACAAAGGCACTAGATAACACAGATGCAATTCTGAAAAATCAAGTAATTTTATACTTAGTAAAATTGTTTTTCCCTCCATATACGTTCTACTTTGCGATTCTTTCAAAATTGTATTATATTTTATAGAAGATGCATGCATCAGTGGGAACATGTACTTCTGATTCCTCAAAAAATAATCTGGTCGATCAACCTTTTGGCACACCTCCACCTACCACTTCGCTAAGTTCTGTTAGTAACAACGACACTGATGATACAATGGTGACTATATTTATTTAAGGCGAGGTTGCAGTACTTTTTAAGATTTTTGAACGTCTGAAAGTCCCATGAACTATGATATTTTTAATGAATAAAAATTAAAGTATAAAAGTTGAACATATCTTCTAGTAAATCGTAAAGATAGAAACACGATTTGGAATGATTGGCTTGATAAAAAAAATGTCAAACATGGCACTAAATCACAATTTTAAACGTGTACTGCTTAGAGATTCCATAATGAATTTATATGAAAGTATTATCAATAGAAACAGCTCTTTATTTTAAAATAAATGGTAAAAACAGATTTCGTAATTTCGGTAGCATTTTTCTCCAAGAAAAAAAATAGTCAAAATGTTGGCATTATATCGCTCGCCGGCCGATCATCAGTGCCTGTCTAGGCGTGATTGAGGGCGGACGTGCGTCGTTGCTCCACAAAATCTCCCTCCACCCCCGCATGTACGTTTTCGCAAAAGTACAAAGTAATTCGTATTCCAAACTCAATCGTTCAAACCATAGACATACTAGTAAGAAACCGTAGACAGGTTACTGACAAGGTAACATGACGGAGCTTACGAGTGGCACGCATCGCGAAAAGCGTACGCACACTAATATAAATATGTCAAAACGACACACTAAGAATTAGATAAGAAGTGTAAGTGAGATAGCATCTAATCGCAAGTGCGAAAAAGAGATAAACATATACTCTCTGTACCGACGCGCATTGTGACATCATGCTGACCGTTTCACAAACAATAATTTGCCTCAGATGCGACATGATCACTTTGTCTGTCTTGAGTAAATTCAATTCGCCTCAAAGTAAATTTGATTAATTCATTTAAGGTAGGGAAATAAAAAGTCGATGTGATTTATTTATAACATTTATTAAAAAGTACATTTTATTCTTCTCATTTCATTCAATGGAAACCTAAAACAGTACGTTAATATAAAAACTGTGCGCTGCGGACCCACCGTAGCCCTGGCAATACCCCTGGGGGTATGGTGGGTCTTTTAAAGCTTAACCGTACTCCTGGCTGAAATGATCGTAGTGTTATACCAACGTGCTACGTGGACATTAAACTAAACAGTGTTATCTCTCGTATGATAATGACTTACTACTTACGTTTTTGTATTTTTAGACAAGCGAAGACAAGCGCTAGTACGATGATATAGTGCAACAAGGAGATAAATTAGAGAATAAAACGTTTAGGTATTACTGCTTATGGTTATAATGCTTTGTATATTATAGGTATAATATGGGCCTTATCAGAAGGCTCAAGGTCACTCAGAGGGCGATGGAGAGAGCTATGCTTGGAGTTTCCCTGCGAGATCGAATCAGAAAGCAGGAGATCCGCAGTAGAACCAAAGTCGCCGACATAGCTCTCCGGATAGCCAAGCTGAAGTGGCAGTGGGCAGGGCACATAGCTCGAAGAACCGATGGCCGTTGGGGCAGAAAGGTTCTGGAGTGGCGGCCACGCACCGGACGACGCAGCAGAGGTAGGCCCCCCGCAAGGTAGACCGACGACCTCGTCAAGATCGCGGGAGGCGGTTGGATGCGGGCGGCTCAAGACCGGTCTGTGTGGAGAACCTTGGGGGAGGCCTATGTCCAGCAGTGGACGTCGTTTGGCTGATATGATGAATCTGTGGTACTGTTGAAGACCCGTCATCATCATCATCCTTGCGCTGTCGGATCATTCCCACTAGTTCTATTGAACAGTTCTATGATAGAACTAGTGATACTTTTTTTCCCACTAGTTCTATTAGCACAACTTGATGAGAAGAATAGAACTAATGGGAAACAGATATAGGAAATTTACCACTAGTTCTATGTATGTTTTACAAGGATAGTGTCACAACATCGCGGTCACATATCCGAATAAATATGTATGTATAAAAATGTGTTAAGCGAATGAACGTCTACAAAACAATTGAACGTCTACAAAACAAATGAACGTCTACAAAACAAATGAACGTCTACAAAACAAATGACTACCAGAAAGTGATCAGCTATCGATAGTGATTACAAAAAACAGGTGCATGCGATTGGTCAGTGGTTTCCATACTAAGGTGCCAAACTGCCAATTTACGGCAGTTTGGCACCTTAGTATGGAAACCACACACATGGCGAAAACAAACAAAAATATAGTAGAGTATATTCATCTATGGATCTAATGTACTATGGCATTAGTCGCATTAATGTGAGCTACAGGACACTAAAAAAATCACATGTTATCTATGTATATATCCATACTCATTATCTCTGAAACTACTGAACCGATTTAAAAAAAAACTTTTTGTGTGTGGTAGCCACATTCATGGGAAAGGTCATAGGCTACTTTTTATCCTGATATTCCGGCGGGATCACTGAATGAGGCCGACGAAGTCGCGGGCGTCCGCTAATTAATTGATATAGGTAACAAAAATTAAATGCTAGATTTAAATTGTCTTTCGGGATATATACCACGTACCTTTGTTTGGAGTAACCGATATTTTGGCACTGTTGCAAGCGCCATGTTCACGGATGTACTGAGGGTATTGCGGGTGGATGAATGTTACGAGCAAGTATAACGGTCTACCCGATTTCTTACTCGTTTTTTGCGTACATCACCACTGCCACTGTTTTCACTATCGCACTGTACCCGATCACGACATACGACACTCACTACGTCAGCTCGCGGTTTGAGTCTTTTCGTTTCACGGGTTTTACATAGACGCACCACTGGATGCCAGATACTCTATAGTTGAAACCCATTCTCTCTATTGAAATTATTAAACTTTTTAATTTCAATAGCCTCCCTAACCATTCGAGGTATGTAGTGGCGTTCTGTCGAAAGCACCTGAGGGTTGTGTAACTCAATCCAGTGGTCGGTACCCGAGTCTAAAAGGTTTTAGGACTAATTCATTAAAATATTTTTTATTCAATTTGATCCAAAGAAATCATAAGATCATTTAAAAAGGCAGCGGATGCGTCTGTTGCTTCCTGGTGTATGGCCCGAGACAGATAATAAACAATGCTAGCGATATGGGCGCAGCTATTTAATGTGCGAAAAAAACCTCTTCAATGTGCAAAAGAGACAGCGTATAATATTATCTCTAAACATTAGCTCATTTCGATATTATTTTTATACCTTTATAAGATGAAATAAAAATCTTTGATACCGTTTGTTTTCTTTTCTAAAGGAACCTGTACATTTGTCTCCGACGATTTTTTATCAAATAATTATATGCAATGAAAGGTCATATTATTCCCCTTTGTTTAAAACTATTTTGGTTAATGTCCGCCACTGTTCGCAAAGCGGGTCAGATATGCCCAATGACCTTTTCCCTCCATTATTTTGTAGACAGGAGATGCATCAGCAGGATCATGTATTTTTGATTCATCTAAAGGTAACCTGGGTGATCCACCTTTTAACACAACCTCAACTATCACCACACTTGCGACGTATTACGACGACACCGATGATACAATGGTCAGTATTATGCCTACTTTACTTAATTTTGTGGTGACGTAATTATCAGCAGTCGTTTTAATAAAAATAAATTCAATAGTTTTTTGAATAAAAACAACCCTTGATTTACTCTTTATTAAAAAATAAATCCATCATTTTTCCATACATTTACCATGTAGAGATAATGACCATAATGGTTTTGAAATCGAATATTTTCTATACTTATGTAATCTGCTGTTATGACGGTATTTCATTTTTTCAAGTTCTTCTTTTTCTGAGTCTGGGTTATCAGCAGCTGAATCGATCGCTCCAAAAAATTATACTTAATCAACCCCATTTAAATCCCTTTGCAGTCAAAATAACTTTTCATTATTTGTTTCAAGGAAATTGAGACCGAAATTGCGCCAGAACCAACGGAATGGCGAAATCAATCTAGAAACATAAATAAAATTGGAGTGTATGTTTGTAATATTAAAATAACAGCATTTTACTAAATGCATATGGATGTATACACGGTACATAGACCGAAATGACATTTTATTTTTTATTTTTGTCTGTTTGTTCTCGCTAATCTCTAGAACGGCTGGGGCTGGACCGATTTTGACGGGATATTCACTGGCGGATAGCTGATTTACTGAGTATCATCATCATCGTCAGCCTTTAACAGTCCACTGCTGGACTAGGCCTCTCCTTTGAAAGGAGGAATTGACCTACTATACAACGCTGGCCAAACGGGTTGGTATAGGGTTTGTATCAAGTTTTCCTTCTCTTACAGTGCTGTTCTCTGCATAATATGCTACCTCTGTCGGCTCTTACGACACCCATGGGATGATATGGGGTGGTGATAATCCGTATTCTTAATCCGTCACCACACGGACAGTAGGAGTAACTTAGGCTATAGATTAACCGGGTATGCGAAGAAGTTCCCTTAAACCGCGGGAAACAGCTAGTATTATATACATTAATCATAAATGTATATTTGAAATGTGACAAATATATAGATGACAATTATAAATTATTTCTATCATATTATAATAAAACTGCGCCAAATTATTATAAATATTCGTTGTTATCCTGAGAAACATCATTCTACTAAATAAAATAATATCTAGATTTATTTGATACCTTTAAATGCATGTGCATTGAAAATAATGAATTTGAATACTATCATATCATAATCGAAGTATTACATAGACGAATACTGTTCATGTATGGCAAGAAGGATCAAGATTATTATTCCACCCGATACCGTCATAGTGCGCCGGGTCTCGCATGCGCGGTGCGCGGGCGACCGCGGTACTATAAAAACCTAAACTCGAGCCGCCGCTCGAGGCGTATACGTTCTTAAGACCCAATCAATACTTTTGGACGATCAGCATTTGATTCAGCTTAAGCGCTTCAGTATACTTCTCATGAATTTTTTTTTTACTACGTATAACGTCAGCGGAACGGTTGCCGTTCCGCTGACGTTGCCACGGTTGCCGAAACAATACGTGTGTGTCAATCATAAAACAATAGTACGGGAATCCAATCAAAACTGTCTTCACGATTCAAACCACAGACATGAACTAAGCATTCCCTTGAAGGCGTTCGAAGAAAATTAAAATCTTGCGAAAGAGATACTGTTGTGTTAATTTGGTGTTTTTCTCTTTTTCTAGATTTCTTACACCCATAGAACAAAATGGAGCATCGTGTCTAAAAAGTTGCATTGTATAGACAATATTAAGAAGTTAGGACCTATACAATTAAAGTTTTTGCAAATATAACTATTAAATGGTCAATTTTGTGAAGCTATCACGCAGGTCCATCCCTCATCCATCTTGTTATTTTATTAGTCAATGCATTCAGCCTATCTGGACATCCTACAGAAGCCCGTTTCGTTTAACAGCTGTCTTTGCGATTTATATTTCAATTACGAGGCGGTGATTTGTTGAGTACAAGTTTGCCCTATGCAGTTCATAATCAAATAAATGGTAGGTCGTAACGATGCCGATACCGCAGTGTTGCCCGTAAAGATTGCGCTCCATTCACTTCAGTTAACATTCGGCTTGTATCGTGTCATCTGATAAAATGGCACTATGCAGTTAGGATTGCCAATCTGAACCTTCGCGTTTTTGTTCCTGCTCAATTTGCTGGCAAACCCTTGTGGAGGAAGTGTCACTATATGACCGCGGTGTTTCCATAAGAAACGTTTTTAGTGTCGTCATAGTTAAAAACAAAAAAAATCAAGCGAGTTAAGATGTTATTATTAATGTGAGATATCTTAATTAAGAATGTTTGTTAATTGTAACGTAACGTGGCATCTGCGTTCATTTATTTTTACTTATCTATACTTTTCTTACTAATTGACATTGTTATAGTTACTTATGTTAATTTTTATAAAATAGACAGCCGACCTATATGCCCTACATTAGAGGTGTTACGGATAAAATAGGAGACAAGTTAAAAAACTACTCCATTCCGACAGTATTTACACCAGGGGCCAAAGTATACAACATGGTGGGCACACCAAAGGATGTTCTACCGCTACAAACCCCAGGTGTCTATAAAATCAACTGCAGCTGCGGAAGCTCTTACATTGGGCAAACGAAGCGGACTATCGCTGAACGTATAAAGGAGCACATCGCAGCTGTAAAGAACCGTCAAACGAACAAATCGGCGATTGCGGAACATTTACTTCAATCGGGCACCAATCACTGGATTGAATTTCATCGTCCCCAAGTCCTCTCCACGGAACGCCACTTTTACCCAAGAGTTGTGCGTGAAGCGATTGAAATCAGAAAACATAAAAATTTCAATCGGGAAGAGGGCTTCAAATTGTCATCGGCGTGGAATCCTGTGATTCGGCTAACAACACCCCACTTTAACGCGCAGTCGGCGAATGTTCAATATACAGATACGGTTAGTGTGTTTTGCGCCGGTACTTCGAATATCAACGACCCGGGGGTAGATATAGAATCTTCTACCTCGCACTCGCAGACGTGACATCGCCACACCAGTCAGCTTGCGACCACGGGACGTGCAACCGTCTCGAAACGTCAAGCAAAATAACATTCACACCGCACGTTACGAATTACGGTATCATGCTCATCATATTGTAATTAAACGACCGTTGGTCCGTCATGCTTTTAATATTCCACGAGTATGTACATTCCATTATCTGGCTATTGTAGTACTTGTACTACGGGACAAAGCATGAGAACAATGTTTGAAATGAATGAGTGTACAAATAGCGCTGCAGAACTCGCAGTGTTTACCTACGTACGATTTCATTACAACGTACCGCTCTAAGAGCAATTACACGTCTGCCGCGATTTCAAAACATTATAAACAAATAAACATTTTTGATTCAACTTTACGTCTTTGTTATGCACTACCGTTGGCTGTCTGAGAAAGGCATTTGAAAAAAAATGGGTTTTGGAATTAACTGCAGTCACGATACACTCATTATCAATATTAAGCATTCATGCTTCCAGCACTTTAAAGTCAGGCTAATAAGTACTTCTAGGTCAGGTCCGTTTTGATTATGTTTAGCGACCATTATCAATATTTCATATTTCAAGGGCATATAGCTATTAGAGGTTTTAGAATATTACATTTCAAATGGTAAAAGGAACCGTAAACTCAAAATGTCTATTTCAATAATCTGACTACACAACAAAGCTAATCATATAAACACTAAACCACCTGGACACGGTACACACGATATCGTTACTGAACATAAAACAAACTTGTGTCTACGTCAGTTCAAAGCTACGGATGTTCAATTTATCAGTCCTTGTGCGATCAGCCAATACACAAAAACTAACTAACCGAAATACGTCCGGGTCGAATACATCCCAATATTATCCTCTATAATGATGTCGCATCGGTCGTTATCTTTTCTCTCAGTGATACATCGACCGCCTAGTTGACTGCCTACATTTCTGTATTATCAAAGAGTTTGTTCCGATAAAAAGGGCTATCCTGAGCTGTTTTTTTTTCAGGCAAGGTTGTATTATATTATTATATTCTACCACATATACACATCACCATCTAGTCCAAAACTAAGCAGAGCTTGTACTATGGGTACTATACAATGGATAAACATACATATATACTTTTTTTTGTAAATACATACATATTATGTATTTACAAAAAACTTTTCGGCGGTAGGTGTAAAAAAGTTAACAGCTGCTAAAATTTTTCAAGTATCTTTAATAATTAAATAAATCAACTTTTAAAATAATTATTTACATTTGTGTGTGCCTTAGTACACAATTAAAGAGTACTTACGTTTGTGGAACAAAATATCAGTTCATGTAAAAATACTCTAAATTTATACACCACCTGCCAGCATAACGCACTCACTGGAAACTTTCACTTTCAAAGTACTAAACATTACAATGTCTCAATTGGATGATATTAAAACCGCACAAATGAACTTGGAGGAGAGCTTCTCTAAGCGTATGGCCGAACTGGAAGCACAACTTCACACTGGAGGACCAGCCAAGGACACTGTGGCCAAGGTTGCGGAGGAGTTCCGGACATTTAGAGAACTGGTTTTCACTATGCTTGGCCTGCTCAGAAAGCAGATTAATGAATGTTCTGCTGCTGTGGACGACATGGAGACGAGACATCGCCGCAAGGCACTCATTTTCCTGGGTGTTGCGGAGACCGAGGGAGAGGACTGCACCGCTGCTGTACTTGGTGTTATCCACAAAATGGAGCTCAGCAATATCACAGCTTCTAACATCTGTTCTTGTCACCGGATCGGCACACGCAATAAGGAGCATCACAGGCCTCTGCTAGTCAAATTCACCTGTGTAGAAACCAGGTCTGTTGTGTGGAGGAGCAAGACGAAGCTGAAGAGTTCATCAATTGCAGTCAAAGAGTTCCTGACTAGGACACGGCAGTCCATCTTCTTTAAGTCCCGCCAGCACTTCGGGATGAGGGCATGCTGGACCCAGGACGGAGTAATCGTTGTGAAAGCCGGCGACGGCAACCGATATAAGTGCACGACCATGGACCAGCTCAATGTTCTCATGCAGAAATTCCCCGATAGGCCAACAATAGCGAACAAGACTGACGGCGGGATGCCTAGTTCGGCGGCGGTGAGCTCCAAACAGCGTAAATAAAGTCATTTGTTGTTTTTGCTGTAGCTATTTAACGTTCTTACTGATATATGTTTTGTTATTGTTTGCTACTCTTATGGATAAGTGTTATGATTTAGCACTTCACTAAAAGATCGAACATTGTTATTCAGTATAAGTGTTTGGTTGTTACCCACTTATAAATTAACTTATGACGCACTTTATAAATTATCGTAGATTAATATTTTCCGATCCGAAGTCAGGTTATAAACAATGTAACCATGTCAAAACTTTTGTTATGTCACTTTGACGTTTGACAGTAATGACACGTTCAGAAATTTAGAAGCTGCTGTTCGATTTATGTTTTAATGTGATAATGTTGTATAGTACGTTTTGTTTGTATTTTGCGTTAATTTTTTTTTTTTTTCTCTGTGCGTAAACTGGCGGGTGGTGCAGGGATGTTATATGTACTTGCACCAAATAAGTAAGCAACGTTTTTATACTATACCTAAGCATAGTTATTTACTTTTTTTATATATATTATCTATATTTATATATATATATATATATATATATATATATATATATATATATATATATATATATATATATATATATATATATATATATATATATATATATATATATATATATATTTGAACTATTTATTAATTCATGATGTCTGATAACGACTCTTTTCATTCTGCCGATGAATCTGCTGATGGTTCCCTCGATGGAAGTTTTCATTCACTGCCCGATACAGTGGGTGATTTTGTGCGTAGGACTTTCGATCAACCTTCTAATAACAATTTTAATGTGTGCCATATTAATTCACAGAGCATTGCAAGCCACTACAGCGATTTGCTGGAGATTTTCACTGCTGCTAATGTTCATGCCGTTCTGGTCTCAGAGAGTTGGAACCTCATCTCTTATCTACCACTTACCCTCTCCCCGGTTTCATATTGATACGCAATGATCGAGTGGATCGGAGAGAGGGCGGTGTGGCCATTTATCTCCGCAGTAACTTCCGCTATAAAATTATTTCTTCGTCTTCTCCAAACTATACTGCAAATGCGGAGTATCTCTTCATTGAGGTTTGCGTCAAAGGCAGTAAATTGGTTCTTGGTGTCGTGTACTGTCCTCCTTCTGTTGATTATTTCTCCAGTCTCGAAACGAGTCTGGAATCTTTAGGGTCGGAATATTCACATCACATCATCATGGGCGATTTTAACACCAATCTCCTGTCTCCCTATACCCAAAGATCCTCTAAACTCCTTGATGTAGTTAAGTCAGCCAGTCTCCACGTTTTACCCCTGCAAGCTACCCATCACAATCTAACAGGGGAAGATACCTGGCTTGACTTAATTCTCACATCTAATCCTAACCTAGTTTCCTTCCACGGCCAACATCCTGCACCGGCATTCTCCCATCATGACCTTATTTTCCTTTCTTATATCCTAAAATCACCCAAACTCCCGCCAAAGGTTGTGCGCAGACGTTGTTTTGGTCGTATGGATGTGGAAATGTTATGCCGGGATGCCGCGCTAATTATTTGGGATAATGTGTTCCAAGCCCCCACTCTGGACGCCAAGGTCGAGGCTTTTAATAACGACGTTATTGGTCTTTATGACAAACACGCTCCTGTTAGGCGCATCAAATTAAAGCGTCCTCCAGCTCCTTGGCTCACCCAAGATGTTCGGACGGCGATGAGACGGAGGGACCGGGCCTTTCACAGATTTAGGAAGGATCGGTGTGATCACAACTGGGCACTTTACAAGGCTGCCAGGAATCGGTGTAACCAGATGATACGCAACGCTAAACGCCGACATATCCTAGTTAATATCACCTGTTCTTCCCCCGCTGATACCTGGAAGTTCCTCGGGACGCTAGGTATTGGCAAAAAGCGAAGTGTCGAATTTCAGGGGACATTTGGTTTGAATGATTTAAATCAACATTTCACCACCACTACCACGCTTGATCATCAGACCAAATGTCTCACTCTCGATTACTTAGCCAATCTACCTCGCCCTAACATTCAGTCTTTTACTTTTTCGCCAGTAGCATCGGATGAGATTATAAGGATTATCCGCTCCATAAAATCCAATGCGGTGGGCTGTGATCATATCAGCCGCCGCATGATCACCACTATCCTGGAACACCTCATCCCAGCTGTCACTCACATTGTAAATTTTTCCCTAGACTCCGGCACTTTCCCAGACCTATGGCTTAAAGCCTACGTCACTCCCTTGCCCAAAATCCAGAATCCTTCTCGCCTTAATGACTTCCGTCCAATTTCTATCCTACCTTTCCTGTCCAAGGTGCTTGAGGCCAGCGTTCAGAAGCAGCTATCTCGTTATATTTATTTAAACAACCTTTTAAGCCCTTTACAGTCTGGCTTCAGACCTGGCCACAGCACCGTTTCCGCCCTCCTCAAAGTGACTGGCGATATTAGGACGGGCATGGAGAATGCCAAAGTCACCGTGTTGGCTTTGGTAGATTTCTCTAATGCCTTCAATACCGTCAGTCACGACATCCTCCTTGCTATCCTTTCCCACCTTATGATCTCCTCTGAGGCACTGGAATGGTTCTCGTCCTATCTTCGTGGGCGCCAGCAAGCGGTCCGCGTTGACGAATCCTCATCGAATTGGTGTGAGATCGGCTTTGGTGTTCCACAAGGCGGTATTCTCTCTCCTTTGTTATTTTCAATTTTCATCAATCTCGTAACCCAGAATCTTCAATGCGCTTATCATTTGTATGCCGATGACTTGCAGCTTTATGCTCAAGCTAGCGTTGAAAATATATCGTCTGCCATTGACACTGTTAATAGGGATCTAGAGTACTTACGTAACTGGTCTAACTCTTTCGGTTTGACGATAAATGCAACCAAGTGTCAGGCTATAATTGTGGGCAGCCAAAGAACGTTGAGCAAATTAGACAAAACTGCTTTGCCACCTATAATATTCAACGGTTCTGTTATCGAGTATTGTCCAGCGGTCAAAGATCTAGGTTTAAATATTGACACAAATTTAAATTGGCGCGCTCAGGTAACTACTGTTAGCCAAAAAGTCACCGGTACCCTTCGCGGTCTGTATCGCCTGAAGAACTTTTTAACATCCAAAACTAAGATAATGCTTGTGCACACCTTAATTTTCCCTGTGATCGACTATGGTGATGTGTGTTATTTCGACCTGAATGCAGACCTCCTCAATAAACTTGACCGTCTTCTAAATAACTGCATTCGATTTATTTTTAATCTTCGCAAGTATGACCATGTGTCTGCTTATCGTTCTCGATTGAAATGGTTACCCATTCGTCAACGCCGTAGTATGCGCGCTCTCACTACACTCTACTCTATTCTCATGTCTCCTAACACACCTTCCTATCTAACTTCTCATTTTCAATATCTGTATTCCAGTCATAATAGAACTCTTCGCTCCTCTAATAATCTACTCCTCCTATGTCCTTCACACAGCTCTGACTTCATTCACTCATCATTTCCCGTGCAATCTGTCCTTCTGTGGAACGCCCTCCCTCTAGAGATCAGGACGGCCACCAGCAGACACACATTCAAATCGAAAGTACGAGAGCTCCTACACTCCGAACTTTCAGGATCATCGCAGAATTGATATCTCTAGTTAATTTTATTTTATATATATATATATATATATATATATATATATATATATATTTATTTATTTATATATATTCATATATATATATATATTTACGTATACATGTAGGTTTATATTTTATAGTACTTATTTACTATTTTGTATATGTATTGTATGTAATTAGTATGTAGCTATTGATTTGTATATATAAATAATGCTTTGTTAGTCCCTAAGACTTCAGCTTGCACCTACTTCATATATCTCTGCATCACCCCAAGGTAGACTGTTAGAGAATGCCTCAGGCATTAAGTCCGCCGATACATGTATATTATGTGTATGAAGTCCAATAAATAAAATAAAAAATAAAAAATTATACATGGAAACATCCAGACAAAGGTAAAGAATATTGTATGATTATTGCTTTCTTAAGTTTTATGAGCCATCAGAGAATATAACTCGTTTAAAGCAAGCCTCAAAGAATACATATGAATACTCCAGTACTCAAAACGCACTCACCGCAAAAATACAAGGCACGCGGCGTGAGGAAATAATTCTAGAGTAATTTGCTCAGCAATTTCCTTATTTTCTCCCGTACGTTAACCTTCCCTTTATGTACAATAATTATGTCTACGAAAAGTACTAAAATACAGTATAGAAGTATCCGATAAATACCCTAAAACAATAGGCGAGTAAAGTAAGTACCGTACTTAACGGTCACCAGTTAGGCGTATGTCCGGTACTTACCGCGTTGCGTCACAGTACCGCCCATACGCTCGGCCAATCAGAGAAAGCCATCGTCCGCACTCGCAAAGCCTGACCAAATATGGTCATAAACGGACTCTCACCCTGATGGAGGGCCCGGTATATAAAGGGGCCTACAGAGAGGCCGGCACCGCTACTCTACACTAACCTACTACCGCTACTAAATTCTATACCGCTATATCTATAATTATACTACTTCATACGTGTATCCTGGTCCCAGCTGTGGGTAAGTTACTACATTTACTGCGTTAGCGTACTGTCCATCTCTCTACCTGCTAGCTGAGGCCGGCTGACGCCGGCCTCAGCTAGCTAGCTATGTGGCTCTCCTAATGCTGCTTTCCTTCAGGTTCCAGGTTTACCTTAAGCTCCGGGCTACACTACCTAGACCGCTACACCTGCTGCATCGCCTTCGGCGTCACCTCTGCCGAAGAGTCTGCCCTGCCCTGCTCATCGCACACACACCGCCGGCACCGGCCAGCTGAACCAACGGCCTGCGAGGACCTGCCCGCTACGCGCAGCCCTTCGAGCAACCTGCCCTGCACACTACCGGAGGGAACAGCGTGGGAGACTGCAGCCCTTAGTGTTCAGGCCAGTGTCGTGTTGTTGGTCGGTCATACTCGGCATAGGAAGTGAGAAAATACTCGGCAAATAAACGCATAGAACCTCGTACTGCGTTTTACTACCAGAACCCGTTACAGTGGCGCCTACGTGGGTTATTGTTTCGCTTTCCGTGCTCGAGTTCTCTTCTAGCAGGTCTCCATCATTGTAAGCGAGCAGGTGCGGCTACAGCGAACCGGTACGTATTGTTGTACTAATTGTCTACCTTTTAGTGTAACTACCTACTACGTACTAGTTCGCAATTTTGAATTCTAACGTTTTTTCTAATTAGTCCTAACGGTCGAACTTTTACGCCTAATCGTAAAGTAGGCCATTTGTAAGGGCGGAACGCTTGCGCACTAAGTGTAGTGTGTAGTGTTATACTTACGCGGTACTCCTTCATACACAATGGGCTCACACCCCATAAAATACTTTCTTTTAAATAAGAACGAGTTAGCTTACGAGGTCGCGATTAGAAGTGAGGAGCCGGCTACCTCTGTCCTAGGTCTACGGAAGCAGCTCCCTAAATTACTGGAAGCCATTCCAAATGATGACATCTTGGAGTCGGGTCTAGCCATAGCGGTGGACTTCGAGGGCGCTAGCGAGGCCGTCTCTGAGCTGGCCTAGCGACTCAATTCGTTATCTGTTTCTTACGACGCGAACCTAGCTAGGAGGTCTACCGCACTGCACAACCACATATTCCATAGACTCCGTAGGATGGAACGTCCTATGGCGTATTCAAAACGAATAACCGAATTGTGCAGCCGGTTCGACAAGCTCTCGGCGGAGCTGTCCACCATTGAGCAATCAGCTGTTCGCTCAGCTGATGCTGTGGCAGAGGTCCAACCTGCGCCGTCTACCTCGACGCAGGCAGGGTTAGCCCCAGTATTGCATTGCGAGCATTTGAGAGTTAGCGAACTGTCTAAGCTAAAATACGACGGTACGGGATGCGTCCGAGCGTTCCTACAACGCGTAACCGAATTCCAAACCGCGCGTAATCTACCTTCCACTAAAATTTTATCATATGCCTCCGAAATTTTCACCGGTAACGCACTTCACTGGTACCGCGGCCTAAAAGAATATTTCACTACATGGGAAGAACTCACCACTAAATTAATAGACGATTTCACACCGTACGATTATGACTACCGGTTATTAAATGAAATCCGCCGACGTACTCAAGGTGCTACCGAAACTATAATAATTTATCTCTCGATAATGAATCAGCTGTTTGCTAGGCTGTCACCGTCAAAGCGATTGTCCGAACGCGAAAAG
The DNA here is from genome assembly GCA_944739405.2 of Euclidia mi. NCBI lineage: Eukaryota > Metazoa > Arthropoda > Insecta > Lepidoptera > Erebidae > Euclidia > Euclidia mi. Next base: position 86,578,942 of record OX123184.2, read on the forward strand.
TTAGACATCCTATTGCATAACATACGTCCATGCTACTCACTAGTGCTAGCTCCGTCAATATCTTCAATAGACGGTATAGCAGCACTGCAGACGTCATGTTTAAACTACGAACGGATGAAATGTTTGAACTCTAAATTCCGCGAACCGTATTATAATAACGACACGTTGGCACCAGACCTAGCTTACAGTCACAAACCTAATAACCGAGCGCGTAATAATTCCTACAATAATTATCCCGTTGCTACTATAGAGGGTACGTCCGAATACACTGAGAACAACGAACCTAGCAAACCTAAGTCTAAACCTAGCTCTGGCGCTCTAGTCACGTCCAAGTACTGCCCGCGCTGCCGTATCAATGATCACAGTTTGAATGAATGCAAACGCGATCGGTTCGCAATTTGCTTCAAGTGTGGCCGTAGGGATGTGACGTTCTCTAACTGCCCGAACTGTAAATCGACGAAACCAAAAAACTAGTTGGTCAGGGTCGGGGCGTGTCAAAATCTAAATTAGGTTCTACAACCTATTCAACCAATTTTAACAAAGATGATTGGAGAAATTGGCTAAACACTCTAAAAGTGTATTTCTCTAGTTATTCCGTCGCTTCGATCCTGGATAATAAACTTAAAAATTACCTACGGCCCTATGTTAACGTAACGATTAACAGTTTACCTATTTGTGGATTGCTCGATTCCGGTTCAGCCATTACAATTTTAAGTAACAACTCCCATCTGGAGGTAATTACTAAAACCGGGTTAGAAATACAGCAGGGTCACAACACTAATTCCATTCGGACCGCGAATGGAAATATCTTGTTGCCGCGCGGTCTTATCAACTTACCCACTACTTTTAATAATCAAACCCACTTATTGAAAGCTTATATTATTCCAGAAGTTACAAGTAATTTAATTTTAGGCATCGATTTCTGGAAACTATTTAAATTACTGCCTAACCATATCGCATCCGTATGCATGTCTAAAACATTGCCGTGTAGTGTGTTAAGTGAAAATAAGCCGAGTAACACGAACGTATTGCAATATTTTAGTGAGTTGAGTGAGTCACAACAAAGAACGGCTAAGATAATTATAAATCCTCACGCGTATCAGTCCTCACGCGGCCGGCGTCGTGTTACGTTGTGTGTGTGTACGTGCGACGGTCGGTGCAGTGCGAGGTCATTGACCTCGAGAGGCAACGCGATGTCCTCTAAACTGTTAAAGTGCTCGAGTTGTAACATTGTAATTAATGAAGTTCTTGCCTTCGTTCAAAACAAAATTGAAGTGATGAATGAAGAGAGCATAGTGCAAATTTGTGCAACAACATTTACAGACGAAGAAGTGGAGATGGCAAAATGTCTGTTATTCGAATCTATTAAGACTAAAATACGGAATATTACGCATAAGAATAAAGGCAAAACTAACAGAAACTTGGAGGATATCATTAGTCTTCTTAAACAGACGGACCCGGAAATTATACCTATTTTCGTTGCGAGAGACTTACAGAAGCTGCCACCAGTAACCTTTGACCACATCGATGTGACAAGGTTACTCAAGGATATTCTAATCTTGCGAAGTGAGATGACCAACATCAAACAGAACTATGTTACCAGTGATCAACTTGATTTGGTCAAGAATGACCTAGAAAATCTCAAAATGGCATCTTTAGTTAATGAGCAAAATGTTAACGCTAATAATAAGAGAGGTGAATTTTTATGCGATACATAAGATAGCGGACCGTTGGGTTTGTTATCGAATGAGTCAACGATAACTATGAAACAAGCGGAGGTAGATGTGCCTGCGGTAGGGCTGTCTCTTTCGCACGCGTGCGCAAGCGATAGGCGCGTCTCGTTGGTAGAACCGGAGGCGGAGTCGCCGATCAACGTGGAAGCGGGCCTCACCACTGCGGTTTCGAATGCAACGTCGCTCGCACCGCCGGCTGCAACCGACTGTATGGATGAGCGCCTCTGTACTGCGGTTTCGTCGGATCGCTTACCTGTGTCTGCGCATGTGGAGGTCACTGACCCGACACTAATAACACCGGTAGTGGATGCAAAAAGAATGCAACGGAACGTAATGTTGAAAAAGCGTACAACAATGGCTGATGTGGTAAAACAACCAGGTATTTGGAAGGATAGCGAGTCTAACAAAGAATGGATTCAAGTTCAGAAAAAACGATATAAAAAACGTTTTATTGGACTAAAAGGCACAGCAAAAATAGATCCAGACATGAGGTTTAAAGCTGCAGAGGTTAAAGTGCCATTGTTCATTAATAACGTAGACAAAGGCGCCTCAATGAGCGATATAGCCAACAACATTCTAAATAAAACGCAGTTGTCAATAAAATTAGAAAAGATCACCATGAAAAAAGAAAAAGATTATGACGCGTATAAAATTTTTGTGCCAAGACATAAATTATCGCTTTTCATGGATGACAGCATGTGGCCTGATGGCATAAGTTTCAGGAAGTTTGTGAATTTTAGGAGTCGGATTTCTGATAAAGTGAATCCTAACAATGAGAGCAATGGAAAATAATCATTTAGTAAAACTAGTAAGTTTTAACTGTAAGTCCATACATAGATCCGCGGACTGTGTGAGATCTCTCTGCAAAACAGCTGACATTATTTCAATTCAGGAGGCATGGCTTTTTCAACACGACATAGCTTTCCTAGGAACAATTAGTGACGAGTTCGCATTCACTGGCAAGTCAGCTATGGATTCGACGGAGGTAATTCGTGGGCGACCGTATGGCGGAGTCATTTCGTTATTGTGGAGAAAACGTTTATTTACTTCTGTGTCACTGATCGAGTGCAATAGTGTGCGGCTTACGGCAATAAAAGTAGCAGTGGCGAACAGCGCTATACTAGTTTTCTCTGTTTCCATACCAACAGACTTAGCGGACAACTTAATTGAGTTTACGGAGTGCCTCAGTGAGATAAGTGCTATTATTGAAACTCAAAATGTCGAGAGTGTCTTTGTGCTTGGGGATTTTAATGCACACCCAGGTGAGCGTTTTGGTTCTCAATTACTCAGTTTCTGTGAAGACCAAAATTGGTTATGTGTGGACATAGATAGACTAGGAGTGAACTCTGACACCTACACGTTTGTAAGCGATTCATTCGATAATTGTCGTAGGTGGCTTGATCACTGTGTGGTCACAGAGGCAGCGTTACAGACTGTTGTTGACGTTAGTATTAAGTACGATGTTTTCTGGTCCGATCACTTACCCTTACTGCTTACATGTGACTTAGGTTTACTAAAACCAAAAATACTCCATAGTAAATATGTGTGTGATAAGGTTATTTGGGGTAACAGGGAAGTCACTCAAATAGAGGAGAATCAAAGAATATGTCATACTGAGCTGAGAAAGATTGGCTTTCCTGTTATATTTCGTGATTGCTGTGATAACATGTGTCATAAAATAGAGCATAGGCTGAATATAGATTTATTGTATAAAAATATTATTAACATTTTAAGTGAAGCAGCAAGTGTGACATGTAAACGTGGGCAGAACCGATCGCGGAAATATGTTACTGGTTGGAACAAGCACGTAAAAGAGACTCATGGGGAGGCTCGACTTGCGTTTCAGCATTGGTTGCAGCTGGGTAAACCTGGTGCTGGGCCAGTGTATGATAGAATGTACGAGTCTCGAAAGGCTTTCAAGGCTAAGCTAAAGTGGTGTAAAAACAACCAGCAACAAATTAAAATGGACATCATTGCTTCTCACCACACAGCTAAGAGCTTTGGAAGCTTTTGGAGAGAAACCAATAAGCTGAGTCCTAGGTTGGGCCTTCCCGCGAGTGTTGAGGGGAGAAGTGACCCAACAGATATTGCCAATCTATTTAAGCAACATTTCACGATTAAGTCACCCCTCGGCCCATCAAACCAAACACACGATGTGAGAATTGATGGCTTAAGTGTACGTTACTTGGCCCGTGACGTGGATTGTGTCATCAAAAATATGACTAGAGGTAAGTCGCCTGCTCATGACAGCTTGAGCATAGAGCATTTGCAGAACGCAGGTGTTCATCTGCCGAGAGTACTAGCCTTGTTTTTAAATTTATGTATGAGTCACAGTTATCTGCCAGCTGATCTCATGAGAAACGTGGTGGTGCCCATTCCTAAAAACAAAACCGGTGATAATTATGTCAGCTCTCAATAATTACAGACCAATATCCTTAGCCACGATTATAGCTAAAGTTCTGGATAGTTTAATGGACAGTTTACTAAGTAAACATATGAATATAAATGATAGACAGTTTGGTTTTAGGAATGGGTTGTCAACAGAGACGGCGATCATGACCCTTAAGAACACAGTGCAGTATTATACTGGGAGAGGGACACCTGTCTATGCGTGCTTTCTGGATCTGTCCCGAGCCTTTGATCTTGTCTCGTATGACATCTTATGGAGTAAATTGTCGTGCGAGACAGATCTTTCACCAGAAATCATTAAAATGTTTCAGTTCTGGAACGGTAATCAGAGTAACACCGTGCGATGGGCTGGTGCTTACTCTGATGTGTTTAGTCTTGAGTGTGGAGTAAGGCAGGGAGGCTTGACCTCGCCCAAGCTGTTTAATATTTATATGGATAAGCTGATCGATGAACTCAGCAGCACTGGTGTCGGATGCTCGATTGATGGAGTGTCTTTCAATAATATTAGCTATGCTGACGACATGGTGCTGCTGAGTCCATCGATCAGTGCCATCAGGAAGTTGTTAAAAATTTGTGAGTGCTATGCCGAAGCCCAGGGACTAAGGTATAATGCCAAGAAAAGTGAATTGCTAGTCTTTAAGACACAAAATAAAACCTACGAGGTAGTACCATCGGTCTCGATTGGTGGTGTAATGCTGAGTAGAGTAAAGAAGTTTAAGTACCTTGGTCACTGGGTTACGGAGGATAGCACAGATGATTGTGACATTGAGAGGGAGCGAAGGGCATTGGCCGTGAGGTGTAACATGCTGGCCCGTAGGTTTGCGAGATGCGACAGTGATGTCAAAATAACGTTATTTAAGGCATATTGCCAAACCTTTTATACCTGCAGCCTGTGGAAAAGATACACATAAAAAGCGTACAATGCCCTTCGAGTGCAATACAACAATGCATTTAGGATATTGTTGTCACTGCCACGTTTTTGTAGTGCATCAGCTATGTTTGCGGGAGCGCATACTGATGACTTTTTTGCAATCATACGCAAGAGATCCGCATCCCTACTGCAGCGCGTGCGTGGCAGCGCCAATAGTCTCCTTGCGGTTGTTGCCAGCAAGACTGAAGGCCATTTTATTGAGCACCTGTGCGGAAGACATTTGTCAAAAACTCCCAATGCCTTCCTACAAAGAAGAATATAGTTAGTTACATGTTTATATTTTTACTAACATAGTTTTTAAGTGATACTAACAAATGTATGGGTCATTTCCTGAAATAAATATACTTTAATTTAATTTAATTTTATAAAGCAATACTTCTACTGAAAATTTTACTTTTTACTATTTTAGAGATTTCTACTGAAAAAAACGGTTTAGGACGAACTCACTTAATAGAACATGCAATAGACACTGGCGATTCTGCGCCGATACGCCAAAGATATTATAGGTTACCGCCGGTGAAATTAAAATAATTATTGACGAATTAGACGAAATGCTTGCATTGGGAGTGGTAGAAAATGCGAAAGTCCGTGGTCGTCACCAATTTTACTAACGCCTAAGAAGGACGGTATACTAAGGTTTTGTTTAGATAGTCGGAAACTTAATTCTATTACTAAAAAAGACGCGTACAAACTACCTTACGTATCCGAAATTTTAGACAACCTTAGGAACGCTAGATATCTAAGTAGTATAGACTTATCTAAGTCCTTTTGGCAGACGCCTCTTCGCGAATGTGATCGTGATAAGACTGCGTTCTATGTGCCTACTAGAGGAACATTTAGATTTGTGACTATGCCGTTTGGTTTAACGAATGCGCCTGCGACACAACAGCGTTTGGTGGATCACTTGTTTACGAACAGTCCTGAGTTCGAAAACTCTGTATTCTTTTTTTTAGATGATATCGTGCTTATATCGCCATCTTTTAATGCTCATGTGTCACTATTAAATAAAGTATACGAAAAATTAAAATAAGCCAACCTTACCATTAACTTAGAAAAATCTAAATTCTTCCGTGATGAATTGAAGTACTTGGGCTACGTAGTAAACTCTAAAGGATTACAAGTAGACCCATGTAAGGTGGAAGCCATTCTTCAATATGCTACGCCTAAGAATAAAAAAGAAGTCAAAAGGTTCTTAGGCATTGCATCATGGTATCGGCGATTTATACCTAATTTTAGTACTATTGCCGGTTCTTTGAATAAACTTACTTCTACCGGTAAGAAAGCTGCACCATTCCAGTGGTCGGTGGAAGCTGATGACTCGTTTTGTAAACTAAAACAATTGTTAAGCTCCGCACCAATATTATCGTGTCCCGATTACGAGAAACCTTTTCAAGTTCACACAGATGCGAGTGCGTGCGGCATCGGTGGGTTACTTACACAAGAAATAGATGGCGTGGAACTACCTATCGCTTACATGAGTAGGTCACTTAATGCACAGGAACAAAACTACAGTATAACAGAACGGGAGACATTAGCAGTTCTAACAGCCCTCGAATATTGGCGCTGTTATCTAGATAACGGGTTAAAGTTTGTTGTGTATACTGACCATTCCGCACTGAAATGGTTCCTAAACTTGAGCAACCCGACTGGTAGATTAGCTCAGTGGTCGGTTCGTCTGTCAGCCTTTAACTTCGAAATAAAGCATCGGCGCGGCGCGGATAATATTATAGCCGATGCGTTATCACGATCCCTACCTGTAAATATAATTAACGCGAATAATAATAACGTGAATGACCCTAATGTTGACACTGATCAATGGTATTCAGCCACCTACAATGGTTGTTTATCTTCGCCTAATGACTATCCAGACTATTCTATTAAAAATAATAAATTGTATCGTTTGATTAAATCTAGGTGTATGCTACGTAAGGAGTTCGAATGGAAAGAAGTACTACCTTCTTCTGATCGAAATTATGCCATATTAGAGAGTCATGCCGAACCCACTTCGGGGCATTTTGGTATATTTAAAACTTACAAGCGCTTAGCACTGCGTTACTATTGGCCCAAAATGCGCGATGACGTAGTTAAGTTCATAAATTCTTGCAACACTTGCATCGCGCACAAACATCAGAACCATGCACCATTGGGAACCATGGGACGACCCAAAGTGTGTTCACGACCCTTCCAAACCATTAGTGTAGATTTGGTGGGGCCACTACCCGTCACAAGAAAACAAAACGCCTACATCTTTGTAGTAACTTGCTGTTTTAGTAAATACTGTCTACTTTTTCCTATCAGGCGCGCAACTGCTGAAATAATAACTAATATTTTGGAAGAAAAAATATTTTTAGTTCATGGTATACCATCTACAATTATATTGGACAATGGTAAACAGTTTGTCAGTGCTACTTTAAAAGCTATGTTGGGCAAGTACAAAATCCCTAATCTTCATTATACTCCTAAATATTCCCCACATGTCAATACGGTCGAACGCTATAATAAAACCATTGGTTCTACCTTAGCGGCGTTTGTAGGAAATTACCAGAGATTATGGGACACTCTCCTACCTAAGATGCAGTTTGCATTAAATACTGCAGTTAATGAAGTCACGGGCTATACACCTAGTTTTTTAGTCTATGGACGTGAACTAGTTCCATGCGGTTCACACTATGTCGACACGGACGCTGATGATATAGTATACATACCTAGGGACGATTACGCAGAAAACATAGGTCACTTATCAGGCATATTTGACAAAGTTCAGGCACTCCTCATTCAAGCTCATGCTAGGAATTCCCAAACGTATAATTTACACCGTAAACCAGCTGAGTTTAATGTGGGAGACACTGTGTGGAAAAGGACTTTTTATCAGAGCGACAAGGATAAGTCCTTCTGTAAGAAACTAGCCCCTAAATTCGTGAAGTGCACAGTGATTAATAAAAAGTCGCCTCTCGTTTACGAGTTGTCGGACGCGTCTGGAAATTCTATTGGGTTTTGGCACATTAAGGACCTTAAACTTATACACTATGGTGCCTAACTATTTGTTACAAACCGTAGAAGACTTTCCCTTCCTTCTCTCTATATGCCGTCTTAGCTTGGACGGTAGCGGACACATAGACCTAACGCAGCTAGTCGGATTTTCCTTGTTAGCCACGTAAAATCCTCTCCTAAGGCGGGCGGTATTATAACGTATGTCCGGTACTTACCGCGTTGCGTCACAGTACCGCCCATACGCTCGGCCAATCAGAGAAAGCCATCGTCCGCACTCGCAAAGCCTGACCAAATATGGTCATAAACGGACTCTCACCCTGATGGAGGGCCCGGTATATAAAGGGGCCGACAGAGAGGCCGGCACCGCTACTCTACACTAACCTACTACCGCTACTAAATTCTATACCGCTATATCTATAATTATACTACTTCATACGTGTATCCTGGTCCCAGCTGTGGGTAAGTTACTACATTTACTGCGTTAGCGTACTGCCTATCTCTCTACCTGCTAGCTGAGGCCGACTGACGCCGCCTGCCTGACTCTATTGGTTGTGGCTCTCCTAATTCTGCTTTCCTTCAGGTTCCAGGTTTACCTTAAGCTCCGGGCTACACTACCTAGACCGCTACACCTGCTGCATCGCCTTCGGCGTCACCTCTGCCGAAGAGTCTGGCCTGCCCCGCTCATCGCACACACACCGCCGGCACCTGCCAGCTGAGCCAACGGCCTGCGAGGACCTGCCCGCTACGCGCAGCCCTTCGAGCAACCTGCCCTGCACACTACCGGAGGGAACAGCGTGGGAGACTGCAGCCCTTAGTGTTCAGGCCAGTGTCGTGTTGTTGGTCGGTCATACTCGGCATAGGAAGTGAGACAATACTCGGCAAATAAACGCATAGAACCTCGTACTGCGTTTTACTACCAGAACCCGTTACAGCGCACAAGCCTAAAAGAAATAGCTCGTGCGGTCGTACCTTACTTATTCATACCACGCCGGTACTGGCGATTTAGATTCATTCCTGTTACGAACCTTTTGAATGCGATGGAAGCGGAGATAGTCTGCAAAACGTATAAAATATTTTTATTTGTTCTTTGTTTCTTTTTTCTTTGCCCGAGATTGCAAGCAAATTCACGAATAGAACTACTAGGAATGCGAATAGAAATGTAATAGAATTAACACTATCGCTCTAAGTGTACTCCTCTGGGAAGCACCTAATGTAATAATACCGCACTCCACTTATTTTATTTTCCGTTTCGTCATCGGTTTAATTATTTAATAACCCAGTGAACCTGAAGCTGTCCGTGTGGCGACGGATTAAGAATACGGATTGTTACCACCCCATATCATCCCATGGATATCGTAAGAGCCGACAGAGGGAGCATATTATGCATAGAACAGCACTGTAAGAGAAGGAAAACTTGATACAAACCCTATACCAACCCGTTTGGCCAGCGTGGTATAGTAGGCCAATTCCTCCTTTCAAAGGAGAGGCCTAGTCCAGCAGTGGACTGTTGAAGGCTGATGATGAGAACGTGAAACAGGGCATGATATTTTGATGGTTACTCGAGAAAATTTTCAGGATTCCCGTGTCAATTTTACCGGGTTATTCTTATATTTTGCGAAATTATCTGAGCTTTAATAGTGCGGGTACATATTGTGTATGTTTTCTTGATGAAACAAAACGTTGTTTATTTAATGGAAATGATAATGAAGCGGCGTAAAACTGTTTCTCAATTTGGTATTTGGACTGTGGGTTGCCACGTTGCAGTTCGAATATAACCATTCCATGAATATCAACTAGATAACAAGATGGTATTGTATCGCTTGCATTCAAGCGTGTACGATCTTGATTTATATTGTATGTCCATGTATTGGTCAGATGGACTATGGCGCTTTCTCTTTTTAGCCAATAATATTGGCACCTCCGGGTGTTTTTGTCGTCGTAATATACTTTTTTGGCATAAACCTTTTGACCTTCTGGTTCAGCAATAAAAATGTGACATGATTACTGCCTGAATATGCCTATCTTCACTACATAGTACAAAACAAAATCTGTCTTATGTCTGTCTGTCCCTATGTATGCTTAAATCTTAATAACTACGTAACGGATTTTAATGCGCTTTTTTAATAGATAGAACGATTCAAGAGGAATATTTATATGTATAATTGAAGCGGGCGAAGCCGCTGGCGATGTCTAGTTTCCAATATAAAACAAAGCACATTTTTCAAATCTCCAATATTTCTATCTCTCTTCCTTATTCTCGCTTAGATATTTCGTCCTCACAACCCTCAATTTCGCTTGCTATGTTTTCCCTATTATATTTCTATTTTATTCACATTTAAACATATATCGACAGACATAACACAAGAGCGGATATGTTACGCCGAACTCTAGACTAGTTAGCCTGAGTTACAGGGAATAATAGAGCAATACTTACTATGTAGACAGGGACTTAATTAAGGCTCACACAACTTTTGGGTCTGATCAACACAAACTTTGTACAAATCCATGTAAAGGCAACAGATTATAAATAAGGTTATCTACGTGTTGGTTACGACGTGTTACTTGAATAAATCATCTATTGATCGTTGGATAAAGACAATTCTTTATTTCTTCTTTTTCGTGTGGGTGTGCGACCAACTCTGCTTTAAGATTGCCTGAAGGCCTGCAACCAGGCTCAATAATTTTTATACTAAAACAAAACGGGACTGACGGTTTTACTTGCCTTCTGAAGCACGATAGCGCTATGATACTCGTATATGCCATAACGAGGGGTCACGCAGCCTAGTGGTTACAAACGCAAGCCATAGTTTCCTTAGCCGATCTATTACAAATGACAAATGAAATCACGCTATGATAAAGTCAATAAAATATAGTTATTGTATACCATAACAACTATAATGATACACCAGATAACAGACATTTCGCAAAAATATTATAATATTTTTTGTTAAATCTCCGCAATAATTGCAGAACGAAAACAAAAGAAAGCAGAGATCGCGATTGGTTTCATTTGATTCTCTGACGATACGCTCTTCAATATTCTTCGGGCGTAAAATTATATATTTCTGAAATAAGCAACACAAATGCTCATTACTCCACACTTATCCATCTTCAAAGATAGTGAGAATAGGTAATGGAAGAGCAGAACGCTACCTGTACTTATCTGACTGGTGAACCGTATTTATAAGTGCAGCGACACACCTCCTGAAAGTTTAGCGCCGAATTTACAGCGACTGAACTATCAGTCGTAATATGCGGTCGGCATAACATACAAACGTATGGAACAGCTAGCTTTATGTGTACGCTTTACTGTACCCGCGGCGGCGTCTAACATTTTAACGCGTAACGTGCCGCACGATGTTACGCTCGACAGACGCTTCGGCGCTCGCCGAAAGCGAAATAATTTGGCCTGATGTGTTATAGGATTTGTATAAAACTACGACCATATTCAACCAAACTTTCGAAGCTTTCGGTGACGCAGATGTGTCGCGACACTAAGTGTCTAAACATACTATACCGAACTTACGCGACCGAAGTTCCGGGGTTGAATTTACGTTCCAACGTATTCGGCTGATATGACACACCATAAGAGCCGAACTTACGCAGCCGAAATTCTGTTGTCCAACTTTGTGTAGTATCTTTGTCGGCAATCGAACCGAACTTCGGTCGCATACAATGTGTGCTCGACTACTAGTATCTTCGTCGGCAATCGAATCGAAATTCAGTCGCTTATTATGTGTGCTCTATTACTAGAAAAGTTGCCGCCAAACTTACGCGGTTACGCCCGACCGAAGTAATGCTGTACGCTATCACGCAACGTAATTTCGGTATAGTGTGTCCTCAGTAGGTAATTCAAATAGCATTGCAGGCGTAATCATGCCGAACTTCGGTTGCGTAAGTTCGGCATAGTGTGTTTAGACACTAAGAGCCATAAGCTGTTTTGAAGAATCATTTTATCGTCTCGGGAGCGCGCGTAAACTTAGATAGTTTTGAAAAAGCTTTTTATATAATGTTATGAGTTTGATTAGATAACCGACCGGTTTTGTTGCTCTAGGACGCTGTCTGTTTATGAATAGATTACCATTTTTATTACATAACTCTATAATTTGGCTAGAAAGTCCTCAAATTCAGAAACATAGATTGTCTTCACACGATTTTACGGCAACCAACTTTACATTCGTTAGTTTCCTTTTAGGAGTGGGATAGAAATGATAATCATGACCAAAAGACAGTGGTGTACCTAACTTCAGAGTGGCAAGACGGGCTGAAAGTCACGAGAAAAACATGTTTCTTTCGCTCACTACGGCCACAAATGCCTACGTCCCGCCGCTTGACATCTCGTAGGTCGGCAGATCTATGAGAGCACGAATTTGCCACCGTTACTCAATAGCATAGTTATGCTACAGCCAAAACAGTTATATAAAAAAGGTTGTTGATATATATTAATATTTGACTATTTTGAACTATACAGTGTCTCAGCCGCAAGTAAAGATGACTAGCAACAGAGCAAGTAGCTAATTACGTGACCGCACTGAACACGCTAACGCAGCAGACGACGTGTGTGAGACGCGCCGCGTATTTACTAAGTCTATATTCATAACATTCGTGTGCTTGCTCAGAAGTATTTGACAAATATGTACTGAACAGTGTAATTAACAGATGTTTGTAAACAAGATGTAATCTTGAACGCCAGTCATTGGCCGGCGAATGTAGAATTGTGGATTATGATTAAGGTTAAATAATAAGTTGGAGCTTAATGGTATGAATTGTTTCTACTGAGTTTCAAAATGTCGCGGAGTGATCTTTAAGGTTGATTTTTCTTTGATCACTTGGATGAACAGAATAGACTTCTTGGTGTTCTCATTTTTATTTGGAACTAGAGGACGCCAGCAGCTACGCCTGCATTTTTTTTAATTTACCCGTTTAGGCCAATCCCGTGGGAATTTAGGGGAATCCTTTCTTAGTGCACCCCTGCGGTCCCCAAGGAACATACATGCAAAATTTCAGCTTCCTGCACACAATAGTTTCGGCTGTAGCGTGTCTGTCAGTCAGTCAGTAACGCAAGGTTTTTATATATTAAGATTAGCTTACTTTACCTTACTGTCAAGAATACATGGCAATGCACGCATGTTGCAGTGATGTCATACTTGTCTCACGACTACAGTACCTATTCGGATCAAATCGAATAACGGATTTGCAACTAACCCAAGATTGGCATAATCTAAGAACAGACGTTTTGGGTTAGAATTTTATAATTTCTTGTCAGGTCATCTTTTCAAAGCTCAGAGAAATGGAATTTTAATATTTATGAAACGGTAAAAAAACTTGTTTTTTTCTCCAACGTCTCAGCACAGGTTACCTCAACCGGGGTCACGAAAAAACTGCAGGTGTCGTCTGCAGCGCCGTCTCCGAGAAGAGCGAGTTTCGACATTTTCCTGTGCCATTATCTAGGTCGAACACGAGACCGTAACTTACGCGATATGTAAACATGAACAAGTATATCTTAGTACTTGAAAGGTCAATAACATAAATATATGTACAATGTACATTGAACATCAACTTCGGCGAAGAAGTCCATCGATGAAGCAACCTCGTTTCCGTCTCGCATCGAGTGCTCTGCGGCCAAATAACGCGCCTTATTGTCTAACTTTACGCAGATAACGCACAAACTTCGCACTTTGCTACTTGTTCAACACTCCAAATATGTGCCTCATTCACATTTAACTTGTTACTTACTACTAACCCGTTCCTACCCTCGGCGGGGCATTGGCCTCCACTATGGATCACAATTAAAAATACATTTAGAACAAAGCCACGTCAAACATAAATAGGTTATTTATACGTAACATAGCACTCTGCGTTTTCGTTACAATTCACTAGAGAAAACTATGCCCGGGTCGAGACATTGGTCACGCGTTATGAACGTTACGTAAGTGCGGGAAAAGTTGAAAAATTTAACGCAAAAACGCGGAGCGAGCGAACTAGAACAAAAAGCATCAACCGCTGAATATCGGGATTGTATTATTTTATACCTAGCAAAATGTGCAGCCGCCGTACCAGAGCTAAAACAAGCGCGTAGATGCCCGTAGCGCCCGAAGCGCTCGTAGCGGTACTTTCAGTATACAAAAGCGTAGCCATCCAATACAGGGATCGTTGAAAGCCGTTGTATATTTTATGGGAATTCTTGTTGTACAAAAATGTTGTTATGAAAAAATATAGATGTACTTGCGTGAGAAGGGCGACGTCGTTTTGATAGCGAATGGAATTAATCGGGTTTGCTTGTTAGCGTAGCTATTCGAACAGATTATATCGTCGACGATAACATAATGAGAGGAGGACGTAATGATTCTCTCCCTCAAAATACACATCATTACAATATCAAAAAAATCCTTACAGTGATTCGTCTAACGGCCATTTTCAATATTCGATCCATCCATTTTGAGATTCGACATTCGTGTTTGACATATTTTCTATGGAGCTTATGTCAAAAACTAATCTAAAATCTACAGATCTATCTATAGTTCGAATATTGAATTCCTTAGTAAATTGGAGTGTTTTTTGTTGGATTATCCAAAAAGGCACGCGGGGCATTCCATATTTTATTCATGGCCATGGTTAAGACTCATTACTTTATGTCTCCGCCATTTTGTCTCTCCATTATCGACATAATTACACAATTTATGAAAGGTCCGAGCGGAGGGCGTCGGCGAGCGCAGAGGTTGCGGCTCGGTACTTGGGCGTGCGCTCGTAAAAGGGTTTGAAAGTTGTATCGATGTCGTAAAGGTAACAGCTTTTTGCAATTTTTCCGTCACGTACCGCCGTATTATATTACCATAACGTTACGAGCGCAGTCTCGGCTCGATCTCAGCGAGCATATGTTGAGCTGAGATGTTACACACACTACGAACCGTTGCGTAGTCGATAGCTCGATAGCTGTCAGTTTGCTGTGCGGGTGTGATCGGCGGGAAGGTTTGCCAGTATCGTTACAGATTAAAATGCCCATACCCATTTATAATATCAATCTACGGGCGCAGTGAATAACAGCGCGATGTTCTCAACCCCTCTTCCCCCCGCAGCCCTCGTCCCGCCCCACTTATATTCAATATCGTTTATGCGCCTTCAAATATTCAATAAGCGTCGAATTATCTCGCGTTAGAAATAAGACGACTTTTATTATGTACAAGAATATTTTATGGTTAAATATCGGAGTGAAACGGTTGACCCGACGTATTGGATAACATTAAAATTGTGAAATTTATAATGTCGTTTGGATCTTTTATGTATCGATAGTAACCACAAATGTATTAATTTTATAAATTTGTGCGAAGCGTCGCCACAGCAATATTAATGTTTTAATTTATTGTTATGTCTTTCTATAACAATACAATTTTGTTAGTCAAAAGCATATTTGTTGTTCATTAATTTATAATAAATTGTCTAAAATAACCGAGATGGAAATCAGTGGTCTGCTTTTCGGATTGGACAACATTAGCATGGGTAAGGATTCCTGCAAAAAAATCAGGTGCTGCAACTACAACGCTGCGACGTCCAAGCGAGGCATTTCACCAATGTGTGGTGCGGTTGTGTCCTCTATAGGGTAGAGGCAAGATTCCAAAATGAATCGTCCAGGCGTGCCCAGACAATTCCCCACAAAAGTCGGTTAAAACATTTGGTAGCCCCATCTACCTTTCCATCGAGAATTAATCACATCAACGTTAATCGTTCCACGCTTGGTCGTCCAATGCGAGCGATCCTTTTGTCTCTTTCGCTCCCCTCCCAAGGCACGCCTACGAACAGTCTAGTATAATCCGTGTCGCGACGAAGACCGCACCGTACCGCACTGAACCGCACCACCATATTTTTTTCCGCTCCCGCTTTATACCAAAAACTCAACAAACCGCCCGCGAGTGTGGATCCGCGATTGGTGATTTGTGTAGTGGAGTGATTCAATGCAGCTTCAGGATTCTCGAATGCCACCAGGAGGCTGCCATTTGCAAGGAAAGAGGACTGACGTACAAGGTAAGGCGTGTTCCCACACCCCATCTATTCGTCTCCTATCCTTTCCATGATCCCAATCACTCACATCTCCTTTCCTAGGCCATAAGAACCCGCATCCTACAGTCCACAATATTAATAACCTTTCCAAATCGCCTAGGAACATTCGGTTCGCCAAAACATTTTTTGGTCCTTCGAGCCGGATTCATTTACGTTTTATACGTAACACCTCGTTATATCTCTATACCTAGGCAGTTATAGCACCTAGCTATACTCCTAGTCCATTTACATAACCGTCACATGGTTATTTCCACATGCATCAGTAGGTAATATACTTTTATGTAGCTACCTACTTACCCAATTATTATTTCTGGAACTATCATAGTTGTCTTGTAAATCTCATATTTCAAGCACCTTTTAATTCCACCGCCTTAAAGTGTTGCCTACTTAGGTAAAATAATAGGTACTTTAGGTATTCTTATTTTGTTTCGGTCTCATTAGCTTATACTTACGTAAGCATGTCACAACAAAAGAAGCCACGCGTGTCGGAAGACAGAGAGATGACAATCTTAGAAGCAAAACGCAATATTTTATTTGAGCATATTCAAAATATTTACGAGCGTTCAAAGACCGCCGCCGCTTCTGATAGTAATAGGGAGTCATTTCTCAGTTATTGTATGACAGTAAATAGTATTCGAACAGATTTTCATAAGTTGTTAGACGATTATAACGCAAGATTGCTTTCTACTAATCCTGATGAAAAACCGAATTATCAGGCGTACACCTCATTCGAAAATCTTTATTGTATCATTAAGCGAATGCAATCACAATTGGAGAGTAAATATTCGGCACAGCCCGTTGCAGCAGCTCGCACGCCGAGATTACCGCCAATCGAGATTATGTCGTTTGACGGAGATATACGAAATTGGCCGTTATTCTATGCGAGTTTTAAGGCCACAGTGCACGATAATGGTTCTCTGACAGATGCTGACAGGTTGTACTATTTAATAGGTAAACTGTCACCGAAGGCCCAGTCCGTATTTGCAGGTGTCACACCCAGTGCTGAGAATTATCAGGTCATATTTCAGTCACTACTTGATAGATATCAAGACACTCGCGTCCTAGCGTCTACCTACTTTGATCAAGCTTTAAATCTTAAACTGTTCGGTGCCGCGTCTGTCGCGAATTTCCAGCTGTTTATAGATAATGTGGCGGCCTTGCTTTGCCGTAAGGGAGTAGGAATAAAACAATTTCATAGACAACCAACTTGCATTGCTCTATATTTCCAACTGAATACAATTAGGAACGATCTTAAGCTAAACGATATACTATTTATACGTATTACATATAGTTTAATAACATTCGTACAACACTGCCTTAATCATTGAATAGAATGTGTAACAATTCCAAATATGGAAAGTGTATGTGCGCACGGCACATAGCTTCCCCCTAATTTAATAAAAAATACATAAAATATGTTCATGAACAAAACACGAACAAGATAAAATACATGTTTAACAAGAATATTTTTGCAGTATTTATGTTTGTCATATCATACCTATTTGTTTCAAATTGCAACAACTTCTAAACACAGAAAGACATAATTATCGAGTACACATTATTTAAAATCTAAAATATAATATAATTACTCATCTATGATTCCTTAGTAAAATTTGTAAAAACCAAAAATAAAACTCTTATAGAAAATGTAAAAATGTAAAATGATTTGCAATAGCAATATATTATAGTTGAATAAAAAATAAAATGTAGAATAAGTATATTACCTAGTAAGTACCTAATTTTACGGTAGGATTGCAATGCGTATTATTTGTCACTACACTTAGTACACTTTCACAAAATGCCCATGAAACGCACTTTATCACACTATCACTTGTGTAGTAGTCGGCTGACTACCATGATCGCACCGCGCCGTGATGGTAGGCAGTTCATGCAACTGGCGTCGCATGTAGCTGCCGTAGCCTCGCTTGCACCTCCTCCATGCGAAATATACCAATACGGCAAACAAGATGACCAATATAATCAAAATATACATTTCCAGCGTCTCCAGCATGCGCTGGCTGATCAGTTGGGAGCTGCTGGCTGCATTGCCAGCACCGTTTTGTGCTATGATGATTTCTTCACGCGCCATTTGACTCTGTGCTTTGCCCATGACTATTGTACTTAGTTGAATAAACGCAATAATTGTTTCTAAGATGTGTTCGTTATCTCTCCAATAATTATAATGTGAAACGTACCACTGGTTTCACTATTCGTCCAGATCTTGTTACTCTCTGCGAATTGTTTACAATATCAGATTCCATATTAGGCTTGTCTTCGGTAGTGTTGATAATAAATGCAGGCTTAAGGCGGTTTATACTAATAATATTCTCTCGATCTGCTTGTAAGACTTTGAAGAATTTATCGTGTTTTTCTAACACTTTAAATGGTCCTAAATATGGTGGAGTCAACGATTTTACCATTCTGTCACAACGTATGAACACATGAGAGCATTTTTGTAACTCGGGGTGCACAAAAATGTTCTGTTGTTTCGCTTCTCTCTTAGGTACAGATGATATGTCATCAATCTTCTTGCGTAAACGACTAATAAATTCTTCAGTCTCGGAGATATCTGGCCTTTGCAGCTAGAAAAAATCTCCGGGCAACCTTATAACTTCTCCGTACACCATTTTAGCTGCGCTTATCTGTGTGTCGTCTCTTAAACTAGCTCTTAGACCGAATAAAACTGTTGGCAATTGTTCAACCCAGTCGACCGTATTGCCTCTGCACATAAGAGCGGTTTTCAATACTCTGTGCCATCTCTCTATAGCACCGTTTGCTTGTGGGTGATAAGCACAAGTCCTTATTTTCTTTATACCCATTCTCTTTGACAAATTCGTAAACAAACAGGACTCGAACTGTCGTCCTTGGTCGGTTGTTATTCGAATAGGGCATCCAAATCGACATATCCATCCAGAATATAATATTTCGGCAACAGTTTCGGCGGTTATGTCCTTGATGGGATAGGCTTCCGGCCATCCAGTACTCCTATCTATCATAGTCAAAATGTAACGATATCCTTTGCAATACTGTAGGGGCCCGACAATGTCGATATACACGTATTCGAAACGATTGCTTTTCGTAAAATTGCCAAAAGGTGAACTATTGTGTCTTTGAACTTTGGACCTCTGACATTCGATGCATGCGCGTGCCCACTTGGTAACATCTTTGTTTATCGATTTCCATATATATCTTTCTCGTAACATGCGCCGTGTCATACGTATACCAGGGTGACTAATCCCGTGTACAGCGTTGTAAGCCGATATCCGGCATTCTTTAGGCAAATATGGTCTTGCGTTATCCATCGATACCTCACAATATATAGGTATGTTGCTATTTGGTGGAATTAGCTTTTTAAAAGTAAGATTTTGCGATTGCATCAGGAGTTTTAATTCTTCGTCCTTTTCTTGAGATGTTGCTAACTGCCCGTAATCGATGGGTGATGGTACATTTATAGTAGCTATTCTGGACAAAGCATCGGCAACCACATTCTCTGCTCCACTTATATGTTCTAATGACGTACAAAACTGCAATATAAAATCCAGATGCCGTAACCTTCTAGGTGTATAATTTTTGCTGATCGTATTATTCTTGAAAGTATGTATCAACGGTTTGTGATCGGTATATACGGTCAATGGCCTGCCTTCTACCATGTATCTAAAATGTTTTATGGCCATGTATATAGCGAGTAATTCGCGATCAAACGTGCTATAGCGTTGTTGCGCATCGCTCAATTTTTGCGAAAAAAATCCGAGAGGCTTCCATGCGTTTCCTTCTCTCTACTGAAGTACTGCACCGGCGCAAGTGTTAGAGCAGTCACTTATAATCGCTATCTGCGCGTCGGATGCAGGAAAAGACAATGTAACGGCACTTTGTAGGTTCTCCTTACATTGTTCAAAAGCTTGCAACGTTTCACTAGTCCACTGTATCTCGGTTTTGTCCTTTTTCTTAGAATTATGAATGTACTGGCTCAGCTTCGATTGAACATCCGCAGCGTGAGGTAAATGCCGTCGATAAAAATTCAGCATCCCAAGAAATCTTCTTAATTCGTCAACTGTTTTGGGTGTCGGATATTCTTTTATGACCTTGACCTTGTCATCTAAGGGACGTAAGCCTTCTTGTGATATGTGGAATCCCAAAAAACTTAATTCTGTTTTGCCGAATTCACATTTAGACAAGTTAATTGTGATTCCGAATTTATTCAAACGTTCGAAAACCATTTTCAAGTGTTTCGAATGCATAGTATGGCATGATGATGCAATAATGACGTCATCGATATATGAAAAAAGAAATGGCGTATTTTCACAGTTTTCTTTGTGTTCACTGCTTTCACAACTACATTCTGCAGAAAAATTTATGTCTCGGAAAACAACGTTATTGAGGAATCTTTGAAAAGTCTGCGCTGCATTTCTGAGTCCAAAGGTCATTCTGGTAAATTCATAAAGGCCAAAAGGGGTCGTTATTGCAGTCTTTTCAATGTCCTGTTCAGGTACGCTAATATTATGGTACGCTCTCTGCAAGTCTAATCTTGAATATATATTTTTTCCTGCTAGTATGTATGTACTATCCTGCACGCGAGGGATCGGGTATCGGTCAGGTTTAGTTATTGAGTTTAAGCGACGATAATCTCCACATGGTCTTATGTCTCCATTCTTTTTCAATACGACATGTAGGGGACTTGCCCAACAGCTCTTCGATGGTTGGCTTATGCCCATCTCCTGCATGCGCTGGAACTCTGCTCGAACTTTATTGTATTTGTTCGGCGGTAAAGGACGAGGTCGCGCGAAAACGGGCGGTCCTTTTGTTTCTATATGATGGACTATGGAATGTCGTGGAGTCTCTATAAAGTTCATCGGCTTAGTAATGTCTGGATATTGCGATAACAGCTCACTGTATTTATTTCCAAAGTCTATCGTATTCACTGATAAGTGTTCTGTAAAAGACACGGAACCGATAACACAGAAGTTTGTAATTTGATCTATAAGTCTTTTTCGATGCACGTCTACCAAAAGTTTGTAGTGTCCTAAAAAATCTGCACCTAATATCGGCTGATTCACTTCTGCGATCACAAATGACCAGCGATAAGGTCGACGCAACTGCAAGTCCACTGTGAGCGTTTTGACGCCGTATGTCTTTATTACACTTCCATTAGCAGCGTAAAGTACGTAATCGTCACACTTTGGGCGTTTATGTAAAGTTTTAGAAACGGGTATCACAGATATATTCGCTCCTGTATTGATCAAAAATTTTAGTCCGGTAGTCCTGTCAGTAACGGTGAGGCGGTAAGATGGCTTTATGGCGCAAATCTCCGCCTGCGATTGCACCTGATCTAGTTTTCCTGCTGCGTTATTTTATTTTTCCAGGCACACGGCTCTACGCATTTCATTGCTCTACCTCGGAACCAGTTATGATAAAAACATAGCCAACTTTCGGGCGTACGTCGGGTCATGTTGCGACCTCGCGACATAGAACGTGATGCTTGCCTGTTACCACTGCCACTACGGAACCATGGTCTTCGTCTTTCTAATTCGGCCATTTTCAAACTCAATTTTGCTATTTCAGCCAAAATAAATGCGTTGTCGTTGGAACTCGATGTTGCTTGAACCTTAGCTACGTGTGGCTGTGTAGAAATTTCTTGAACTTTATCGGCAATTGCAGCAAGGTTCTCCAAGTCCTTTACGTCGCAAACTGCCAACACTGCTCGAACCGATGGCGGTAGGTGTCCTTGCCACATGATGGATAGCGTGTCGTCATTGATCTTGCCTCGTGCTAGGTCGCGCATTCAGCATAAAAGCTGTGAAGGCTTTTGATCGCCTAGTTCCATTTCACTAAAAAGCTTCTGGAACTGCCTGTTCTCCGACTCTTCATAAACAGTCAGTAAACGACTCTGGAGGGCTTCATACTTCTTGGCTTCGGGTGGTTTCAACAAAATATCCGAAACTTGCTGTATACAATCTTTGCCAAGTTTCGCAACAACTAAATTATATTTAGTTTCGTCACTAACTTTCTGCGGACCTAGTATCGCTTCGCATTGGACAAACCATAACCTCGGCTGGTCGCACCAAAACTCAGGGATTCGCGATGAAACCGTAACGCTTGCCAAATCTATTGTCTCGACGATACTTGTTGGGGTTGTCCTTCCTGTAGGTGCTGTTGCCATGGTGTGTTTTGGTTGATTTTTCAGATGTAGTGTTCAGCTGTTGCCACTTGAAGTCGAGGGTCACCAATTTGTGGCGGCCTTGCTTTGCCGTAAGGGAGTAGGAATAAAACAATTTCATAGACAACCAACTTGCATTGCTCTATATTTCCAACTGAATACAATTAGGAACGATCTTAAGCTAAACGATATACTATTTATACGTATTACATATAGTTTAATAACATTCGTACAACACTGCCTTAATCATTGTATAGAATGTGTAACAATTCCAAATATGGAAAGTGTATGTGCGCACGGCACAGATAACTTCGTAACCGCGATTAATTCTCTTAGAAACTTGAAATTAGAAGATCTTTCCGAAGAAGTTTGACACTGAAACAATTCACGCATTCGAGATGACGGAACGCAATAATAAAATACGTACACTAGATAGTTTTATTTCGTTCATCAAAGATCAGTGTCGAATATTTCATAATACGCAGTCTAGTTCACCTAGCCCGTCTAATACTAACAACAGCAAACAAAGGTCAAATAAAGCGCGAAATAGTAATAATAACTCGGTCCCTAATCCGCAATCTTACGTAACATGCTCGGAATCTAATAATAACAATTCACAGAAGTGTATGTGCAGTAATATAGTGCACGACCATTTCTATAAGTGTCCCGCCTTTAATGGTTTAAAACCGACTGCTCGTTTCAAGTGCGTAAAAGATAACAAAGCATGCATAAATTGCTTAAGTATAAAGCATAAAACGAGTGATTGTTCTAGTAAGACGAGATGTCGTTCATGCAATCAGCGACACCACTCATTGTTGCACTTCGATAAAGGTAGTCCGTTGTCAAGCCAAGCCGCTAACCTTGACACACTTACGTCGCAATTGCAGGCCACGATAACTGCGCCTCCCACGACTCAGAATGAAATATCGTTGTGTACGACATCCATCGCGCGGGTGACGCTGCTACGCAATGCTATGCTATGGCATGCTATGCTATGCTACGCTATGCTACGCTATGCTACGCTATGCTACGCTATGCTACGCAATGCTACGCTATGCTACGCTATGCTACGCCATGCTACGCTATGCTACGCTATGCTACGCTATGCTGCGCTATGCTACGCTATGCTATGCCATGCTATGCTATGCTACGCTATGCTACGCCATGCCATTCTATGCTATGCTATGCTATGCTATGCTACGCTATGCTACGCTATGCTACGCTATGCTATGCTATGCTACGCTATGCTACTTAATGCTACGCTATGCTACGCTATGCTACGCTATGCTACGCTATGCTACGCTATGCTACGCTATGCTACGCTATGCTACGCTATGCTACGCTATGCTACGCTATGCTACGCTATGCTACGCTATGCTACGCTATGCTACGCTATGCTACGCTATGCTACGCTATGCTACGCTATGCTACGCTATGCTACGCTATGCTACGCTATGCTACGCTATGCTACGCTATGCTACGCTATGCTACGCTATGCTACGCTATGCTACGCTATGCTACGCTATGCTACGCTATGCTACGCTATGCTACGCTATGCTACGCTATGCTACGCTATGCTACGCTATACTACGCTATGCTACGCTATGCTACGCTATGCTACGCTATGCTACGCTATGCTACGCTATGCTACGCCATGCTATGCTATGCCATGCTATGCTATGCCATGCTATGCTATGCTATGCTACGCTATGCTACGCCATGCTATGCTATGCTACGCTATACTATGTTATGCTATGCTACGCTATGCTATGCTATGCTACGCTACGCTATGCTATGCTATGCTATGCTATGCTATGCTATGCTAAGCTACGCTACGCTACACTATACTATACTATACTTCCGCTTTGTATATGGATGACATTGCCTGTAGTGTCATATCCGCTTCGCTAGCAATTTCGCTTTGTGAAGAGCTTATTCAGCTTTTCAAGCGAGGCCAGTTTGATCTTGTCAAATGAACAAGCAACTCTAAGGAGGTTCTCGCACGTATACCAGATTCTCATAAAGCTTCTCCAGACATTGAGTTTGAGAAGTCTGTACCGCATAAAGTTCTCGGTTTACGCTGGGACAAATCCTGTGATAGTTTTCGGTTTGACGTCTCACCGCCAGATGATAAGTGCACCAAACGCACTATGCTGTCCACAGTGGCTCGACTATGGGACATAATAGGTTTTCTGCCGTCCGTTAACTAAAACCACGTTAACCCCAAAAAGTGATTTTCGAGAAAAACGTAAAAAACGCGGGAATCGTTATTTCTAGAAAACTATTACACATAAATCAGTGATTGTTAAATATTATTTTAACAAATATTTTCCAACGTCATTTAGGATATTTCCTGCTCAGAAATGTACATAAAATTATATAAGAAAACAGATTTTTTTTGTTTAGTTAAGCGAAACACATTTTTTTATACATTGATTGCCGCACTAAAGCCTCGTTAACCTACACTTAGAGATCTTTTAGTTAAGCATTTTCATTAAATTTATGAGTATTTTTAATTTTCAATAAATTTAGCCTTAAATGCTTAACTGTAACCGCACTAAGTCCTTTAACTGTTTTGTAGCTAAGACCTATCTTAATATTTATACATGAGTACCTTACGTAAGAAGAGGCTAAAGCACCTATGACTGTTTCAAGCTAAGTTTTAGCGAAAAATAAAAAAGGTATAAAAAAATATATGCTTGCTTACTAAGCTAAAAACAGGTATTTCTTACTTCAATTGTTACTAACGTGTTTATACCTAAGCATTACATATAAAAAACTGGATAATTCAATGAAATTCAATATGAAAATTGAATTTCTCCACACAAACTCGATTTCGAGCCGCCCGCATCTAACCGCTTCTGGTAATCTTATCCAGATCGTCGGCCCACCTTGTGGGAGGCCTACCCCTGCTGCGTCGTCCGGTACGTGGCTCCACTCCAAAACCCTTCTGCCCCAAAGGCCATCGGCTCTTTGAGCTATGTGCCCTGCCCATTGCCACTTTAGCCTGGATATTCGGAGAGCTATGTCGGTGACTTTAGTTCTCCTGCGGATCTTCTCATTTCTTATTCGGTCTCGCACTGAAACACTGAGCATAGCTCTTTCCATTGCCCTCTGAGTGACCCTGACCTTCCAGATAAGGCTTATAGATCATCACTTCTAACACACACTGGTCAAAGACTTTCGTCTTGAGACTCTGCGGTATATCAGACGTGAAGATATGCCGTGACTTCCCGAACGCCGCCCAACCGCATTAGATTCGACGAATGAGCCTAGAACCTCTTTCTCGTTGGACCTACCCAATTGGATCATTTTTTCAGTTATACGTACTTGTCGACTACTTCGAGTGTAGAGTTTCTAGCCTGAATAGGAGCAGGTACTACATGGAAGTCAGACGTGATTTTCGTCTTGTCAAATCAAATCATTTGTTATTATGGTTTTCCATGTTCATCTTAAGACCTACGTTGTTGGGAGACTCTACGGAGGCCATCGAGCAGTGTGCTGAGGTCCTCCATGGTCTTAGCCATGACTACGATATCATCAGCAAATTGAAGGTGTGTGATGTACTCACCGTTGATGTTGATGCCGAGTCCATTCCAGTCCAGAAGCTTGAAAACATCCTCCAGCGCAGTGGTAAACAGTTTCGGGGATATGACATCCCCCTGTCTCACCCCTCGCTGGAGTTGAATAGGTTTCGAACTCTGGTCCTGGAGGCGGACTGACATAGTGGCGTTTTCATACAAACACTTCAGCATTTCGACATATCGATAGTGGTCGATGGCACCGTTGGCGAGACTACAGAACCGCCCAGGTTTCGATCGAATCGAAGGCTTCCTCATAGTCCACAAACGCCAAGCATAGAGGCTGGTTATACTCCTCAGACTTAACCTGCCGTAGCGTTTGTATGTGGTCTATAATATTATATAGCCTTTACTTTGTTCGGGAGGCTGAAAGTCGTCTAGTTTGGTCTCGAGATGATTCGTGACGACCCCTGAAAACAACTTATAGACGTGACTCAGGAGTGAGATGGGTCTGTAGTTCTTCAAAAGGGTAATATCGCCCTTCTTGAGAAAAAGCACCGACACACTCCTGTGCCATGCCTGTGGCGTTTTGCCCTCGAGTATGACAGAATTTAATAGCTTTCGAAGCTTTCCACGGCCGGTTCGCCGCCAGCTTTCAAAAACTCTGACGTAATTCCGTCATCATCCGGTGCCTTGTTGTTTTTGAGTTGATTTGGGGTCACACTTATCACCTGCATGCTGACGGATGTCATGTCCGGGATATCTTTGGTATAGTGTCGGGTCAATCCAGTTCTAGGGTCAGTGGCTGGAGTAGTAACCGGTGGTCGTGTAGTCGTATATAGCCGTCCAAAGAACAGTTTGAAATCTTCCAGGAGCTGGGGTCTGGACGAGATAATTTTGTCACCATTCGTCTTCAGCCTTGTCAGCTGACCTGTCCGATACACAGATCTCTTTTAGACACTTTGGAACCATTATTCTGCTCGATTGCCTCTTGAACACACTTAGTGTTGTATAAGCAGAGATCGCGAATCAGAGACTTAAAAATCTGTCTATTAAGCCGCCGATACTTTGGCATATCGTCGGAGGCAGCATGCAGAAGCATCTTACGCCTTTCCTGTATCGGACCAGAGATTTTATGGGCTCTTTTAATCGTCATGGGCTTTAAGAACTTTAAGCCTGTTGTATGGACAGCATTCACGAACCTGTCACTAAAGTTGTCCACATCTACGCATTCTCCTAGACATTCGAAGCGGTTTCGCAGTTCAAGCTGAAAGCTCTCGGGGTTCTAGATTTGAACTGGCGCTGGTAGGAGCGTAGACTTCACCAACCTCGACCGTTCGAGGCTGGGACTAATATTCAATGTGCCTCTCACCATTCTCTGACCGCGGCCCGCTTTAAGCGAACTGATCACAACGACATCATTTAATATTAACCTCTTCATCGATATGATGAAATCGATCTCATTTTTGGTGGGACCATCTGGACTTATCCAAGTCCACTTACGGCATTCTCGCTTTTTAAAAAAGGGAATTCATCATGAAGAGTCCTTCCTTTCAGCTCATCACCGCTCGTTTGTCTAGTTTCGCGTAAAAATCTCCCATGACAACGGTGTAATGGGTTTTGAAGCTATGTATATAGCCCGAGTTATGTCTCATACATAGCTTCTACCTCCTCATCGGAGTGTGACAAAGTTGGAGTATACCTGTATGATCTTCAATGAATATCGCGCCGAATACCTGCCGGAGATTTATCGCGCCCCTTGCCCTGCCGTTACCATGGCCGCTATCTGAGTCAGGAATAGCGAGGCCGCCGCGAAATGGAGGCCCTTTTTTTCGTGTGTGGCTAATTTTGGGAGATTTTGCTTGGATCGCCATGCTTGGCAGACGGATTGGCGATCGTAATGGCGGAAGTCTTTGATACTTAACGCTTCTACCTATATAGTATCTTGCCTTTCACTTTCGCCTTACTTTGGTTTGACCGCCATCTTCCAGATGATTGGCTGCAATGGTGGATCCGCGGCTACTCTTATCCAGTTCCTGCCCGTCAAAGGAAATAGCAAAACAACAAGGCAGTCATAATAATTTTATAAATATGAGTATTTCGTTGGTCTGCTATTCTTCCCTCAAACTCAGTGGAGATATTAAGGAAGATAATATTAATTATTAAACAAAAATATTCAAATTTTACCGAATGTTTTTTCGTAATGTTCCTCGACATATTTGAGTTTTGGCGGGAACACGATGTGTTGACGCACGCTTGCACCCTATTAGCTCTCCGTGCAGAATGGCAAACCTCCCTGCGCGCATATCCCATCCTCGCGCGCATATGGCATCCCCGCACACTCCCGGAATTAATGAAGCGCGAAAAACGCATAACGTGTTTCTAGTTAGGGAACGTGGGCTTGCCGTTATTAAGTTAAGAATGACTAATATTTTTTTGAATAAATTCCATGTTAGAAGTAAACAACGCTTTTCTTACAAATTGTTTTGAGAAAATTGAAGTTTTACCATTACTTGGCAAAAATACTGTTATGGTCGTCTAACCAGAATTAAGATAAGGTTTTCATCATAAATAGTTTATAGCATTTTTTTATTCATGTATTATCAAAATTGATCCTTAACTATAAACAAGTTATACGCTCTTAGTGTATTTGTAGTCAAGAATATTCAATTAACGTGGTTTAAGCTAATAAAACATGTAAAAAATATTAGGCGAATTTTTAAACTAAGGTACTTAAACGTGCATTAAGCTAAGAAGCGTGGTATAGTCAGTTTATAGTCAAGCATTTGTTGCATTTTTTGTCATTTAACGGTAAATCATGTTTTAATATCTCTATAACTGTAAGTGATAGAGATATGGTTCTTAGACAGAAAGATATAGAATTTAAAACTGTAATCCTTTGCATTCAAAACTCAAAATCGACCATTTGAGGGTTAACGGGGTTCTAGTTAAAGGACGGCAGTTTTGTGGCTCCCACAATTTTGTACGCCAAGCTCTTGATCAAAGAGCTTTGGCTATCAAAGTGTGAGTGGGATGAAACACCCCCTGACCATATTTTCGCCGCTTGGGGCCAGTTTTGTATTGAGCTTACCGCGCTCAATCAAATTACTTTTCCGCGTCATCTTGGGTTGGTAGATGGATGTACCATCAACTTAATAGGTTTCGCTGACGCCAGCGAGCGTGCTTACGGCGGAGTCGTATATCCGCAAGTCCGCATTGGTTCTAACTACTCGGTGCAGTTAGTTTGTGCCAAGTCTAAGGTCTCGCCTGTTAAAATCATTTCGGTTGCGAGACTGGAGTTGTGCGCGGCCCTTTTGCTGTCTCAGTTGCTCCGCAAGGTTCAAGACACAGGTTTGCCCCACTACCCTATTACTAAAATATACGCATTTTCTGACTCCAAAGTAGTGCTCGCTTGGATTCATTCTTCTCCTCACCGCTGGCAGACTTTTGTCGCCAACCGCGTTAGTAAATTGATTGAACTTGTCCCCGTTACTTTTTTCAATCACGTCGCGGGTACTGAGAACCCCGCTGATTGCTTGTCTCGTGGTGTCACTCCACTTCATCTTCTGCATCATCCATTGTGGCATCGTGGACCATCGTGGATTTCCCATGATCTGTCACAGCGGCCCTTGCAACCCTTTGACCACAGTGCAGAAGACGAAGATGTACCCGAACGGAAGTCTGTTTCTTATCCCGTGATTGCTGAGGTTGCGGAGTCTCCAGTCTATGCACTCGCACTACGCATGTCATCGTGGTCTAAGTTACTCCGCGCCATCGTTTATGTCTGTAGGTTTCTTAGGCACATACCTAATGGGACTTTTGTATCAAGTACTGATATCAAATTCGCAGAATGTAAAATACTACGAGCTGTACAGGCTGTTCATTTTAGTAACGTCATTCAAAATTTGAAAGACCTTGTTCTCCCGCTATCCTTAGACTCAAGCCGTTTCTCGATGAACACGGCATCTTACGCGTTGGGGGTCGTCTGTCACATTCGGATGAACCTTATAACTACAAACATCCTTGCATTCTGCCGCGTCATGATCATGTTGTCGACCTTCTTGTTGATTTTTATCACAAGAAGCACCTCCATGCTGGTCCAGAGTTGCTTATGTCCTTACTTAGGCATAAGTATTGGATTTTAACCGCTCTACGAATAATTCGTCACAGAATACATAAATGTAACGTCTGTTTCAAATTTCGTCCGCGTCCGACTTTCCCTCCCATGGCAGATCTTCCTAGCCAACGCGTCAATCAAGTTGATAAAGCGTTTACACATACCGGTTGTGATTACGCAGGACCGCTGCAGTATACGCCAGTGCGTGGTCGAGGTGTTAAAAGCCGTAAAGCTTGGCTATGTATTTTTACATGCTTAACGACGCGCGCTACGCATATTGAAGTTGCGACAGATTTAAGCACGATGTCATTCCTTGCAGCCCTTAAACGATTTCTCTCACGGCGCGGCCCTATACAGTGTTTGTATACGCATAACGGCACTTGTTTCGTGGGCGCAAGCTCTCATTTACGCGACCTCTATAAGTTTCTCAGGGAAGAATATCGTACTCGTCTTCAGGAAGAACTTTCTATAGATCATATTGACTGGAAGTTTATTCCACCAGCATCACCACATTTCGGTGGATGTTGGGAAAGCATGGTCAAAGTAATTAAAACGCATCTTCAAAGTTATAAGTCAACAGATTCTCTCTTACGAAGAGCTTTTAACTGGCCTTGCACAAGTCGAGGCACTGATCAACTCGCGTCCGCTCACGGCATTGAGTAGTGACCCTGCAGAACCATCCGCATTAATCCCTGCGCATTTTCTGAACAGAGTGCCATTATCGTCATTTCCGGCTCCTGAAGCAGACTTTTCAAGCTTGCTCCAGAGACATACTCTGCTGGACAAACTCGTGCAGTCGTTCTG
Organism: Euclidia mi; assembly: GCA_944739405.2. Lineage (NCBI taxonomy): Eukaryota > Metazoa > Arthropoda > Insecta > Lepidoptera > Erebidae > Euclidia > Euclidia mi. The sequence goes on from OX123184.2 coordinate 86,609,657, forward strand.
GTGGCGCTGGCGGGCGGAATATCTACACCAGCTTCAGGCTAGATCCAAGTGGAATAGTCCTGCATCCCCTATACAGGAGGGTACGTTGGTCGTCATAATACATGATAATGCTCCGCCACTTTCATGGCCATTAGCCATCGTAGAGAAACTGCATATTTCCAAGGACGGTACAACCTGCGTTGTTACCGTGAAAACCGCGAAGGGGAGCTACGTGCGCCCTGTTGTACGTCTCTATCCGCTTCCAACTCAGTGAGATCTAGCCTGAAGTTGGATCTACCTCTTATTTTAAGTATTTAGTTTGTAGTTTTCGCTATTATTGCGTTTGTAGTTTTCGCTAAAGTTAATTTAGATTAATTTTATTATCATATCGCTGTCTTAGCCTATTGATGGGTTATGCGGTAGTACACCTAACATAGCTAAGTTCAATTCTATTTCTTTTAAAGGCAAGGCCGGGGGGATATGGTAGCGCCATCTACCTTTCCATCGAGAATTAATCACATCAACGTCAATCGTTCCACGCTTGCTCGTCCAATGCGAGCGATCCTTTTGTCTCTTTCGCTCCCCTCCCAAGGCACGCCTACGAACAGTCTAGAATCATCCGTGTCGCGACGAAGACCGCACCGTACCGCACTGAACCGCACCACCACATACCAAAAACTCAACAAACCGCCCGCGAGTTAAGTGATTTGTGTAGTGGAGTGATTCAATGCAGCTTCAGGATTCTCGAATGCCACCAGGAGGCTGCCATTTGCAAGGAAAGAGGACTGACGTACAAGGTAAGGCGTGCTCCCACACCCTGCCTATTCGTCTCCTATCCTTTTCATGATTCCAATCACTCACATCTCCTTTCCTAGGCCATAAGAACCCGCATCCTAAAGTCCACAATATTAATAACCTTTCCAAATCGCCTAGGAACATTCGGTTCGCCGAAACAACATTCATGGCCGATCTGAATCTGCGTCAGAAGTCGTTATATTTCTCTGGTCACACTTTCACACTTGTTATTTATACAGGCATGCCACCACATGCCATGGCATGCCCGTATAAGTCGTACCTACTTTCTATACTGAAATCATCTAAAACTGGTGTAAATATAGGATATCAACTTATTTTTGGGATGTAGAGTCGTTATGCGAAAAAGCTAATATTTTGTCAATCTAATAAGAAGCAGACCATAAGATAACATAGAATACTGTACAAAACGATGGCGCAGTACCAAGTTTTGCAATAGTGGCGAGCAGCTTCTTTGTTTGCCCGGAAAATGTCAAAAGCGTATCTTGTGTAGTGCTTATATTTATTTGTCGACAGTTAAAACATTAAAATACTTTCTATAAACATAGAAGAGCACTCTCATAATATGAGTATGTTCAGCATTTCACGAAAAATTATTTTCTTTTTCATAATGGGCACGTCGGTCCGTATATAAAGTTATTTTGTTTGTGGTGATCAAAAGACAGATTTTTTTGTGTACCTGTGAAGAGATTCCGTTGTAGCTTATTTTTACATGAACTCGAATATGGGCAGTTTTACTATTTATCACTTTAGTTATTAAAGTTTTTGCATAATATGAATGATGAACGACAAAATGCCAATGACATTCGTAACAATCAACCTATGGTGAGGCAGTAATAAAAGTTGGTACATTCACAAATTTCGTCGCTACAGATGTAAAATTTATTAAATAATCAGGTGTTGTACAACATATATCTATATATAAAAACTTGTTTTACTACGTACTTTTATTCAATTCGTGCATCAAACTGAGTCTACTATTCACTATTCACAATGAGCAATAACTCGAAGCACTGAGAGTGATTTTATAGGACTTTAAACTGGCTCAGCCGCTGAGCTTGAATGATTGAATGCACATTAGGCGCATTACCTACCGTAAGCGCCACTGACGAGCCTTCTCAATATAACTGGGTTGGGACGTACGCTTATGCCATTTCAGATATTTGCCATTTCTCTTCTCAATCTGTAGTTTCTTTAAAAAAAGTATTAAGTGGTTTTCTTGTTACGGTAGTTTTATGGTAGATGTTTAAGTTTAAGGTTGTGTTGTTTTATTCGGGGGGACTGACCAAAATGTTCTGTTTGCATTCTAAAAGTCTCGTGGTCGAGAAACCTCTGCAACTTAAAAGACTTGATTCTAATGTTGATCATTTCATAGCGCACGCCATGTACGGTGAAAGCTTGATCTTGAAAAATTACACGTGTTACCTTTTTAAATCACTCTTAATGGATAAAATTCCACGTGCTACATCTAATACCATTAAATATTGGTGTATTTGTTTTACTTACACGCTTATATATAAAAATATTCTTCAAATTGTTCAATTCAAACTCCCAAATCCCGTATCACAAATACTAGTAGTTGTACGAAAATTGTGTGAATGTGGTAGAATATTACTATTATATCTACAAAATGTAATGATTGCGGGTCGGTGGCAAATATATTCAGCTTTTTCTCTTCTTTATTAATTATCAAGCGATAATTAAGGCGCTGTCCTAAGCGACTGTTTTGGTAAATGAGGGGGTGAAGCAGGGGAGGTGAAGGGAGCTTAGCTCCGTCTACTGCGGGGCGCCCCCCTTCATTCTCGTCGCGTGCGGCCGTATTCTGGCAACATCCGTATTCCAATATTTCAAAATCGCAAGCAAAGCGTTTTAGCATATTGAATTGAGATACTGATATTAAAATTTATATTACATACATCAATCTGTTTGTACAATATAGGCATAGCGCAATTTTTGTTCTCAGTGCAGCCATGAGCAAAACTGGTTTACATTAGACGTTATAGGTATTAAATGTTGACGAAAGTAGGTAAATACCTACGTGCGGTAAGATGATAAAAATAATTAAGTCAGTTCCATGTATGGAGAGGCCATTATTATGTTTGTTTTGTTTTTGTATAAAAATAGTGAAGCAGTTCATAGAATACCTACATCTAATTCCATTCCTGCCAGTTTTCAAATCTGTTTTGCAATTAATTGGCTTGATCATTCCAAGATGGTAGTTTTGCGTTTCGTTTCACGTTTTTCACATAAAACCTAAAAATTACATTTGTAGAACTGTACTAAAGTATAAAAACTATGTTCCGTTTTGCATAATTGCCGAAGTATTTATGAAATTTTGGAAATTGTTTAAAAATATTTAGACGCAACTCCGGCAGCCAAAATTACTTTTAGGGGATTAAAACGAACTACCTTAAGCCCCCTACACTACCAATACCCTCAAATTCAGGCGACTTGTTTCAAAACCCAACCCATTATTATTTTTCAAAATAGATGAAACATCAAAAATATATGTGGATATACCTTATTCATGAGATACTGCTATGTCGCTTAGAAAATTATAGAATTAGAATTTGAGTTACTGCTTTTTCGTTAGCTCTCGTCATACATGTTTGTATGGAAAAATATAAAAAAAATCTTTCGCTTCAAATATGTGTTGTTTCAAAGAAAATAAATATTAAAATATATTTATTTATATTCATTTGTAATTTATTAACGAAATACAGTTTACAGCTCATCAAAAGTTAGCTGTCTGCTGCAACCCGGCAGGTTTTCTTTATTCTCATCGAATGTTAAAGGCAGTGTGTGAGGTGATAAGGCTTCAATACTTATTATTTGCTGTTGTTCACGAGGCACAGTTTCATTTATTTTCCTTTTACGGCTTGGTATTGTAGAAATTTCAAGCACTGATGAAACATTTTCCTCTCCATGATCTCGCAATGCCATTCCTTGAGCTTGACGAGAATCAACAATTTCAGGCAACTGCCAATTCATATAAAACGCCACAAGCTTCTCCCAGAAAACATCATCTCTTTCTATAATTTCTATTTTTAGTGGTATACTTTCGCCACTCCACACAGCAAATAAACACTTTTGTTTGCGTGTAACGTGGCTTTGCCCCTGAATTTGGTAATAACAATTACAATATTTGTTTAGACTAGTCAGTTCACTTTTTTATTATGTTTCCATATTTGTATTTTATTTGCTCTTATACTATTCTCCAGGCCATTCTTATAGGCAACTTTAGAACATTAAATTTCCACAATCGTGTCTGGACCTATTAATCCATCTGGCGTGGCACCAATAATCGAATAATCCACAAGGCTCGATTGTTACATTTTCTTGCTTCGCCAGTTGTTGCAAAGCCAGTTGTTCATTTTAGATTCCATGCGCAACTGATTTTACATTGCAAATATTTTATTTGTACAAAATATTTTTTACTAAGTTGGCTTTACTGCTGTTATCTCTTCTTTTTACCACTATACAAAAATTTCAATTTGTCAACATATTCTTACGCAATTTGAACCAGTCACTGCTATCCCTCTTGTAATTTTTGCTTATCACTACGGAATTTGAGTCAAATTTGTTAAACAATTGTTTGGCGTTTCTTGGCTAGCTCTTGAACAGATCGTGTTAGGAATTACTGAAGTCAAATGTGTGTAAGACGTTGCAGAACTGTTATCTTTAACTTCACTGTAATTACAATAATGATAATTAGTTACGTACTTTATAATTTAAAAAAATACTATATCTTGTGTTATAGCAAACAGAGAAGTCACCTTCGTACTTATAAATACTGATACATACCTAATAGTTTATGAATAATCAAAGTTTTACCCGATGTACCTAAAAAGGTTTATGTTCAAAACACAATAATACAACATTCGTTACCGCTTGTGTGCGGATTGCGGAGCGCCATATTAGCGCTGTCATCATTATTGTTCGCCGTGGCGGCATCTTAGCGCTCTGACAAGCTAATGAGTTTGAAATATAGGTACATAAAATGATTCGATTTTATGTTATTACTCTTTCAAAAATTGAAAACTGTGGCAGCTATGTATTGTGAGAATAATTTATATAATTATATTATGCATAATCGATTATATATAAGTAAAAAAGTTAGTCATAAAAGACTCTTATGAAAAGAATTTGTGTAAAAATGTTACATATTTCATAATTACTTGGCCATGGATGAATTTCTTTTTTATTACGACGCTTTCTTGTACAAATCCTTCGTAGAACTTCATTTCTCTAATTGTCCATATTTTATTCTTCTAATTATATATTTATAAGCACAGAAACAATAACACATTAAACGCAACAAGAGTATAAACTTAGGTCCTAATTATATGTGCCCATAGTTACATGAAAAGCCTATTTGATTCAAAGTATTCAGTCTATAACATAAAACATGAAATTACGAACTCAAATCGGCGTATTATAATAACAAACAGGTTTACGTAAAATTTCGTGCAGCGGAGACGCAAGCGACATGACCTATCTCTCACAGGGCTCGTAGCCGAATGATGAGGTCTGGGCGGGGCGTAAACTAACAACTGACACTCAGTACACCGCTTATGCTAATAAGGTTTAAATTGCCGAAGCGTTTGATATGATGGGATCTACCGAGCGTCAAAATCATAGACGTTTGGCAGATTTTATTTAATTTTACAAAATATACACGTATAATATGAAAATAAATAGGGAAATTCTTTAGTTCATTAGATTTCCTACAATATTATCAAAAAAAAAAATATGACAGCTTACGATCAAAATATTGCAAACAGTGAGACGAAAGATTATTTTCTGCCTCGATTTTGTGATTTTTTTACCGTGATTCTATTTTACGTACATGAAAAATTCTTTCAAAAGTCTTTTGTTCAGACTTTTGACTTTAAGCTCTAATTTTTGCTAGTTTGTAAGATGTACCGTTATGGCTAGAGGCGCGACGAAAAATTAGGTGTTTCACGGCTTCGGAGGTATAACAGCGCCTTAACAATATACATACATCAAAAAGACATCGATGCGTGCCGTAAATATGAACCCAAGATATGCCGGTTTCTCCACTAAGCTATCGCTGCTTGAATCACAACATCATTCATTACCATAGATTTCTTATTGTGCTTTTTTATGGACAGAGACATCATCCATGTGGCGATCACGCGTTCAGCTTTTGATAGACAGTTCTCACTGTACGATGCGTTGACAAGTATTAAAAGTAAAAAAATAAAAATTATTAAGTGTATGTATGTGTGTGTGTGTGTGTATGGGTGTGCGCGCGTGTATTAGTTTGTTTAAGTAGTGTTTATGAGTAGTTCCTCAGTCATATTGTAGTCAAGTTGTCGTCTGCCAAATGATGTTTTACGCCGAATATTAGAAACGAACGCATTTTTTATAGTTTATGTTTTATGGAGAAGAAAATCAACTTTTTTTTTATGGTAAAAGGCGGCAAACGAACTGACAGATCGCCTGATGGTAAGCATCGCCCATGGACACAAGCAACACTAGAGGAGTCACATGTGCGTTGCCGCCCCTTGGGGTTGGGAAAAGGGATAGGAGGAGGAGTGGGATAAGGGGGAAGGAATAGGGGATGGGGCCTCCAGCACTCTCACTCACCGAACGAAACGCAATAGTTTAGGTACTGTTACTTTACGGCGATTTTCTGTGAGGGGGTAGTACTTCCCCGGTCGAGCCGGCCCATTCATGCTGATATCAGCAAGGCTCTCATCATTATCAGCCTTAAACAGTCCACTGCTGGACTAGGCCTCTCCTTTGAAAGGAGGAATTGGTCTACTATACCACGCTGGCCAAACGGGTTGGTATAGGGTTTGTATCAAGTTTTCCTTCTCTTACAGTGCTGTTCTCTGCATAATATGCTCCCTCTGTCGGCTCTTACAACACCCATGGGATGATATGGGGTGGTGACATTCCGTATTCTTAATCCGACACCACACGGACAAGCAAGGCTCTACTACCTGTAAAATTTTTCTTCATATCAAAATCATGGCTAAATAATCATGCCGCCGCTGCAGCTACTATTCATCTAAATCTAATAAGAAAAGTAAGATTGACCATAAAATCTTAAATGGACCAAACTATCTACAAATAAACAAAAAGCAGTCGTCGAGTTGTTTAATCAAATATGTTAGAACAACTTATAATTATGAGCCGGGCCGTTTTTCTGCCGTAACCGAATTAGCTTTTAGTCAGCTGTGCATCAGGCGGGCGGCGGCATCAAGTTGATTAAAGCCGTCGGCTCTGACGTCCCGTCATCAGCTGACGTAACGAGGTTATCAAAGTTGCGAGAATAATGCATTTTATTAAGCAGCAGTTCATGACATAATGTACCTAACAGGTATATCGCGGTCGCAGCCCAAAGGGGCTGCGACCGCGATTTATGGTGGTGGCTGTATTGATAATTTGTGTTCAAGCGCAGTATTTATATTAATACTAGCTATTGTCCACGGCTTTGCACGCAGACATGGGTACATTATATCAAAAACTTGTAAAGAAAAATTCGTTTCCATCGGTAGTCAAGAATAGGTACCTAGCAGCAGCGACAGACAGCTATGTAGAGAGTCTCGAGTTTAAGCCCACGGTTGCGTGTTAAATTTAAATCATAGTATGAATGAGTGTGAACACACACAGGCAAGCTGCAGTCTAAGTTATTGGTCCCTCTGTTACGGTATTGTTCCTTAATTTTCTAACAATATTTGTTTTAATCTCTTGTTATAAATATAATCTAATAAAAAACGCCAACTTAGGAGTTGAGTTTAATCTAATAAAATTGTATGTGAAAACAACTCATCATAATGACAGTTCAAAACGTTTTTCAGTTATAACTGAATTAGTTTTCAGTTGGCTGTTCTTTAGGCGGACGGTGGCTATCAAGCTGATTAAAGCCAGCTCCTCTGGCGTCATATTCTATCTTAAACCAATTTATCAGGGTTAGCTAAATTGTGAGAATAATGTGTTGGATGGATTAGAGATCTGTGATATTTTGAACTATCATTTAGAACTTTAGTAAACAATCTATACTTGATTGAATAAAGCTGGAGAGTTTGTTTGTTTGTAACTACTGGTCTGTTTTAAATTTTGATTTTTTTTATTGGAAAGGTTAGATGCAGCGATTACCTAGAGGAGAGACCGAGAGACTGCTACGCAGCGGGTCTCGAGTTCGAATCCACGGTGCACACCGATAACTTTACGGAGTTAAGTGTGTATTAAATACTTAATTATCGCTTGCTAAAGGTGAAGGAAAACATCGTGAGGAATGCATGTCTGACAGTTCTCCATAATGTTCTCGAAAGACATGTGAAGTCCAACCCACACTTGGCCAGCGTGGTGAACTATGACCTTATCCTTCTCATATGAAGAAGAGGCCCGTGCCCAGCAGTGGGACAGTTTATATACGGGGCGTTAACATCAAAGCAGATTGAAGCGAGCACGTTATGAACCTTGGCTAAATCGCTTGTCGTTGCTACTAGTTAATACTTTTATCGAAAAATAACACTTGAAACTGAGTGTACCATATGGAAAATATGTCGCAGGTGGAACAAGCGCCGGCACGGACTAGCTGTCCACTATTCTTATTCATGTTTCAGCACATTTTATTCTCAGTGTTTATTTTACTTATACGCTCTATTGTGCCACTCGGCAAGCAAAACACGACCAACTGTTTACACAACCATAATGGAACGCAAGGGGCTAAAGCGAACCAAAACTAAATTCATGAATGTATTTACAACGCCTTTGTTTTCACACGCATTGCGGTGTAAGTGCCGGTCGCACTTCAATGATCAATGATATGATATTACGTGAGATTAGCAACGGGTCAATTCTATTCTCAGAAATGCACTCATCCAAATAAAGAGGATTTCGATTAAGCTGCGTTGCGTGTCCTCTACTTTGAAGCCGAGTTACACGGTCTACTGAGTGGCTTAAGTGCTAACAATGATATTAAGGACGTTGATTGTTGATTTCGAGTGCAATGCGCGCGTTGTGAGCGCGGTTGATTCCATAAGCGAGGGCGCCGGTAACTGCATTAGTTCCGCGCCGCACTCTCTCTCACATACCTCAAAGCGTCCCTACAGTATATGCGCTTTGCAGTTAATATTCATCACTTTTAATTATACGGTACCAGCACATTTTATTTTCAGCAGGACACTGACGTTATGTAACATTTAACGCGCTCACTCTTGCTTTACCTACAGAGGTGGATTTTCTAGTTTCGTGTTGTTATTCGTATACGAATTTATGTAGTTGTGCGACACAAACGTTTTGATGCGCTGCCAGTTTCGTATGAAATAAAAGCGAAAACGACGAGTATATGACGTTGACACACATAAAACCGAATACTTACAGCAGATTGTACTAGCGCAATACAACCTGACATGACCCTACTCGTAAAAGCTTTGTGCGGATATTGTGACGTTATGTCATACCGAACAAATGATAAATCTGTTCATAGTGAGCTGTTATAATGACGGCTTTATCAGTCAAGTTGGCGGACCAACGCGCCACTTAATGCCAATCATAGACATAATTTGTCTCGGGCGACGGTCGACGGGCGAGAGTCGACCCCGTGCGGCACTCAGCATGCGTCCCGCGGCACCCTGTGACTTATTTCGCGATATCTTGTTCAAAATCCAATCAACGTTTGACCCGCTCGTCATTTAAATGAGAATTACCGTCGACGGGACCTCCATCTACATTCAAATTAGGGATCAAACAAAAATTGTGTCCTTTACGGCACGGTAGCGTCGCGGGGTGTAGTCGGGCGAGCGTGGGGTGCGACGGGCGCGGATTAACATTGGGCTGTCCCCGCCTGGCGATTTATTATGCCGTGTCCACGACGCACGACGCAGTCTTCAAGCTTGTCAAGTGTTGGCCGCTTTATGCCGCGAATTCAATTTTGTTTTTCTTTTGTTCATGACGGTTGATACGTCCTTTGTAATGATTACCTTTCCCTCGCATTACAATTTATTGACTAAAATATGTACAAGGAAGCAAGGCGCAAATATATATTTATTCCGGAATTCCTTTTCTGAGCAGGAAATTGCGAAAGAAATTGATATTTGTTTCAGCGGAAATGCATAAGCGCTAAAACAAGCGACAAGTGTAATATTTTAGGGTGTTACTAAATTCGTGGGGAAAAGTCTTCTTCCTGTGATCACACTTCGCCATTAATGAGATAGATCTTATAGCTCGGTATAAAAATTCCGTTGTCGTTTGGTTGTGTAAATACAGGGCTTCGAAGGTAATCGAAGTAAAGGACCACTTTGTATTAAGCCGACCCGAAGTGCCGAGTAAGTCTAGGGCTGTTGCTGTCCCGTAAAATAGCACACTGTGCAGACAGTCACGTGCAAAGCGCCAGCTGTATTTGCACAGGTAGGCACTAGAGATATTTAAACCGATGTTATTTATCATCACGGGTAAAGAATGTTTAAGCAGTATTATCCAAGGGTATTAAACTATTTTCTTTGTGTTTGCTTTTTAATCCTGATAAACAACTTCAACAAAATAATACTATAGAGCTGCTGTCTATTATTTCTTTTTTATGCGTTATTGTATAAGATAAAGCTTGCCTATCCACCGGACCGGACACAGTCACAGTAATTATACATAGAAGGAGCGAAGCCCTAACAAAAAATTAGGTCCGAAACTACCCAACAAACAAAAACGTCATATAAGTCTTGACTTATACGACATAAAGTTGGATAGCAGTCTTATAATGATAGTGAGATGACTATTAGATCCTTTAGACGTCTTTAATTTAACTTATTAGTCGTGCGACGAATATGTCATAATAAGCTGGTCTTAGCAACGTTGGTAAGACTAAATTAAACGACGTTATATTACAGTCTTAGCTAAAACGTTTGTACCACAACGCAAGAGTCATACTAACGTTATAGTCCATTAAACGTTTTGAACTGACCAAATTATGTCTTTTAAAGAGCAATCCCATAGTATCTTCTTGGGTTTACGCGAATGTTACACATTGAAATTAAACTACAGTTTACGGATTTCACTAAGTTATTACGATGTATTGTTTCACTAAGTTATTACATTTGAAACTAATGATCTAGAAACTACATTTTTAATTTATTACTAGCCGACGCGACGTTTCAAATTCTTTACAGGATTCATGTTCACGGCAGACTGAGGTGATATATTTGTCTTTTTCTTGAATTTTCAGACCGAAAATATTCGGGATATTTTCGGTCTATCGGTGTTACTATTTACGCACAATGAGCTCACAGTGTCCTTGGGTCTTCTGGTGACTTTGTCCTTCGTGGGTTTTATTAGCCTTATATACTGGGTCCTAAGCTGGAGGAACATTCCAACCATCTTCCCTATTGAAATTAGGGTGTTTTTTAATTTCAATAGCCTATTGAAATTAGGGTGTTTTTTAATTTCAATAGCCTCACGTATCATCCTTGGAAGAAAACGGTGTTCTTTTGCAAGTATCTGTGGTTCATCAAATCGCAGGTAGTGGTTGGGTCCTTATTCCACATGTTCATACACGGCAGACTTTGTTGAGCGTTTATGTTTTATGTCAGCTATATGTTCTTTAAGTCGAATGCCTATGCTTCTCTTGGTTTTCCCAATGTATGAGAGCCCACATTCACAGTAAATGTTGTAGACACCGGCCTCTTGCAAGGGTAACTGACACTTGACTGTTGGTAATAATTGACTTATCTTCATTGGCGGTATGTAGTAAGTTTTGATTGAAGCTCGCTTCAAGATGTAGCCAATTTTGTCGGTCACGGCCTTGATGACAGCAGGTTGTCTTTCTACTGTGTCTGGTTTTTCTTTCTTCTGGGATCTGTGACAGTGGCGCGGCGGTCGGAGCTTGTTGTTTTGCAGAACTTGCTTGACATGTTGAAGTTCAGCGTCCAGGTATTTCTTGTCACAGATCCCTCGGGCTCTCTGAAACGGAGACATTCCTACATAAGCTTACTGTTTAGGTTGGTGGTGAGATTCACCGTTTAAGTACCTATTTGTATGGATCTTTTTCCTTTACACAATATGGCTTAAGGAGTTGTTTTTATTATTCCTGATGACAAGTACATCTAAGCAAGCTGAAGAATTCTTTGCCTCTAATTATATTGTGATTTATATTTGGTTATTAATAGAATTAAGTGGGTTTGGGAAAGCATTAACACTATCTGTTGGTAAAATTATGAAAGTGTCATCTACATACCGCTTGTAGAACCTCGGTGTGATGGTGGCCGTCAGCAGGGCTCGCGCCTCAAAATCCTCCATGAAGATGTCAGCAGCCACGGGCGATATTGGAGAGCCCATTGTAACACGGTCTACTTGTATGTAGTATTTCTTGTCCCATAACAGATAGCCCGTTGTCAGGCAGTGTTTGAGTATTTCTGCATATTCCTCAGGCATGACTGCACGGTTGGCGTAGTGGTTTAAGCGGCCGCATCGCCGCTTGACACTGCGCCGAGTGTTGTGGGTTCGATCCCCATACGAGGCAACACTTTGTGTGATTCATAAATTGTGGTCTCGAGTCTGGGTGTTCATTGTGTCCGTTAGTTGTATGTTTGTGAAAGTCCCCCGCAACACAGGATTTAGTCCTAGTGCGGAAGTTGTCTGTTTAAAAAAAAAATAAGAAAAAAGAAAACAAAATGTTGTTTTCTGTCAGCTTCCTTCTAGTAATTTCAATACAGTCATGTACTGGTATGCATGTGAATAATGACTGTATATCAAAACTAACCATAGTTTCCTTATCAGAAAAATTTAGGTGTTTGATTTCACTGACAAAATGGTAGGAATCTTTCACATGTGCTCTCGTATTGCCTCTGAGCGGTGAGAGAATCTTTGCCATGTGTTGAGCCAGTCTGTAAGTTGGTGCGCCTATCTGACTAACTATCGGGCGCAGTGGAGCGTTTTCCTTGTGTATTTTTGGTAGACCATACATTTGAGGAGGTTTTGCACACGATGGTATTAAATATCTCACGTACAAATTTAGTTTTTCTTAACAATATCACAAGTTTGCTTGAGTATTTTGTTCGTAGGGTCTGACTTAACCAACTTGTAGGTACTTTCATCTGACAAAAGATCTTCCATTTTTTGTTTATACTCGGACGTGTCCATCACTACCGTTGCATTTCCTTTATCTGCTCGGAGTACTTTAAGTTCAGGCCTAGCTTGCAACTTCTTCAGTGCGAGATATTCGGCCTTTGGTAGATTCCTTGCCAGCACTTTCGATTGACGCAATACAGCAGAAACGTCTTGACTTATGGCCTCAAAATCTTCCGTACTCACATTGTTCTTGACTAGGCAATCCTCAACGTTGCAAATAATGGTCGCATACGGTATTCTGGATGGAGTTATTTAATGTAGTTTCTAGATCATTCGTTTCAAATGTAATTACTTATTGAAACCAAAACATCGCGATAAAATCCGTAAACTGTAGTTTAATTTCAATGAGCAATAGCTCCATGTTCCAGGAATATTAAAATTCAAATGGAATAGTCACTGAGTGAACGTAGGCTAAAAATAAACGAAACTTAACCGGTGGACAACCCTTTTAAGAGCGGTTTCAGACTAGCGTTTTATTAGCGCGTATAAGCTCTTTTTTTTAAGCACATGGATGCGCGTATAAGCGCGCCTTTTGGCACACGCGCAAATTGTACGAGCGTTGACGCACTTCTAAGCTTGTAAAAGCGCGAGCCGTCAGAATCCCTGTTGACATTGACAAGATGTCACTACCGAATCGAGAGAACTCGCTGAAATATGCCCGTTTACGCGAGTGCGGTTTTGTGTAGCGAGTGATGTAGCGCGTGTGTAAGCGCGTGTGCTGAAATGACCGTAAACGCACAGAAAATTACGCTACTCTGAAACAGGCCTTAAACCCACCTTAAACAAAAGCAAAGTTCTACTACTAAAGCGGTTATATATAGATTCAAATCAATATAAATAAAATCAAGAATTGCAGTTCTGAATTCAATTTCGCGTGAACTCTACCCATTATTAGAACTGGCGAACTTCTTTTAATTACATTACAACGCCAAGCATTTAAGTGAAATTATTTCATGGAAAATTATGAAATCTTGATTCGAGGAAGTTGGAGTAAAATTTCTTATTGATATGATATGTACATGAACTTAGCCGGTTCCCAGAAGGTTAGTGGAGTTTTGGATTTTATGAATAAACGGAATGTGACATAACATTGCTGTATTGTACAGCTCATCGTATGGTTTCAAGTTTTATTTGCGTTTTGCTGATAACAAAATGACGTGCTCAATAACTTCATCTATAACAAGATTTTGCGTGTCCTCCGAAGCACGCCAGAGCTCTGATGTAAATCCTTCAATAATCGGTGACCCATCCAAGTGGTGGCATCTGCCAAAGTTGCTTTATTTTGCTAAAAAATAAACTAAGCTGTAAAACAACAAGTTTTGTTGCTGCTGAAAGTGAAGCCGCATCGCGTTTGTGCGTTTTCGTTACAATAGGAGGACAAAGCGTGACCCGTAGTTGCTCAGTATAATAACATTGTGCTGTCCCGCCGTCCCGCACATTCGCAGAGCGGCCGCGCGCCTGATCATACGAACAATGCTCACTCCCCGATACCAACTGCACTTTCATGTCACATTCCGAGACTTTCATTTCCCTGCGTCCAATATTATGCTAGTGTTCCAATTTTAAAACTAGGTTTTATTATTATTGTGAACCCACCAGATTTATTTTAGGTCAAGATCCAAATTATCAATCTCATTGTTTTCATATTTCTGTCAGATATCCCGATAATATTTCCTTGATATGCGGTCTGAGTGGAAAATTGCATTTTACTGTGTCAACGTTTTAGGTAGGGACGCGGGCAGAGCGCGGCGGGAAGGCGACGCCTCTGCGGACGCGGCCGCACCCGTCGCGTCGCCCGCCCCCTCCCTGACCCAGTTTATAACGTCTTTGCATGGACCCGACATATGTACATACCAATTACTTTTTATCTCCACACTTCACAAATTCGTGGTTTGTGTTCGCTGGTGTGGCTCGTTCTCAACGTACGGCGTATTGCGTTATCTATATGGCGCACTTACTCGCAGCTTCCAAACAATACGTGGCACAATGCTATCTCTGGCGCAGATCGTCGTGTGCCGTGTGCCGTTTTACTCTCACAAAGTAATATTTCCACACATTTAGTCGCAGTGGCGCAGCGGCGCGTGGAGAGCGCACACCTGCGTACGCCCGCGGCGCCTCTCCGAGTGGCTTGTGTATACTTAAGCTCTGCTACCAATGATACTTTGGTTGTTTTATTTTCCAGAGTAAAGTTCGCCGAGTCCTAAAACACTGGCAAACATCGAACAAGATGGAAGATTACGGAGGAAGTTGTCGGAAGTTGCGCACAATCCTGTTATGAGCGAGTATTTACTTATTGTTTGTTGTTTTTATTACGAGAGAGATCGTAGGCATCTGGAGTTTATGACTCGTCCTCCAGCTCGCCGCTTTTATAAATTCGCCTTCACTCATTCCACGGCGCTGTTTACATGTTAATCTTCACAATTTTTTGACAATAAATGTACATTTTGTTGTTTATTTTATAAAGTAAGGGGACCTACTTCGTGTACATTTTTTGTTTTCGTTCGAATTCGTGACGCGTGGGACCCTCGAGGGACATAAAATATTCAGATTAGAATGACGGGTTATAATAAATGTAGAATGCCTACGTAGTCAGTGATGGTACAGCGAGTGTACGTCCGACACGGATCAGTTCCGCCTTTCGCCGATACGCGCGATTATGTTAATGTGCTTCTCACTGCGGTAACGTTGAGATACTTTGTAATCATAGGATTGTTCTCTGTGGCCCGCCCTCTCGGGATTAACAAACAATGATGAAAAATAAACTAAAATAATACCAGTCTAAATACAGAACCCGTATTATAAAGGTTAGAGAAAATATTGTGATTTATAATCGCTTCGCTAAGTAAATCTTCATAAGTACATGAATTTGCGTCGGATCCGTGGCACGCACACGGAATAATTTTGTAGACCTTTCTCATAAGTATTACTGAGGGATGGGAGTACCAATCGGAGTATTCTCGTAGTCGATCGGAAGTTTATTGTAGCGTTTTCGTAGCAGAGGCTTGTAGCACGATTTTCTGCATTGCATTAGTTGTAAGGATTGACTAAACAGAGGAAGTTGCTTATGTTAAACAAAAGCAAATGGAAGTTTATCAAAATATATACTAATATTATATTTGCGAAAGTGTGTTTGTTTGTCCTTCTTTGACGTCGTAGCGGAGCAATGTTATGGTAATTATTCGTCTTTGTAGATAGTTAAAAGGCTGAATATTGAAACTACTTTTTACCATGAAAACCGACTCTCATGCGGGCGGGGCCGCGGACGAAGTCCAATATAATAATATCTTATATTACAAGGGTATTCTAAGAAAACACTGATACAGTCCGCACTACGAACCAATCGATACACAGTGAGTTAATACCTCTCGTAAGCCCCAATTCTCCACGCTACTCACGACGTGTCGATCATCTCTAAAAATAAGTGAGTTTGTGGCCCCTACCAAAGTTATTACAGCACATGTGAAGACTAAAGTGCTATATAAGAAAAGCTATATAATATTTGATATTTCTCACTTCTCCCATAATGTTCATGTTATAGTTAATTTAGACAACAGATTTTTTGCACCCAATAAAAATGTTGCGTACCTTGTAGATGGTTTACGCGCTAATATATTATAGTGTTCAATGCGAGTGAAACGATCGTTTTCGGTCTGTGGCGCTTCACAATAAACACTGGTTTACGGTTCGCCATCGTTCAATAGTTAAAGCGCGCTGTAATAAATGTCTGCAAAAAATTAATGAATCAAATGGTAATCGTGCAGAATTAAATTGGCATTATTTGATGGGGGGTGGGTGTGAAGTGAAGTGGCGCGGGGAAGTGGGAGGTGGGGTATGTAGGGTGGTACTGCTCGTCAATCAAACCCGCGGCCGATTACCGCCGGACCCTGTACACGCGGGAACCAATCTGCGGGCTTGATGAGCACGCGTGAACCATTAAACAGTTTTTATGTAGTGATAAATGTATATTAAGCGGCAAGTAGCTATGTATCTCGTATCAGACGCCACCGACATATGTATCATTCATTACATCTCGCGTTGCTGTTGATCTATGTTTTTAACCGACTTCATAAATAGGAGGTGTCAGTGTGATTTCTATGTATGTGATATTGTTGGAAGTGGATAACATTTGAATATCTGGTGTTAAGAATATAACTAGACATATTGAGTAACAAACAAACAAGCAATCTTGTTAACATTATCTAAGTTTAATAACGATCAGCTCAGTAGCGCAGTGTGTAGAATTTGATATCAGCACCGTTTGAGAAAAGCCTTGATATTTTTTTTATCATCGCTTCTCGACTTTATCGTCTAAATATTGTGGGGTGAAGTGGCAGGGTGCAGGATGTGTAGCGTATAATGAGTGATACACACCAGACACATAGACATGTCTATATGTTATACAGTCACAAATGCTCCGAGCACATCCGCCCTGTCTCAATCGCAAATGGCAAACGGATACCTGGAGTTTGGTGGGCCACGATAACAGCGACATTAAACTGATATCGAGTTATAAAACGGGTGGACTTTATATACTTTGAAACGTCGAACACACCATTTATTTGTTTTTAAGTTTCACGCCTTGCCTACGCCGATCTCCTATGAACATTCGTAGGTTGGCACAAACATAAACTGTGATTTTCAATCTACCTTCGAACCATTTTTTATAGGCAGCGATAGCCAATTTGGCAAGTTGATATGTAAAATGAGAAAAGTATAAATTATAAGTTTTTTTACTCTAGCGGCAGGGTGGGGGCAGCTGCCTCTCCCTGCTCCTCCCTGGCGACGCCCATGTTACAACACACTGCGTTATTAATATAGTATTAATAATAATCGATCATCATAAACATATGCGAATACTTTGCCTTTTCACGTATATATTTTTTTGTCTTATAGTAAACTTATCAGAGCACATTTTTATTATAATACAGAACAGGATGTTTGCCAACGAGTCATTTACAATGTGCGATACTGTTTTAATATCATAAGTGGGTCGGCCCGAAGGTGAGGGATCGGCTTGTAAATATATTGCCAGACGAATCCGTTATTTGATATTTGGCAACTAGGAGCAGGTACAGAATATTGCCAATGAATTACGTACATTATACAAACTTTAAACTTATTAAGGTTTTGTAAGAATAGAATTTTCAAACAAGGTATTAAGTTTTCGTACGCAGTCACGTAAAGGTATTATGGTAATATTTTTCATAGTCTTTTTATGTTGGGGCTGTGGCTTTCGAACAAGGAAATTGATTTCGAAAAGGTAGTAGGGCTATGGGTTAAATGTGCTATCTAAGGCCCACTTGCGTGACGTTCGTTTGATTTAAGTCACTCCTTAATTTAAATTTGTTGAACAGAATTACCAGCATAAAATAATTTAACTTAAAAGTATTTAGTTTCATGGCATGATGACTTTTTGTTACAATTTTAACGATGTTATGCGTATGCTTTTGCATAAAACCTTAGACTATATATATATATATATATATATATATATATATATATATATATATATATATACATACATACATATCGTCACGCCTTTTATCCCCGAATGGGTAGGCAGAGGTGTATTTCTACACCCACTTTTCGCCAGATATACTTTAGTCCCACGTAATAAGGGGCGAGCCTATTGCCGTACCGGGCACATTTTCAGACTCCGTGCTGCTACTGAGAATTTCGTGACAGAAAAACCCAATAACACTGCCCGGCCTAGGAATCGAACCCGGGACCTCCCGATCCCACGCGCACATTTATGCCGCGAGACCAACGAGGCAGTCGTATAGGGTTTGATTTCGAGTTTTCCGTCTCTACGCAAAGATGGTATTTGCATCGTGTTACCCCTTAGTCGCCTCTTACGACACCCACGGGAAGATAAGGGGTTGTGACACTTGTATTCTATGCCGTCAACCATATATATATATATATATATATATATATATATATATATATATAGTCTAAGGTTTTATTCATACAACACATTCACACATTCACATTCATAAAACAAAACGCATTGTCGTCGCCTAGCAACGAAATGACAATTGACAAATAATAGCTAGAAACTTTTGAGCATTAACCCAAGAACCCTACAAAGGGTGCAGGTGCACCCCACACCGATTTGTTTTCTAAATATCTCAATTTATTTAATATCCACGCATTCGCCCGTCAGAGTACTTTGGTGTCAACCTCTTGCGTTACGCCAATAACGTGACGACAGCCGCGTTATGTGGTTGCCTGTATAAGTGCTGTGGGGTACGCCAATACCCCAGTGTAATAAAATCGTAAGTTACTTTATTTATTACGATTCATGGATTTGTATGTAATATGATATTGAATTTGATTGTTTATTAAAACAATATTCTTATATGAATTAAATACTGATATTTTTAGGTGTTGTGTAGGTGAAATTTAATGAAGTCTATTTATTGTGTGTCAGGTGGTTATCAGAGGTTTGAATGACGAGGTAATAAACTCTATTCTAGACCACGAATGTGGCGTCGAAGAAATAGAAGTTGGGATTAGTTGTTATTCCTGGGTTGTGTTCAAGATCAAATAATAAGCCAAATGTAAAGTTTCGGCGAACATTTTTGAAACAATTAGGTTTGGAACTGATACATGAACATTTGGAGGACCGGTACCGGATGCCAACTTTGAGGCGGGATATAGAAGAGTCCATTGCAGCGATCCTCAAAAAACTACGAGATCCTACAAGCCATGTTCCTTATCGTGCAAAACAAGAACGGTGTGGCTTTTGTCCAACATCCACAGACGGAAAAACCAGTAGTATGTTTCAAAGGTGCAAAATACCTATTTGTTTGGAGCATCAGGTACAAGTTTGTGCAAAGTGCTCAAACTAAGTTTAACTTTGTGCAATAAGGTTGATTTGTGATCTCAAGTTACCTACTGATTATTTATAATTTAACGTATTTTTATTAATTGTTGTTTTTATTTTAAGAATTACAGTCATTTTAGTATGGGGTGTTTCAGCACCCCAGTGTAGGAATAACATGTGCCCCAGATAGTGTAGGATTCTAGGGTTAACAATAACACAAGTAGGTATTGTTATCAGTTATATCATCATCATCATCATGGCAACCTTTTTTTTTTTTTTTGTTTTACGAGGTGGAAAATCCCTGCGGAAACTCTTGGGGGAAATAAGAGCCGGAGTATGTGGTGTTTCCACTAAAAACCACCTCGACTTCCGTCATGTAGCCGTGTGTCGGAGGGTGGGGCATCACCAAAGCACTCGTCGCCACCCTCCGACGGGTATTGGCCCGCCAGATGGTCAGGCGGGCCCCGAACAAAACCCCCTTGGCGACGGATTAAGGTGTTGGACTCCGCCGCCAAAACGCCCAGCGGCCGCAGAGGATAGGGAGGACGGCAACGCAACACCGCATCTCCTCTTCCTCTGCGGCCCCACCGCGACGCATCGAATGGTGCGCCCCCATTTGGTCGCGGTAGATAGGGCGCGCGGCAACGCAACACCGACACGCCTCTCCTCCCGCGACCGCACCCGACTGCGAGGGACAGACAGAACTGTCCCCCGCACCCGCACCGTTGGACGCATCCTGCGCAGGCCCCTCCAAGCCCACGCGGAGCGTCCCCTCCTGGATCCCTCTTAGCTTCACCGCGGGTGACCAATCCACGGTTACTGAGCCCCCCCACCACGACAAGGTGGAGATCCCACGGGGGGGATCATCATGGCAACCTAGAAACGTCCACTGCTGGACATGATGGAAGGACTACCCCTGCTGCGTCGTCCGGTCCAGTTATACCTATAATTATAGATAATTCTCTTCGCTAATGACAAGTTGCCAACGTCAGTGTGACAGTTCGTAAATGAAATTAGCCACTAAACAGCCGATTTTCGGTAATTAATTTTGACAGTTTTTAAATCATATTAAGGATGATTCTAGTTACACCATGCCGGGGCCGGGCCGGGCCCGGCCGGGACACGGTTAGACTGATTCACGTTACACCGTGTCGTGTCCGGGCCGGGCCCCGTCCGGGGCACGGCCGTGGCACGTTCATCTATTCATTGTATTGAATTGTATGAAGTAATTCACGTTAGGCCGTGGCCCGTCCGTGCCCCGGCCGTGCCACGGCCGGGCCACGGCGTCGTAATGTCGATGGGTATTGTTTCTCTTTCGTTTGTCGCAATCCCTACTTGAACAGACAGACACGGCCGTGCAATCAATGCTCGATGATTCACGTTACACCGGGCCGGCTCTATTATCATGTTTAAGTGTATGCTCATCGATTTATATTATTTTATTGATTATTTATGTTATATGTAATGTGTGTTTTTCGTTAATTTTAGTTCAATGTACTCTTATACCATAAACAATTTTACTATGCCCAATATAGGTTTACAGCGAACGCATAATGCGCTTAAAAGGTTTCCGAGATTTTCTGTACATATTAAATAACCTCGATTTATATATTGTAGTATGTTTTTTTTATCATTGCCAACCCTATATGTGTACTTGCATATACGTATACACAACTGCACACTCGTTTCTTCGAACAATCGTGCAACGAGTGCAACCAATGGTTGTAACTTTTTACTGTTCCTACGGGATATATACCACGTACCTTTGTTTTGAATAACCGATATTTCGGCACTGTTGCAAGCGCCATGTTCACGGATGTACTGAAGTATTGCGGGTGGATGAATGTTTATAAACAAGTGAACCGGTCTACCCGCTTTCTTACTCGTTTATTGCGCGCACAACCACTACCACCGTTTTCACTCACGCACTGTACTCGATCGCGACACACTGTACTCACTACGTCGGCTCATGATTTAAGTTTTTGCGGTTCACGGGTTTTGCATAGACGTACCACTGGATGCCAGGTGTTCGACAGTTGAAACCCATCTTCTCTATTGAAGTTTTTATACTTTTTAATTTCAATAGCTTCTTTAACCATTCTAGGTATATAGTGGCGTTCTGTCAAAAGCACCTGAGGGTTATGTAACTCAATCCAATGGTTCGTAATCCGAGTCTAGGAGATGTTGAGCAATTGCCGACTTGTGTGGTTCATTGTTTTTGACTGCCCTGATGTGTTCCTTGATGCGGCAGGAAATGGTGCGTTTAGTTTGTCCTATATACGAACTCCCATAGCTGCAGTCAATTTTGTACACACCCAGCTTTTCCAAGGGGAAGCTGTCCTTTGGCGTTCTTATGTATTGTGACAGTTTCTTCAAAGGAGTAAAGATAGTTTTAACAGATACCTTCTCAAGGATATTAGAGACCTTATCTGTCACTCCTTTGATGTACGTTAAGTACGCTGGTTGTCGTTCTACCTTGTAGTCGAGGTGTTTTTGAGTGTGTCTAGGTGGTCTGACACGTCCGCTGTACCCGTTCTTTCGTAGAACGTCACTTATGTATGCAAGTTCTTCCTTTAAATGTTCTTCGTCGCACAAGCTGTATGCCCGGTTGGTAAGTGACGTTATAACTGAGTTCAGTTGACGTGGGTGGTGATGCGAGTCAGCGTGTAGATAGCGGTCTGTATGCGTTGTTTTTCTGTGTACAGTGTGGCTAAGCGAACCGTCGGATTGTACACCAACTATCACGTCAAGAAACGCCACTTTTCTTTCTCTTTCTATTTCATACGTGAAGCACATTTTAGCGTGGATACTATTTAAATGCGCCAAATACTGTTGTACTACCTCTTCATCGCCTTCCAATATACAAAAATGTCGTCCACGTACCGTTTCCAAATCTTCACACTAGATGGGGCAGTAGCAATGGCTTGATTTTCAAAATGTTCCAACCATATGTTGGCTACCACTGGAGCTACCGGGCTGCCCATTGCTACGCCATCGATTTGTAGGTAGTATTCACCTCTGTATATGAAATAATTCGTGGTCAGGCAATGATATACACGGTCTGCATATACCATAGCAACACGATCTTCACCGATCCTCCGTCGAATAACTTCCATGCAATCTGCTATCGGCACGTTTGTAAAGAGTGATTCTACGTCAAAACTGACCATCACATCTTTATCACTTACGTTACTCTGACGTAAGATCGAGAGATACGATGCTGTTCCACCTACTAAAGGTTGCAAGACCGTAACGGAACGTTGCACTTGTGAATTTTTGGCAATCCAAATATGTCACCGTATCTTCACCTATCGCGTGTTGGCATTCCTTGATCATTTTCCGGGTACTTCGATTCAACCTAGCGGTCGGGTTGTAATTTACTTTTTTATAAGTGTTAGTGTCACTTAACAAATGACGCATTTTTTCATCATACTCCGTAACATCCATGACGACCGTCGCGTTTCCTTTGTCAGCCTTTAGGATGAGCGAGTGAATATGGCGCTTGCAACAGTGCCGTAATATCGGTTACTCAAAACAAAGGTACGTGGTATATATCCCGTAGGAACAGTAAAAAGTTATGATAGTGACCACGAAAGTTTAAAAACCAATAGTTGGTAGTAAAATTAAAAGGAAGCTTAAACGAGTTTGCTAATTGTTTAAACCCACTTTTATTTTAAACGTGCGAATAACTATTTGCTTATTTTCAATCGAGATTTCCACTGTTCTGGAAAATAGTTTCTGCAGTTTCGAGTATAACATGCCGTATTTCTTATCACGTGATAGGTATAAGTTCTTAATTCCGTGGGATCTGGCGATCGTCCAACAAATAAAATCTTGATGCTGTTTGCAGCGCGTTTCGGGCGCTCAGTTACGGCGAGAGATGACTCAATATCAGTGGAACGTTCGGCATGCTGAGGGTTCAGGAGCGGTTTAATCGAGCTGCCCTTTAATAAGCCAGCGATGTGATTGCGCTGGAGGCACGCCCACACTGCAGCGTTGCAACCGCTCCCATTTGTTCCACTTTAACAGTGCCGACATCGCCATTTGTTCATAGGGAAATTACAGCGCTATGCTCTTTCTCGCAGCGTCATTTTGTCACTGTATACATACATTTTAATTGACTTTTTGTGTAGACACAAATCTTCTCTCGTGTTCCGGTCTTCTCCCGGGACGTTACAGATTAAACTCCTTAAAATGATCTAATTTCGCGCGAGCGTCGGCGGCATGCCGGTAGCGAACAAATAAAAAAAACCGCTTCCTTATTTTTTACGGACAATTTGATACGGGCGTTGGATTTAACTTTTCACCCTCCGACAAAGGGAAAAGAGGAAAGTTATCTACTTATTATATAGGCAAGTGTCGTTATATTCAACAGTGAGATTATACAGGTGCTCTGAATAGCGAAGGGAAGAATAGGTCGCGGTATGAAGTGCCACAAGTCTGTGAGAGACGTGTGGCTGTGCCGCCGGAGCCGGCGCGGGCTCGGCCGGCCGGACCGTGAACCGGAACGTTCAGGTTTATTGTTCGACTTTTTGTCAGTACGAGTATCAAATCGTCGGCAGTGATATGCGGTTTCGTTCCATTTGGCTCATCGATTGCTCTATTTAAGTGTTAGATAGGGAGCGTTCGGCGCACATGAGTAACGTTATTTGTGCGCGGGGGTGACGTGGGAGGCGCGGGAGTACGGCGAAGTCGGAGTGGGGTGACTTGCCAACTATTTACACAGAAACAAAAGGGATATTGCTGAATTAGAATGTATTTAAGTAGCGCCATGTGCCGCGTCACTACTCGCATGACGTAATTAAATGCATTGCGAGCCTGACCGCATCATTGCTGCCTTGAATTCATTGAAACGTATTAGGCTATTTTTCATCATGTTGCTAGTTTTCAATGCATTGTGCATTCGTTGACAATTAAAGGAACTGAAATAGTTTGAGGCCTGGCAGTCAAATTTGCCGAGTCAAGTTATAACTCCAATAATCTAATTTTGCTCTCAGTATTGTAGTAATACTCTATCATTCTATACTTAAATAACCTTACCTTATGGTTGGTTTTTGTCCATTGAACCATTGTATCTCTCTTTGCTTTTTTTGTTTGCTCTCTTTTTCTTTTCCTTTTATTGCTAAGGGTCGTAAAGTATCTTGTAGCTTTCCTTATGAATAAGGCATCTAATACACAAAAAAAATCATTGAAGTCCAATTGGCAATTTAAAATATGATTGCATTCAAACAAACAAACTCTTCAGCTTTATTTTATTAAGAACAGATTTCATCTTTATATATCTGAATGAGTGTAGCTTAAGGCTTACGTACCGTCTGTTGTGTTATATCGATGTATGTTTATGTGTGACTGTGTCTATTTTCGCGTGCACGTTTGTAATTTTTGTCACGATATTCCAAGAATCAATTCCGCAGTTAAACAACGCAGAGTTTGCGCACACGATAGAGCTCTCCTATCATTTCGTTTGAAATTAATTTTGCGCGGTAACACCGGTTGAGCCATGACAGTGCTAGCTGCACGTCCAAATGCTCTGGGATTGCTATGTCCGTGTTTCACTACGTATACGTGCGAAGGTATTCCTTGGGCTTTTTTACATCACGGCAAAACGTAGGGTTATGTTTTTACTAGCTTATGTAGCTATGTATGAATGTTTGCATTTAGGGGGTACCTATGTCTTGATGTAGAAATGACTTCTATATTGTTTGCTTGTTTTTCGTGTGAGTGTGTGGCCAACTCTGGTATCGGAGTTTTCAGACAGCCCGAAGGCCTCCAACGTGCCCTAACAATCCTTATCCTCAGACAAGACCGCGACCGACAGCTTACTTCTAAATCATACTATGTTTTTTCTTCCCAAATACATTTTCTTTCTGTTTTTCCTCATTGTTCAACAAAAGTAAATTTTATTGCTGATGGTATATTTTTTGTATAATGTCGTAATTGTAAAAAGAAAACATCCTTTACATTCCACCGCTTTTATCCCCCGGCTCCGTCCCGGGACGCGTTAAACAGAAATAATGACTACACACACAATGAACATCATTAAACAGACGAATCGATATCAAACAGATTAGCGATTCGGATATATTAGTTTAATGATTCGCTGATATATTAATGTATTCGATAGCAAACAAGCATATAATGCAACAATAAATATAATATCTGTCCTAATCCAAAATAGTAATATCGTAAACGCGAAAGCAATTGCCATGCCAGTCTAATATACTGAACTGACTATATTCCAAAGATCGTTCGAAGTGAAGAAAAGTCAAGACCGCTGACTAACAGTGCGTCAAAAAGATTCACATAGTGTTTACTGACTTTTACGACTAATTAAGTTACTTAAACCCACCGCGCGCACCACTGACATTTCAATGCTATGCGCAACTGCGCATTAAATGATTAATTATCGCTTACGAAGCGGTAAAGTTAAATTGCATGTCTGAGAGCTGGCGGACTATAACCGAATGCTTCTCATAATGAGAAGAGGCCCTTGTCTAGCGGCGGGACAGTTCATATACAGGGCTGATGATGATGTAATAGATTAAAGTAATCGAAAGTACTATAGTGACTATGACTTTGCAGAAACTTATTGCCTTTTCCCATGGACCCAGTTTATTGATCGCCATATTATACTGCACGGCAGCATACACGAACAAGTACCTAGTATTGTACAAGTCGTAGCGATAAATCTGAATGAACAATTCGGCTATATGAACAGGCGTTTTAATGTGTGAATTTGTAGTGTGTACCCGACACGATGAAGGTACGGGTACAAGATATATCCGCGGTTAGTTGACCTTGCGACCGTTTGCCTTAGAGGTCTGTAACTAAGCCATATAATATATGGGACTAATTTACGGGGTAATAACCCACGTCAATAGCAAATTCAAATTGACTAATTGATTTACATGGCATATTTGTAACAATCAGTGAAATTATATATGAGTATATAAATCAGTAGAGGACTCTCGCAGTTATGTCCGGTCGCACGCAAATATTATTTTTGTTTAACATTTGATCCCGTGGGCAATTCGGGAAACTGTTTCATAGTGCACCCCTTGACTCCTCAAGAGACATACATGCCAAATTTCAGCTTCTTGCTCCCTGTATTTTCGACTGTGCGTTGTCTGTCAGCCAGTCACTGATGTTAGAATTTTATTTAAATTGATTTATGATGATAGAAGTGATATAATATAAAGTAAGAACATTATTAGACTAAATAATATCATTTTAAAATAATACTAGCTTTTGCGCGCGTAAATAACGATTAGATAAAATATTTTGTACAAACACCCCTACCCTCCTCAGGGAACATACATGCTAAATTTAACCTTCTTACACCCAGTAATTTCGGCTGTAATGTGCCTGTCAGTCAGTCAGTAACGAAAAGATTTTATATACACAGATTGAAGTGATTCCATTGAAAAATAAAAGTTTTTACATAAACTCTGAATCCCTTTCCACCCTCTTAGGGAAAAATTTCCAAAATAAATGGCTTTGTGTTCGCTAACGTCATTTGCGGATCCAATAAACAAAGTAGGTATACAAAGTTTGAAGTTAATCCCTTGAAGGCATAAACGGTTCTATGCAAATTATGTCTCCCCTTTTTATCCACTTAATGTAAGAATTTCCATAAAGACTTTCTTAGTGTTCACTAACTTCATTTGAGGCACCAATAGGTATACAAAGTTTGAAGTTAATCCATTGATGGAATAAAAAGTTTCATAGAAATTCTGACAACCAGTTTAACCCCTTTAGGGGAGGAATGTCCTCTTTGTGTGTCCCTACACACCTCAAGGTACATACATGCCGAATTCATCTACATGCACACATACCCACATGTTGTTTCGGCTGTAGCATGTCTGTCAGTCAATCAGTAACGCAAAGATTTTATATACAGACAGATTATACAAATAAATAATCTTTGACCGCCTCCGTGGTACAGTGGATAGCGTGTGCGTCTGCTAAACGCGAGGTCTCGGGTTCGATTCCCGGGCCGGGCCAAAGAATTACTGAGTTTTTCCGAATTCTCAGTAGTAGCACGGAGTCTGTCAATTTGCATGTAACGGTAACGACAATAGGCTCGTCCCCTATCACGTGGGACTTAATATGCAAAATGGCGAAATTTGGGTGTAATATTACACCTCTGCCTACCCCTTCGGGGATACAGCCGTGAGACGATAAAAAAAAATAAACAAACTGTCTGTAATCTCAAAATAACTGTACTGCATATTGTTGCTAACCCGTTTCCAGTACCTCAATGATTTACTTAGATTGTTTTTCTGTCAGTCTATTTATTCAGGATAATCTTAAAAATCGCTGAATTGATTTCTAATGGTTCATGAAAACCCTTGAACAAACTACGAAAATTTAATTTAGGCGTAGCTGCTTGCAAAAGCTAGTTTAAATTAAATTAGTTTCCTTAGCAGTATACACTTGTATATCTCAGCGATATTGTAAAAAAATGTAAAATAAATTATCCGAGTTCAAAAACCCTTTCTTAGTATTGTAACGGAATCCTATGGACCCCTGGCTGATTAAAATTTTAGTTTTCTTAATAACTGGGTTTAAAATGCCAGCCCCGCCAAGTAATTTTGTGGCCAGGGTTCCCGCGCACCTCCCCGCGCAGGACCATGGAATTCGTCCTTACTTTATATTCCTCTGCTGACAGCATTTACCAAACGTAAATGCTTATAATTGAATGAAAGTGGACATCAAAATACTAAAGACAGCGATACATTAGTATTGGTTTGTCATCACAAAATCACTCTCCATATATTCATGCGTCACGTATTGGTACTTGAGTACAAGGCAGCGTATCTCAGAGACGGCAGCTCCAGGGAGACGGAGAACATGATCCAGGTATATTAGTCATATAGTATTATCGGCGCCGAGTATTTCAGCGATATCTAGTGTATAGTATTGAGCGTACAGTAACAGTCTCAGAACTGATGTCACAAAACGCCTCCTTGCCGCAAGTCACAACATTGAAGCCCATACAAACATAGTCAATTAAAACGTATTAAGCCATCGCGCATAGTTTGCAGGGAAGCTCGCGTTACAATCGCTGCTAGATTAGCCGCTGGGACTTACGGTTACCGCGTGACCGACAGGTGGCTCTTCTTTCGCTCTTTAAAACCTTGTCAGCTGCTATGTACTGGCCTGTACGCAGGTTTAGACAGCGATTGTGAAAGTCCTGCATTCTACCACCTGATCGCGAATACGGAGACTCCCATCATACATCGCTCGTCTTCACATCCATCATCAACAAGGTACGAACCACTACTAATGGTACACGCGGTTATTAATAATATAACTATGTACAATATCTCATAGAGAACTTTATATTTCAGTCAGCCTGGTACACATATATGGTGTGATATAGACATAGATACACAACAGAGTTATTAATGTTATACAGTTCATGCAATAAATTACAGTAAAGTGAATAACAGACACTCACCGGACTTTTAGCTGCGTCGCTGCCAAACTTACCCCTTGCCCTGTGCTGATCACCTTCTCTTGAAGCCGCTCGCCTTGTTCTTCGATATCACTAAGCACTAATTATCGACCAACACCGAACCTCTTTCGCGCTAGGTCAGGTCCGATCTCTCTCGCACCATAAGACCAACTGTCTGAACTACCACGCGAGTCCGTTCCCGAGATCTGCCCTCTTCCGCGTCCTAAGACTGACTGTCTGAACTACCACGCGAGTCCGTTCCCGAGATCTGCCCTCTTCCGCGTCCTAAAACTGACTGTCCCGTACTACCACGCCGCGCTTTCCTGGGACCCGACTCGCTCCGCCTCTTAAGCCCGACTGTCCAGTCAAACACCACCAACGCAACGCCTCTCAAATCCTTACTACCTGACAAGGGTCCGTTTCTTATCGTTGATCCCTTTTTTTATGATCCTCAACTATACCGCATGTGAACACTAAAGTGCCAATATTTTCTCATATTTCATGGCTATTTCTTTACTCATATGCCTGTCACATAATTCTTATAAATTTGTCAACCTCTTAGAATTTATGAGTTTACTAATTGCAGAACGTTGGCGCCATCGTAGCAATAAGACAAACACATGTGGAAACAAGTATGCGGCCTAAGGACTAAATATTATTATTTAATTTGGTGTAGCCAGTAACACCATTACAGTATTTTAGGTTGAATACATGAGAGAAGCCTTGGTCAACAGTTGGACAAAGCAGATAACTGCTAAAAAGTGCTTACGTGCTTAGAAATAAATAAAAGTAGCAAAATAATGGTTCTAAGAATTTTGGCTTCTATTGTTCATAGAAAGAGCCATCCCAAATTTTAGTTAGTGAAGATGAAGAGCGCTTAGATGAGAGCCAGCCGCATAAATGTAAATTAATGGAAATTAAATGCACATCAGGGACGATGAAAAAGTGAAGTAATTTAAAAGTTTCATACAAACTAGGACCCCCTTTTGAACTCCCTATATTAGTGGTGCATTCACAAACGTCACTTCAGGAACCGATATACAAAATTTCAAGTTAATCTATTGAAGTTTTTTTATATTACAAAATTTCTTTTTTTTTATTCTTAAGAGGGGACACTTTCTTAATAGGGGAGTGACTTCGAAATCTCCTTTCTTGGCCTTCACTAACGTCATTTGAGGAACCTATATACAAAGTTTGAAGTTAATTCAATGAAGAAATAAAAAGGTTTCATACAAATTCAGACTCCCCTTTTCAACCCTTTAGGGTAAGAAATTCCAAAAAGATTTTCTTAATGTTTACTAAGGTCAAGGAGAAACCAATATACAAAATTTGAAGTAAATCCACTGAAGGCATTATAAGTTTCGTTTAATACACACTGTGAACCCCTATCTAACTCCCTGAAGGCAAGAATTTTCAAAAAACTGATTCTTAATGTTCGGTTTCGTTGTTTGAGGACCCAATATACAAAGTTTGAAATTAATCCATTAATGGAATAAAAAGTTACATACAAACATCGACCCTCAATCTAACCCTTGTAGGGGTGGAATTTCCGAAAAAATAATTCTTAGTGTTCACTATTATCATTTGAGGAATTGACTTCAAAAAATTGTTTGAAGTCAATCCACTGAAGGAATAATAAGTTTCATACACACTTCGACTTGCCCCCAGAGGGTAGAAATTAAAAAAAAAAATCTTAGTGTTCACTATCGTCATTTGAGGAACCAATATGAAAAGTTTGAAGTCAATTCACTGAAGAAATAATAGGTAACACACTTTGACCCCTATTTAATCCCCTAAGAGTCGGAATTTTTAAAAAACAAATTCTTAGTGTTCACTATCGTCGTTTAAGGAACCAATATAAAAAGTTTGAAGTCAATCTATTAGAGAGATAAAAGTTACCTACAAACTTTAACCCCCTATCTTACCTCCTTAGGGGAAGAATTTCCAGAAAAATAGTTCTTAGTGTTCACTATCGTCGTTTGTAGAACTAATATACAAAGTTTGGAGTCAATCCATTGAAGAAATAAAAAAGTTCTTACAAACTTTGACCCCCTGTTTTACCGCCTTAGGGGTAGAATTTCCAAAAAATCCTCTCTCAGTGCTACCCTGCACTCCTCAAGGAACATACATGCTAAATTTCATCTTCTTGTGATCAGTAGTTTCGGCTGTAGCGTGTCTGTCAGTCAGTCAGTAACGCAAGGATTTTATATATTAAGATAGTATGCTAAACGGTTCACACGCTTACTGTGAGACAAAACTGCGGTACACATACCTACATACAACATAAAGTAAAAGATTTTTTACGAAACAGACAGCTGCCTACGGAATCTTTAATACCGCTCTGTTGCTGCTCGGCCTAGCGTAGAGCCGTCGTTCTTAGAAGCTTAGGCGTGTTTTGCATGGTTGAAAACCAAACTATAGCAATGACCTGACTAAACTTTTAAGTAACTTTTTGTACTTGTCTACTCGTGCGTTTTAAGCAACAATGTACAACCAATTCAGAAAACGACTTTATGATTTTGAGTCAGGTTTTTCAAATTCTATGGTTACTTGAAGTACTATCCATCAAGCGGAGTACCATTCGACGAAGCAGAGTTAAAAGGGTGTACGAAAATTGTTAAGGATGGAGCTTCGAGTACCAGTGCTGTCGCAAGGAGTCGGAATTGCCAGCGCTCTCACACACGGAATACAAGTGAAAAACATTCACTTTACATCGTTATTCGGTATAGTGGTAGTATCCCAGTCGGATTCGCCAATTCCCGTTGTAACAAACAAATCTCTACAATTCTCAGCAACAAATTAATCAGAACAAAAGCGTCACAACAAAAAAGTTTTTGACAGGATAAAATGTGAAACTAATGTCCGCGCTGAAACATAAAAAGCCATTTTAAGAATGTATACTAATAGGTGAGTCAGTGGCGTTTGTGCATTCTGTCTGTAGTCAGCAGTGGCACGCTATTATAAAGTGTAATGGAGTCGGGGTGGAACTGGGACGTGCGCTCGGGCCGCGCCCGCTGTGCCTAGTGCACTGAGCACTCTGTGCCTCGACAGGGTAAAGGCGGTACATACACTATGCAGAGTGATAGATGTTACGCAATAAGTATACCAAAAACGCATGACCTTGACGTAATGTTGGTGGGACGAACAAAACTGAAGTTACGTGCTACGCGTTTAACGTGAACTCTTCTTGAATTATAATCATATCGTTCATATTCCGATACAAACACGAACTTTCAACATTGTAATATTACACCGATATACTCTCATACAGCAATAGCGTCATGCTGCAATGAAAAGGGGGCCGTGGTTAAGCTACAATAATGCTCTACTCGATGCATCTCGAGCGACCGTAGATTTTCACGACGAATTGTGGGCAAAGCCAGCCGAGTCTTTAAAATCCTAAAATTGTTGCCCCATCTCTGGTACACTTAACATCTATGCAACTTATACCGCGTCAAGAAAGTTAGCATATCGCAATGTCCAGTGCAGTGTGACGTGATCCTAAAGCTCGTGCTGTCTCGAAGTAACGCGGCTCGCCGCCGGCGGCCGGCCTCTTCCTCATTTACTCTATCGTATTTTTAACAACCAACTTTGATATTGCAAAGAATTTTCTTTTACTTTGTTATAGACGGTAAGGTGCTTATTAAATAAACGTTTCCTGAAACTGTTTTTCCTTGAGCTAAGCTGGTTGGAATTGTGTTAATATACTTTGTATAGAGCTAGTGAAATGCCAGTT
Organism: Euclidia mi; assembly: GCA_944739405.2. Lineage (NCBI taxonomy): Eukaryota > Metazoa > Arthropoda > Insecta > Lepidoptera > Erebidae > Euclidia > Euclidia mi. The sequence continues at coordinate 86,642,570 of OX123184.2, forward strand.
GTTGTAGAATGGTAAGCTATTTAATTAGGTTGGTAATTCGTTAGAAGTTTGGCTCGACATATGTTGGACAAACACGCGACGGTATTGTGGCAACAAAACAAAGTTTACTTTTACAAAGGCCGGGCTTTGTTTTAGCTTTTGTAAACTTAGTGGGCCTTATTACAAAACATGGTTTACATATAAAACCAGGTTTAGATATTGATGGAGAATTTTTAAAAGGACTATTTGACGAGTGTAGTTATTTATTTTTATTCGACATTTGTTACAAGGAGTTTTAGTGGCAATAGTTCTACAAAAAAGTGGTTTTAGTGCACGTATATTCAATTTTACGCATGTAAGCTTGAAAATAAACCTCGATTTATTGTTAGTCCATGTTTTGTAATAAGGCAGACTCCGAAGTAGGTTCGGTGTATGAGGGTGAGTTATGAGGTCGCTAGTCTGTACGCCGCGCCCGTGTGCCGACTCATCTAATTTATGGGCACCCATGGGCCTCGACCGCCACTGACTTATGACCCTTTGACAGACTACCAAACGGTTACCCTATAAATAACGATTCCATATAAATCTGTAATTGAATAGGGTAAAAACTTTCATAATACACTGGTGTGGGTTTATTCAAAATGTTGTATCTTGTGGTAAGTAGAGAAGATTTCTATACAGATATTAATAGGAGCTGATTATATAACCCCTCGTTTACAAATAAGGATCTGTTGTTATTTGCGATAGTACGTATTATAGGAAACCTTTTTTACCAAATGCTCAGTATTGTATGTTTATCAAGGTTAAAATAAATCGGAGTTTGGAAGATGGGGGCCTCGGCGATCGGGGTCCCCAGGGATATTCCCTGGGGACCCCGATCGCCGAGGTCCACGACAGAACGTGTTATTACACGTTATGTAGTGGTCGTGCACATAACCGTTAGTGACTCTCAAGTATAGTCTGTAAGTCTTTAGCCCATAGTCTGTAGATCCAAAGCAAGTAAACTTTGCTACAGCAAGCAGAGTAGCCATGTATTGCACAGATACAAAATTTAAGCTATATGTCATTTTACAAAAAAATATTTAATTATAATTCACAATTCATTTATTTTAACTAAGCTTGGATAAATTTAGAGCATATTTATGATAAGGTGGTTTGTTTTACCTCCGGGACACGGGTGTACAAATGAAATGAACGGTCAAAGTAATCACGCAAGTCTACCCACTAAGCTGTCAAGTTTAAAGCCGACAATAACTTTACAATTGCGTAAAGCAACGTGACGTATGTCGCAGTGTCGTGACGAGGGCAATGTGATGACGTCTTTGTACCGACTAAGAAGCCAATGCAATTAAAATATCTTTATGAATATACCTTGTTTGTGCTTTATTTTGTAATGATAAGTTGGCTGTTGCCGGACGGAAGATAATAGAGTCTGTATGTGTTTGTGTGTTCATTAAAATTCTAGGGAATCACTACTTAATATAAAACAAAGTCTGTCTTCTGTCTGTCTGTCCCTATGTATGCTTAAATCTTAAAAACTACGCAACGTATTTTAATGCGTTTTTGTTTAATAGATATAATGATTCAAGGTTTATATGTAAGTATAATTGAGGCGGGAGAAGCCGCTGGCGACGTCTAGTAAATAATATATAGTTACGTATTACTAACGTTGCAGAAATAGACAATTTGGCTCCTTTCTAATTGTTGTGGCATGCTATTTTTGTCATAGTGGTGTGGGAGTCAGACTTAGATGTCACATGGTGCCATTGTAATATGATTTGAAGCATGTAGCGGAAGGTTAACGTAAATGTATCTTAGCAGTACTTAACAAGAAAATAGTAGCATTTCCGAGTTTATAAGCTGTATAAAACCTAAATTAAAACGTTATATTAAAACTGGCGTACCATTATTGAATCAATAATTGTATTATTCTATCATCATCATCAACTTGTTTAGGATACTGCTAGATATTGTACAAGCGTTTTGTAGGGCACACTTATTGACAATTATACTATACTAGAGGACGCCAGCAGCTACGCCTGCATTTTTTTTTTAATTTACCCGTTTTGGCCAATCCCTTGGGAATTTCGGGAAATCCCTTCTTAGTGCACCCCAACATTTATGCTTCCTGCGCCCAATAGTTTCGGCTGTAGCGTGTCTGTCAGTCAGTCAGTAACGCAAGGATTTTATATATTAAGATTAGACTATTTAGGCAAACAAAATAAAATTATATCAATAAAAATTCAATACTCTATATGCGTTCCAAAACCCGACTTTATAGTTTATGCGCATCCAAGCGAAACATTGTCACCCATAAACCTTTGAGAGGCTCTATGCAGGATTATGTTAAGACACATAAAAATAAAAGGTAAGAACGGTCGAATATCGACGTAAACATTGACATCCCTAGAGTGGACATTGAACCCTGGAGGGTTGTGGCAATGATCATAGCACTCGGCCGGACTTGTATTGTACTCGGGACGATTTATTCCTAACCCTAGGTGTGGGGTGAGATCTAAGTGACTAAACAGACTATGCTAAAGTTACACGACCGAAGTTCCACGGCCGATTTTACGTTCCGATGTATTCGACTGATATGAGACACCATAGGTGCCGAACTTAAGCTCATGATTCCGTTGATTCCGGTGAAGGTAGTTTACTTACCGCTGAACTTACGCCCGACTGAAGTTACGCTGTACGCTATAACGCAACGTAATTTCGGTATAAAGTCAGTAATTCAAATTGCATTGCAGGCGTAATCAAGCCGAACTTCGGTCGCGTAACTTCGGCATAGTGTGTTTAGACACTAACACTCACCCTTAGTTTTACGATGAGCAGACGAGCTTTATTTAACACCGCGCCCAAAAAAATACCTTCACACGCCATAGGGTTTGTGGGGTTAAACGAAATTAACCCGTCTGTACCCCACTCAACCCTACATGTGATTCGTAATTACTGTGCTGCACATCCGCCATACATTATGCATTCAGGATATTAACTGCGCTTCTATCAAACATTTACTACGCATTAAATATTGTGCTCATTGAAATTACACGAGGATAGAAGGATCGAAAGGAGTTATCAATACTATATAATTATAATACTGGCATAGAACATTTTTAGCAGAGAAAATCTCAAATTAATAAAACCAACATACAAATGACTCAACGAGCAATTGAACTTCACAGCGGGTTCTCCAACTTAAATTGGCAGTAATTTTTGTATTTTTTTTTGTTTTTTTTACACCACTAGGACTAAATCCTGTGTCACGGGGGACTTTACAAACATAGAAATAACGGACACAATGAACACCCAGACTCGAGACAACAATTTATGAATCACACAAAGTGTTGCCTCGTGTGGGGATCGAAGCCACAACACTCGGCGCAGTCAAGCGGCGAGGAGGCCGCTTAAACCACTACGCAAACCGTGCAGTATCAATCAGTTTCATTAGATAGTTTTATTCCTCAGTATGACCTTGCCATCAAACCCAGTCCCATGCAAAGCAACAGTCGTTATTAGTTTGCTTAAAACTATAGTACATGTTATAAAGAAAGAGAGAGGCATATTTCTAGATAAGATTGAACGAATGAAATCAAATTAGACTACCATACTCACAAATCGCAACTACAACTACTGCATACTTAATTTTGTTATGTAGATTTTCTACACATCGTAATATTCTTAGTCAGTGGTTGTATCTCCGTAAGAATGCGATGAATGCAAATCCCAGGAAGCTCATAATTCAGCCGCCCTGCCTATCTCCGAATAATAAATGAGGGACCAACTATATTCGGACAGACATGACAGTTCTACTTTAACAAATTACGAAATGGCACGTGTCGTATTTGATGTTTTGTATCGCAATTTAATACAATAATTCCTGTAGCAGCAGAATTTTTGTACATATTTTTTTTTTTCACAAGGAGATTGGTAGGTATGCCTTCGATTGACTTTTATTCTTCCATATAATTATTTTTTTAAGCCTACTGTCTACGATAGTCACATTTATAATTATGTTCATGCATACTACAAGTAAAGCCAGACAAGCCAGAGAAGTATTTTTTTGAAGTATAAACTACAAACATATTATTTTACTGGCATCAAAAGTGATGATGAAGACTGCCTTTATCCATTGTATTTGCCTTGAATATTCTACGTGTTAATACAGGTTTAACCAAGGATATTTCTGATTATAAATAAATATGGAATATCATAACCCCATATCATCCCATGGGTGTCGTAAGAGCCGACAGAGGGAGCATATAATGAGAACAGCACTGTAAGGGACGGAAAACTTGATACAAACCCTATACCAATCCGTTAGGCCAGCGTGGTATAGTAGGCCAATTCCTCCTTTAAGTATTTAAATCGATGCACTTCAAGTAACGTAATCTATAAAAGCACCGCGATGTTCCCACAGTACATGAACTAAACGAAGAAGCATCATTCCATCTAGAAGTATTCCTTTGAGGAGTGGCCAGTCGTTCAGTCGTTCGGTCCGCACGATGAGTTAACCCGCGACACGATGCACTGGCACTCGAGTGAATCAGACTACATAAAACACAGCCAATACCCGTAAACATCAAATGCAGTACAGTTCAAGGTCCGAAGAACAGCTAATGTTTTTCGATGTTTGGAAATGTTGCGGAAACGAAAAATCATTTTGCTGAAATACATCAACGTCATCAGACTTGTAGTCCACTGCTGGATCTAGGCCTCTCCTGATTTGTCACAGCATTGTGAGACAATAGGATGATTACTATTTGACTGAACAGATGCATTGGCCTATTACAACGCCACGGATTGAAATGGATAGTGACACTTATTTGTATTCTTTATACTATGAAACGTAATAATTCAAACACTTTTTTAATAAAAGCTTTCTCTACATGCAGTTTTATTCTGCTTATCTACGGGAATAAACTCTAAAACTTCTAAACTCTCCCCAATAAAAACCAATAGAAAACTTCTCAAATAAAAACATGTGACAAGATAATACTTTCAAAACATCCACGTTCTGCGGGCAAAGTTATTTTCTGCAATGAATATACTTTAGGAGTTCCCTCCAAAAGTATAAATTAATAAAAAGCGGGCAAAATACTGAAATATTCTCTGTAACGTGCACGTACTCGTAGATTGAAGGAAAACGATGACGTTCATATTACCTTTGTTGGTTTCGCCGCGTTTTCTGGTTCGAAGTTTTTGAGTCGAAATAGGTATAGCGCAATGTTTATGCACGTTTAATAAATTTATGAGCGTCAGGCAAAACCAAAAGCTGTTTAAACACACTCAATCAAGGCATTACTACATCAAGCATATAACTACTATATTAATACACAATTTTAATGTTGACTGTATGATCAAATTTTAAAGATTTTAAATTGTATAGGTAACATAAGGTAAAAGATTATCTGTAATCCTTATCAGTCATATTTAAAGACGCCTGGCTGCTTCTGAGAATGCTTAAATAGGCCTGATAATCCTAGTCAAGCTTTGACCGACCTGAAAGTCGTGTTTTGGACCCCATGATCGACGGCAAGTAAATATCATGTAACCTCATTATACGACTCGCGAACTGAATTATAAGTTTCAAGTAATTAGTATATTTGTTTTGCATCTGCAGTGAATAGCATTTTACAGCCGGTGAAATCGTGTGTCTTCCAGAATAAAACATTGCATTTCCGTGTTTACAATGCATGCTTAATAAAACAAAGATAATGGTTACGTATGGGAATTAAATTTAAAGTATGGCGATTCTTCCGCGCGGTGTAATTCAAGCGAGAGGTCTGTTCATTTCTTTTGTTTATAGCATCGTTATAGGTGGTCTGTGTTGAATCGCTCCATGCAAATTATTACCAATTTAATACGGAAATTGCCTTGTAAAAGAGCGATTTTTCGCTGGCTGATATCATAACGTTATCATCGTCATCGCTACAGCCTCCACAATTCAGTGCCACTGAAATTGTTGCGCGAAAAAGCTTAAAAATCGTCTCAGTGAATAAAAGAGAGCTTTTACATCGTCAAATATGCCATCAGATTCGGCTCTAGTTAAAGCATAACTGTCAGATGAACTTACCATTCCAAATATGACATTAAAAAAGTTGTAAAAAATATAAACAACCATATAGGTTATGGTAAGTAATTTCTCAATTCAGCTTCAGATTAGCAAATGGTTCTCTCAATTTTAAATTGTCTTTCGGGATTTATACCGCGTACCTTAGTTTGGAGTAACCGATATTTCGGCACCACGTTCACGGATGTACATCCGTGAACATGGCGCTTGCAACAGTGCCGAAATATCGGTTACTCCAAACAAAGGTACGTAGTATAAATCCCGAAAGACAATTTAAAATAAGTTTAAATGACCACGAAAGTTTAAATTCCTATATGGTTCCCTCAAATCTACGTGTTCTTTAAGTCTGTTGGTCCGTGTTTGATTCCCACGGGAGCTTTTTTACAGTATGAGTATCCGGTTCGATTCCAATCTAGGACAAATCTTTGTATAGTGCTAGACGGTTATTTTGCTCTGCCTGTATATAAAATTATCTACAGCATGGTATGTGTTTAAATATATTGTTTCTCAAAATATTCTTGACTTCTTTATAATAAATCGTTAACATTGTTGTTCATCAACATCATCCAAGGGCCAGGCCAGGTTTGCCTTGAAACTCGGTGTTCGCAATATAATCAACAGAGGGACTGATGGTATATCTACCATCATATTTCATGGTTGGTCGCCATAGCATTCGTAATGCTACTATGCGGCTCCATACATCCATAAATAACCGCGATCCATCAACAGCGCCAATCCGTCATTACTCTGGTTGTAATTGTTCAAGCAAATTGCGCAAATACTCCCCAACTTTCTGAGCTTTACTTTATTTAACTCAATTTAAGAAAGTTTCCTTGGCAATTATCTGAATGGACTTCGCTACGACTTTTGACTGAACGCCTCAAGCCTTTAGTTTTAACCGTTATTGCATTGCGAGATTTTATTAATGAATGCGCTATTAAGCAGTTTATTTGCACGATGTACACCGTATGTTCAAACGACTATACATTGAAATATATCCAGCCAGCATAAGTTCATCTGTCTTTTGCGGTAGGCCCCTGTATATGTATACCTGGCTTAACACGTGGTATAGTAATGGACATACGGATGGAAAAAGTCAATATAATAATAGGAATCCTCATTCTGTTTATGAACGCGGCAGTTGCTATAGTTCTAAACAAAATTAATTTGCTTTTCAAAATAAGGTCTGACGTTTAAGTCGGGACATTGTGTAATAATAAACGCGCTGCGCAAATTTTGCCAGAGCTATCTGGAATTATTACGTCATCAAATTCAGCTATCGTTTGCTTAGTGTTGTATCTGTAGGTCTCAATACATGACTATGTTTTCCCAAAGGCTTACTAAGACGAAGGCTTTGAAAAACCCACAGTAGTGTGTAGTTTCAACGAATTGCGTCATTTTAGGCCTTTGTAGTACGGTAAGGAATGTCAGTGTATGTGCATATCGTAAATGTTCAGTGTCCTAAATGTTGTGCCCTTTCTTTACAAATTAAGTACCGGATTTAGCTCAAGTGGTGTACTCGACTTTACGGAGGCACAGATATATGGGATTTGTAACCCTTAACTACACCCAAGAGGGCTCCGTGAGTTATGGCCACAACAAAACGCCACTGTCTTTGTCACATTATAATTATCGATAAGACTTTTAAAGAAGACGTTTCACGGATCGATAAGTGAATTTTTGTAACATGCGATGCGGTAGTGATTACAGCTAATTCTACTAATGTCATCGCACAAAGTTCATTACACTTACACTATGCCGTTTGTCTGAGACAGACAGACAAGATAAGTTAACTCCCTAACTTTGAAACGTATTTCATACAAGTGTAGAATAAACGACGTCGACTCGCGTATCTCGGCGCCCGAGCTCTCGAATCTTCGTAAAATTGAAAATCAATTTTAATTTAATATTTGACGGTGCTTATCTTGTCTAAGTTACACTATAAACAGGATCAAAGGCTGTATAAAAGCAACAACAAAAAGGTTTGACGTAGTTGTGCTACGACGTAGCGTATCTACGTCGGTGCTACGGATGCGGGTGGGTTGATAAAATGCCGTCTTTGTGAAAGTTTTGGAACTGTGGTATCATTTCGCTATATAAGTATCAAGAGTTGATAGATTGTGACAATATTTATGCTGGACATCTTTAAAGGTTTATGGTTGTAAATTGTATGTGTTGTCCCATAAATAACTAACGTGTTGGATGGTGCACCAGTCGCATAAAACCTTCAGTCTGATGTAAGCAGGTTTTCTTTTTTGAATATACTTAGTTTTCGTTCCCTTGTTGCCAAGCAAAGGGGACGCAAGTGTAATAGTTATAATGGAAATTCAATGTCTATTTACCTATAATTATACACATAATTACTTCTTCACGCATTTATTCCCGGAGGGATAGGCAGAGATGTATTACACATGCACACATCGCCAGTTATGTTTAGGTCCCAATACACACATAACTTATAAGTCAGAGGTGTGTGTTCAGGGTACCAGGGGATCGAACCCGAGACCATCGTCTCGGCAGTCCGTTACATACACCATGGCGTGTAGTAGTGGCGATAGCCACTCAGCTATGTAGTTTTGTAAAGTCTGACTTTATGTTCTTCGCTTTTGGGATTATCAACATAAGATATTTATATTTTAGACAGGCTTCGTCTTTTAGAAAGCAGGTTTCGTCTCGACGATAACTTAAAAGGTTGTTTTCCATAATACAGAACTAAGTAGTTTTCCGCGCGTTTTGGGCCAATGTCAATTGGGTAAAGTAAAAATTCTTAGCTGCACAAAGGTGTTGTACCTCACACATAGAATAATCTAGCTAAGAAAACATGCAAAATAATATCGCATGTATGAGTATGATTTGCTTTATTCTTAGAGATATCAGATACATATTAGTACAATTAACTGGACCTAATAATCTTGTATCAATTTATTTGCAATGATTACCATATAAGCAGGTCTGCTTTCATGAGAACAAACCTATTAAGTAGTAGTAGATAATTATTTTGTTTTGTATTTATTACTAGAAGCAATTCTTTATACTTAGGTATTAAATTTCACTTATTTATCTGGTTTGCTCGTCTACTTATACGTACTATAAGATCTGTATTCCATGCCAACATTCAAGATCTAGGTCAGCGGAAAATACGGTTTAGATTTTGATCAATGAGTACCTTCGTTTGTATGAATAAACATTGGGTAAAACATAATATTCCAGTGTTGTGATTTTTCATGGCCAACTAAAGAAAATATTGAAATATAGGAGTGAAGGAAAACTAAAATTCCTCTGATATAATAATATATTTTAGATTTATAAGACTGCTCTCAGCTTTTAGGTGTCCCTTTCAATAAACATGATTAAAGATTTACGGTAAAGTATACTGATAATATTTATATCATGATCTCACTGACAATATTTTATTCAGTGAGATCGTGATATAAAAAGATAACGTATGAACTAATTGTTATTGGGCATTTCTTATTTTGAAATTAATTTCGGTATAGCTAAGAGTTCGGCAACAGTTGTTTTATGGTCGGTAATAGGTCTTCTTATAAAAAGTATCTTTTAAGTATAAAATAAAAGATGTATAAAACATTAATGTTTACAAAGTACTTCTCTATCATACCTTCGGCGATATTGGTGTGTGGCTACTGATATTGGATATTGTGTGGAAAAGGTTTAAAATTAAACTTTTAAGCCAATCCTAGTTAGCCTGCATACAAATAATTTTACGAAAGCATCATTACTAAAATAATACTAATAAAGTATAAAAAGTTATCATTTTTTATTTCGAGAATTCTTGTAGACGTTTTAAGCAAAACCGGCATTACCTGAAATGGCAGGCTATTAAGCGCTTGAAAAATTCTAATGCCTACTAATAGAGGCTTTAAACTTGTACAACAAATACGGAGTGTTGTTATAAGTTAGGTTTACAAAGACGTGTTTTTAGATTTTCTCAAGATAATATTCTAACTGATCTTAGTCTAACTGTTAGCATCTTCCAGCTTTATCGTGATTGCATTCAAGACTTTTGATTTGAATCCAGAGGCCCGCTTTCTAGTCTAACACATATGAGATAATAAAAGCTTTTCTAAAGAGCGATTGTCACATCATCTCCACAGTATTTAAACCGTGAGAAGGCGCGCTATAAGCATTTTGCTCGTTGTTTGCTGTTTGATATAAGCTATATGACGTCAAAATAAAAACAATATGGCGGCCGTGGTAGGTACCTCGCTACGTAAAAAAAATCAAACCCTATCATGTGGGGTATCAAATGAAAGGACTTATACCTATCTTTACAATGCTTATATTTATTTTAAAATATTTGTAATACCCCAGTATTCTTCCCAAAGAATGTAATCACAAAAATATTTCACAATAGTTTTATTTATTCCTGTCTCACAGTGTGGGGTCTGTCCTTAAAAGAGTACATCTCATATGTCTTCATCCACAATAACATTATCCAGATTCGCAGCTGGAAGTAGAATTGTGGGTTGGTGTCTCGCCCATCCAAAATACCAAATAATTACCATGACGTGGGCACAGCGACCCACAGTTCGCATTCCAGAAAGACAAGAACAGTAGTAGTTCGAAATGGTTTCTCGACTACGGATCATTACATACGTGTAGTATTGTCTTGCACGTGCGTGTCGGGATTGTATTCTTGCGCGTAGCAACATGCGCTAACTTTATCATTGTATACTTTGCAGACGATTTGAGCGCATTACAGAACAGGAGGAATGCGTCGTCATTGCTACCATATTTTTTTTACTGCTTGAAATGTGGCTATGTGCGAAAAAAATTAACGGTTAAATAATTTAAAATACGTTTTTTTTAAAACAGTCATAACTTTTTTCTGATTGAATATAATTTTTTCGCCTAGTAATCAAAATTGTATGGTATTTAGTCGACTTTAAGACTTTACATAGCCCCCAATAGTGGTGGAAATTTTGACCCCCTTCTGCTCATTGTCTTTTCAACTTTAGCCGTCAATCTTCAGTGACATCGACGCCATACAAAACATCGTTGAATGTAAGTTGTTTTTTTTACATACTATGATCCATTTCAATGTAATAGTAAGTAAAGAAAAAAAATCTTTTTTACTGATTGATTCTATTCGTTCTGAATGTTACGAGTGCAAAATGTGATTGTGTGTACAATCAGAGTGGCACAAATAAACATATTGTGGCTATGATATACTACATCAATTATGAAGAAAGCTTCTTTAAAACCTGTGAAGAGCAGCAATGGGGCAGACCTAGTGCTAGACAGTTTGCTAAAGAAAAGTACTCTAAAGGGAAATACTTTGATGAAATGTATCCACCGGCAAAGAAAATAAGGTGTTATGCTGTGAGTAAAGTTAATAACGGAGGCTGGTGCTTTGTGTTTTGATACGGAAGAAAATGATGTACGCGTTACATTATTATATATTAAATTTGTATTTGAGTATCTACAGTAATATAACCACAAATTGAATGTGTATTCGCTGGGTGCGTGATGACAACACCAACTAGCGTTTACGTTGAGGATCTTCTGAAATGACGCTCACTATGCGGCAGCACTGAGGCCAGAAACCTGTCAAAACTGTCAAAGCCCGTATATTTTCGTACGTCTGTGCAGTGGCGTAGCTAGGGGGGGGCGGTGGGGGCGGTCCGCCCCGGGTGACACCATTTTTGGGGTGACACCCGGGCACATTACAGAGATGTGTAATGTTACAGATGGATATAAAAAAACATGCGTTACTGGCTGACTGACAGACAACGCACAGCCAAATAAACTATTTGGGACAAGAAGTTGAAATTTTGCACGTCCCTTGAGGACCGTAGGGGTGCACTAAGAACGGATTTCAAGAAATTCTCACGGGATTGGGGAGAAACGGTTCAGTCAAAATAAAATGGCTGGGCGTAGCTGTAGTAGCCTCTAGTAAATATAAGCCTTCGTCCCGTCCGCGTGAATTACACTTACACCTTAACGTTCCTCGGGAATTGAAAAGCGTACAAAAATCCGTTTTGTTGTTTTTGAGTTTAAAGGGTTCATACAGACAGAACGATAAGGGGACTTCATTTCATTATAATAAGTGTACGTGATGACGGGCGCCTGTGTGCGAACCTATGAAGCGCTTTTTGTCGTTCTATTTTGACATTCTATTTTATTATATTTGTCTGAAATAATGATGTTCTCCAGTTTTATATACTTAGTACCTAGGCTATTTACCTAATTACGTGAAGTGCGCTACCAGTTGGGAAATACTGAAAACATTAGGCACAATTAACATTTGTACATACCTACTATATTTAAGATAGCTGATTTTCTTAATCTATACCATTTCGTACAAAAATCATCAATTGCTAAAGAGTATAAATATAATTTATCATCATCTTCTGCCTTTCGCGATCCACTACTGATATCTAATCTAATCAGATAATTTCTTCGTTTTATTCTGTTTTATTTTGATTTTAGGGTCGATTACTTTGATTCTCTGGCAGATGACTTCATTTCGAATTAGATTCTTCAGAGAAACTCCGAGCGTAGCCCTCTCCATAGCTTGTTAAGCGAGCTCAAATTGGTGGACCAGTCGTACCGTCAGGGTCGACGTTCTGTAAGTCACGGGTAGAACACACTTTGTCTTTGCGGTAAGCGTGACGAAAAGCGACCTGATTTCCTATACGCTGCCCAGTTAAGCTGTATTCTTTTGCAAGCGTTCTTGAAATTGTCTCTAGCCAACTGCAAGTTTTGCCCGACGCAGAAATTGGACATGCCTCTGAGCAAACGGCACCGTTACACGGACTCCAGAATAGACTTGGTTGCAATAAAGTCAAAGCCTTTTTCATAGTCCATAAAAGCTACAAGCACAGGGGATGATTATACTCTTCTGTCTCATGTATAATCTGTCGTAATGTGAATGTCATCTTTGGTGCCACCTCAACCTCGAGAACTGGACTATTTGGAGGTCTAAAATTCGTTAAGCGGGACACGAAACGGTTGGTGGTGACTGATTAGACTAGAAAACAGCTTATATACGTTGCTCAAGAGAGTGACGTGTCGATAGCACTTAAAAAGGGTCTGGTCCGCCACTCCACGAGAAGAGGCTAGATTTAAATATACGTTGGAGCTGCACATTGTTTCTACTTCTACAGGTGATTTTCCATGTTTAAGCTGACTTCTGGTAACTCGTCCGTGAAGTTCCGTTAAGGTTGTTCGGGGATCCTCCGAGTAGAGATGAGGACAGCACGCTGCAGACATGTAGAGATCTTCAAGAACTCTGAACTTCAAGAATTTCGGACCTAGAAGTGACGAATTTCCATCAGATGTGGTCAACTTATATGTAGATATGCACTCGTGGTATGTAAGACTCTAGAAATGTCAAAATACATTTCCTCCTCTTCACCATTCGAGTATATCAAAGTAGGTGCATATACTTGGACAATTTTCAAGTTCATACTCTTGTCGACACACTGGAAACTGCTATATCGTTGCCAGAGGAGACTTTATATACCTACCAAGAATCCGGCTCCGCCTTGGGATAGCTGGTGTCCCTCTCTAAGTACATAAGATGGCTAGAATCTAGGGTAATGGTATTCTACGCCTCGCTGCGAACTTCACATTTTCAAATGTTTTTGTTTTGTTCACCGGAGGTAGCCAAAGCAACAAGTATTAACTTTCTCACTTGCAAAAAAAAAAACAAAAATGTGACTTAACCCATACACATCGTGTCACATCACATCGGGTTGGATCAAATCTGACTAAAAAGGATTTAGGATAATAATGAATTAAGTATGTTTCTTTTTTTTAACAATTAGGCATCTTTTTTATTAGTCGTGATTGCTAATCGCTAGCGGATTCTTTCTACTTAATTAGGAAATAAGGTACTACATAAAGCTGAGGAATATTTTCAGTGAACAATTTAATACCTAAAAAAATATTGTCGAAACAGGAGAAAAAAAAAGGCGCTCCATAGATTTCCCTCACAGGCGCTGTCTAGGGTCGGCTCAACCCTGGATCGCTAGCTTGATCCTGGTTATCGTATGATTTATTCAAAAGCCAAAGAAGGACTCAGATGCTTTGGAGAGGGCAATGAGCCGCAATACACCCGCGATGGGGTGACACCACTAAAATCCGCCCCGGGTGCCACCCAAGCTAGCTACGCCACTGCGTCTGTGTTTGATTGTATTATATGTGTATACGTGTCTGTACATATCTGACGTTAATTTGCTGCTGAGTGCTATCAAACACTCTCATTACCGTGGACTTTGAAATGTCAAATGGCCGGCTGTCATTACAAAGAGTAAGTAAACAACAAATAATTTCCGTGAAAGATCATAATTGACATAGGTATATTCTATTCGATCATGTTAATCTATAATGTCGAAAATAACGTTGATCTTTTGTATTACCCATCAAAAACGGCGCAATCAATAGATTTAAGGTAGTAAACAAGGACTTTCTCATGGCCAAGTTAACGAAGAGTTGTGCGAAGAAATAAACATATTGAATCGAATACCGCATTCCAATTATATTGCTGACGATCATTTATGACTGTATTTTGTTAATAATGCAGACTATTTATGTATTTTCAGTTAATCATGGCCAAATCACAACATAGTATAAAACAAAGTCTGTCTTCTGTATGTCTATCCCTATGTATGCTTAAATCTTAAAAACTACGCAATGGATTTTAATGCGTTTTTTTAATAGATAGAATAATTCAAAAGGAAGGTTTAGATGTATAATTGACGCGGGACAAACCGCTGGTGACGTCTGGTTACTAATAAATACTGGATTCCGAGCAATGACCTACGACATCACTTTTCAACCACCAACGACAATAAAAGGAAGACAATTAGTTTTCGCTCAACATGTGCAAGATGTGAAGGAAATCAAGGTGAAGATCATACTATTGAATCTCATGTAATTCGTCAATCTTCAGTGACATCGACGCCATACAAAACATCGTTGAATGTAAGTTGTTTTTTTTTTTTCTTACATACTATGATCCATTTCAATGTAATAGTAAGTAAAGAAAAAATAGTTATTTGTGCAACAAGAGAGCAAAGTTGTTTTTTGTTTCGAGTGCTGATTTTGAGTCCCGAGCAAGCGAAGGATTCTATGATTGATTCACGAGCGTAGCGAGTGAATCAAAGTTAGAATCCTGAGCGTTGTGAGGGACTCAACAGCACGAGATACAAATAACTTTGCTCTCGTGTAGCACACATAACTTTTCACCACAGCAGTGAGAACACATATTACTTAGGAGACATAGAAATGAACAGGAATAGATTGAATTCTGTATTAATCACTTGTTGATTTAATTCTTCTGGTGTTAAAGTACCTACAGTCATCATCGCTAGTTTCACTCATCTTTTTAGATTATTTTATATAGGGTAAATACGCTAAATGTCGGCCACCTTACGGTTTTTCTGTTTTGGAATCGGTCTGACACCATCAATTTGCAAGGAAAGGACAGCTTGCGATGCGGTTTTGGATAGTTTGATAAATCTATTTCATGTTTATGGGGATAAGGTTGACATTTCTACTACAAGGAAAAAGTACTAAGGTTTAGATGCGTCGAGAACGAAAAAACCCTAAAGTCGGCCATTCACGGCCCATGGTCGGTCGCGTTTTTTCCAAATGTCGGCCGGGTATAGGATGTTTTAAATGAAGACGGACAAATATTATTAATATAATTTATTTTGGCAGGAGTCTCACTAAGTATACGTTATTAATCGTATTTGTTTAATAATAGGTAAAGCATTTTTTTTATTTGCACTTAAATAATGTTAGGTATTACAATTTATAACTAAGGAAACATCACAATAATTATAATTAGTTCTGGATGTCTTTTCAAAAATAATCATACCATTTTTGGCCCGGAGTATCATTATTGAATATATTTATATTTTTTAAGCTAATTAACATGGGTTAAGGTAGCAAGTTCCAAAGAGCAGTTTATATCTTATATTTCCATACCATAATAAGCTACTATAAATGGTTTCAATATATCAACTCCTACATTTAAACTAACTCTTTATAAATAAATATTTTTAATTTTGAGAAAATAAGAAAGTAATCAGCCTGTATAGTTGGGCTCGAATTCGAGGCTGGTCGACATTACGATCTTTAATGTTTCTAAAGCCGGCCCCTATTTCGTGTACATTTCTCGAGATTCAACTATTATCACCCCGGCCGGTATTTGGTGATTAAACGTAAAATAGATTTATTTGCCCATATGCGTTGCAAATTCTCTTATTACGCCAATGGAATTAGTACAATTGGAATTTATAAAACAGACTGCATTTACTTTAAGTCGGCCACGGCCGAGAATCCGGTTTTAATTCAAAATTGGTATTCTATTGGCGGCCTCCTATTTTCCCTTTAAAACAATACGAAAAACATTGAAAAAACTATCTCAAAATATAGTAGAAATCACTAATTACTGATAATAAAGCTTAAAACAATAAAAAAGGAATGTCTGACCGTTCTAACATCAATCCCCGAAGTGTGGGTATTCACAGTTAGTAAAGTACTTTAAATATGAAATTTACGCTTCGACGGCGCAATCGCTACAGACGCTCAGTGTGCGAAGAGTGAGTAACGTAATCGGAAAGTAACGTAGTACATATAGAGTATGAACTAAGATTGTAATTCGAGTGACAAATTTGTCACTTCATTACTTTTTAAATGAATGCAAGCTGAAAATGTGCAGACGGCCGAAGTTTGGGGAGGGGCCGACGTATAGCGTATTTACTTAATATAACTTAACACGTTACGCTATACTGTATCAGCATCAACGAAATTTTTATTCCCGCTACTTTTTTAAATCGCGTTTTAATACCGCATCCCTGATGTTTATTTTTCAATTAATGTATCATTCATTGTTGTAATTCCAAATAAAAATGTATTGGTTAAATACCTGCAATTTTATACTATTAATTAGACTTATTTTTATTAAAATCCAATAATAAATCAAACATATAAACAATAACATACAAAAAAGTAATTTCTTTATTACAAATTTCTTTTTTTATTTGCGTTTCCGAAGGTGTTTTCTTTGAGGTCGAATTCCAAAATCGAATTTCGAATTCGAAGGGGTTTGTTTTTTCACTCACTTTTTATATGCATGTGAAAGAGACAGAGCACAGTAAAATTCGAATGTTTCAAATTTATGGCTGAACAATGTCAATTCGTGACACTGAAGATTGAAAAATTAAAAAGCTACTTTTACTCACGCTCGAATCAAAATCGCGTTTTGTTCACTGTTGTCTCGCAGCAAAAGCGGCATGTTTGAGCTGCGGTGGTGAAAAATCTTTTTTACTGATTGATTCTATTCGTTCTGACTGTTACGAGTACAAAATGTGATTGTGTGTACAATCAGAGTGGCACATGTAAACATATTGTGGCTCTGGTATACTACATCAATTATGAAGAAAGCTTCTCTAAAACCTGTGAAGAGCAGCAATGGGGCAGACCTAGTGCTAGACAGTTTGCTAAAGAAAAGTACTCTAAAGGGAAATACTTTGATGAAATGTATCCACCGGCAAAGAAAATAAGGTGTTATCCTGTGAGTAAAGTTAATAAAGGAGGCTGGTGCTTTGTGTTTTGATACGGAAGAAAATGATGTATGCGTTACCAAAGTTGTTACAAATATATTTATTATGTTTATTTATTTTTAAAATTATTCGTAAATTTCGCTACTAAAAAGTGACACTTTGTCTACCGCTGAATGTTTCTTTTTTTGCCACGGTGCGCTACGATCGTTGCATGGTTCCCCCACCTCCTACTTCGCACTCAGCGATCTTGTGTCGCACAACCGATGGTCAGTCAAGCAAGCATGTTCTCGAATGGTGTTTTGATAAGCGTTGGACGCCTTTCGACCAGATGGACCGATGACTTGAGAAGACTAGTAGTATAGCTTGATGGTGAATACTTCATTTGTGGCTTGTGGCATACCTTGGGGGAGGCTTACGGCCTACTGACCATGTGCAATAAGCTGACGAAATGGGATGAGATGAGACTGTCGGCACGACTACTCGCATATCCATTTTATATTGAAAATAATAACCTAACGACTCGTTTCATATATTACAATTTAAAACGAATGCGTATCCATTAATCCGGGCTCAAGAGCTGGCGGGCCTATCGCATGTGAGGCTGATTGACAGCTCGTTCAGACCTTTTGACAATTAGCACAGCCATCACTGATCGTGTAAGCTTCACGTATCGGCCAATCACTGCAAGCGTATTTTAAATACCTTGGTTACAAATATTTGTTACTTGGTATCTTACAACACTTACACTTATGATCAAACACCTATGGAGGAATAAAGGGGCGGTTACAACTGGAGGGAGGATCGTCTGACCAGTCTAGGTGATCGTGTCTAGTGGACTTCGGACCGTTCGACGTAAGTTCTAATAGAACTTGTATATACACATCGTCATCGCTTGCGCAAACTTTGCTTGCGCGATTCAGGACTTTGGTTCCATCTTGTAGGTTATATGCCGCCGTGTTGATTGTCTTTCCGTCGTTCACTATGGCAATGAATACAGATTTACATAGAAGCGCAGTTCTTGAAGGATTTCGTGTGCCGATTCCACTAGGAAACTGTCTGACTGACTGACTGGCAAGACTGTCTCCAGTTTAGTTCGTAGTCGGCGCCGTTGGCGGCACTAGTGTCGTTTTCCGTCTCTCTTGCTCTCGTAGTTAAGATACACAGGAGGAACGTTCGTCTTTCTTGCTCTCACATGCTCACAGAGACAGCTGTCACAGCGCGACTGCCACGCCGCCAAGCGGCAATTTGGGTTAAAGAAAGTTTGTCTTCAGAGCGCCCATAAAAAATACGCCTCTATGTAAATATCTGAGCTCTTTGGCTATGGCGAGCTGCCGCTACAAATCTGACGTATTTTTCGACTGAAACATATGAACTGAGATACATATTTACCGTACAGAAAGACCACTGTGAATCACCAGCCGTGTCCACGAGTAGTGTAACCTACGTCATAACTTTACTCGTAGTAAACATAAGGTATCACACCTTAATAATGACCTGATTCAGACAAGTTATATAAATATTAGTATTATTGTTTATTATGTAGGGTAGTTTTAAGATTTTTTTAAACAAAATAATATTTATTACCTGTCCCCATTGAGGTAGCATATACAGATCAATGCCTATAATGATGATAGGGATATCATATCATTTAATAACAATATTGTTATTGCGTAAGTACCTTTGTTTGTAGTTGTTTGTAGGTACCTGTCAAAGTTGGAAATAACGAGGCATATTTTGGAGGTTAAGTCCAATCGATCAAAAGCTTATTATAAGCTAAATTTATATAGTAACTCTTATGCTTTACTCCTATTGCGGGAGGTAAGTATACTTTTATTAAAAATAATGGTGCGAGCTTATTTAGTAAGTACATACCACATCAAACTATTCTATCGGTTTGGTTGCCGTGTAAGATGGTAATGACAGGTCCAAAATTTGAGTAGGCGCAAATCCCATGTATCAGGGATGAGAATATTGTCAGCGGAGTCTATTTATGCGAACCCAATCTCGCAGCATCGCGCATACTATGCCATACTATAGTAGTTTCGCGTGCCCTTGCCGCTACGGCAGGCCGAAGACAGCGTCGTGTTTTTATTCCAAATCTTTCAGGAGTCGCATATACTTCATCCACCAGACTCTGAATTCTATTAAGTTAGAAGTCTGGTGCAGTAAAACCCTCAACAACTACTGCGACACCACACAATAGACAGCTAGGATGGGTGGCAACATCAACATGAAACCTATGCGCCCATTATTCACGGCTGAATTGATCATAAACGCATCGCATTATCTATGCAGTCGACAAGATAAAAATAGTTCTTATTCTATATTAGTCGATATTATTTTTTAACACTTGAATTCTCTTGAATTACGACTTCGTTATAAATCAAGGATAAACATAACCACAAACTAATTTACATTATTTAATTCTTTCTATCAAAGAAAGTCGTTATTTTCTATTAATTATCAGACTAGGACTTCATTTATTTAGTTGTTTTGTTTTTGTTTTTCGTGTGAGTGTGTGGCCAACTTTAGTGTCGGAGTTTTTCAGACAGCCCGAAGGCCTCCGATGTGGCCTAACAACTCTTATCCTAAGACAAGACCCGGGAGAATTATGGTCAATTATAAGGTGTCAACCTTGTAATTGACTATAACTAAATAAATGAATGCATCTACTACATAATCACATACCTAAATAGTTCGTTGAACTATCAAATATCGCCGTACGGTATTTCTGCATGATACAGATCCGGCACGAACATGTATAGCCGAGCAGAGTGCGGTGACTCCGGACATCGTCGGAGCTCCGGATGCGCCTCCTCACTACCACTCATAACACATGAGATGTAGCTACTGGGTCACTACTACCGGACAGATATATTTAAGAGGAGTAACTGTTTTGAACACGTGACGAGTGGTTAAGTGGGATTAAGAGTACAAAGTGTCTTACTACTGTCTGCCCCATTTCATTTCGAGAGTGCGTAATAATATTATTTTCACCACAGCAGCTCAAACATGCCGCTTTTGCTGCGAGACAACAGTGAACAAAACGCGATTTTGATTCGAGCGTGAGGCAAAGTAGCTTTTTAATTTTTCAATCTTCAGTGCCACGAATTGACATTGTTCAGCCACAAATTTGAAACATTCGAATTTTACTGTGCTCTGTCTCTTTCACATGCATATAAAAAGTGAGTGAAAAAACAAACCCCTTTGAATTCGAAATTCGATTTTGGAATTCGACCTCAAAGAAAACACCTACGGCAATGCAAAAAAAAAAGAATAAAGAAATTACTTTTTTTTATATGTTATTTTTTACATGTTTGATTTATTATTGGATTTTAATAAAAATAAGTCTAATTAATAGTACCAATACATTTTTATTTAGAATTACAACAATGATACATTTGAAAAATAAACGTCAGGGACGCGGTATTAAAACGCGATTTAAAAAAGCAGCGGGAATAAAAATTTCGCTGATGCTGATACAGTATAGCGTAACGTGTTAAATTTATATTAATATATAAAATAATCTAAAAAGATGAGTGAAACTAGCGATGATGACTGTACTTTAACACCAGAAAAGTTAAATCAACAAGTGATTATGCAGAATTCAATCTATTCCTGTTAATTTCTATGTCTCCTAAGTAATATGTGTTCTCACTGCTGTGGTGAAAAGTTATGTGTGCTACACGAGAGCAAAGTTTTTTGTATCTCGTGCTGTTGAGTCCCTCACCACGCTGAGGATTCTAATTTTGATTCACTCGCTACGCTCGTGAATCAATCATAGAATCCTTCGCTTGCTCGGGACTCAAAATCAGCACTCGAAACAAAAAACAACTTTGCTCTCTTGTTGCACAAATAACTATTTTATATTTATAGGCGCTATTTCTATTTATACGCATAGGTGTAATATTACACTCATATCTGCATAGTGACATGAATTTTAGGTCCCACGTAATAGGGGGCGAGCCTATTGCCGTTAAGGTAAAAGTACGTAATTACGGCAGTGTACCCGGTAACTAGTCAGTTTTTCTCATTTTGTAGGTTTCTACGAAAGATAAATTAAAGTTTGAGAATTGCAATACATACTTCATATTGTTTCGTATAATTATAATAATAACGCTGGTCAATAATTGTAATGGCGGCAAAACTATACTACAATGAAATTGTGGTAAGCAACAATTTTGTGGAATTTCGAGATTCAGCCACTAAACTACGAAGCTACCACATTGTATTGGTTTGCTTATTATATTGCTGCGGATAGCGGCGCAGTGACAGTGTTTCTTTGCTTAAATATTTGAGTAAATGATCAAGCGATATACTCCATAAGCTGCGATAAATTTAATAAAATAGTAAGTATTTTTGCATATTACATTATCTGGGCTTAGAAACCCTTACATGACCCAGTACCCGGCAATATTATACCGTTTTTTACTGGATACTTACACGAGTTAACTTCGTATCCTTTGAAACTGTAGTAGTGTAATAGTAGAGGATTATAACATAAGATATTCTGCCTGATGCTGGGACGTACACTGCTAGTTGATTCTAAACCCGCCATGGTTCTAATGTTCTTGGATTAAGTCTCATTGTCCTCTAACTGTAACGTTTAGTCTGTACCTACTACCCTCTCAAATATCCTTCTGAACTACCGAACCTATTTGGTAGTATTTGTACGGTCATATTCGTTTGGTGATGGAGAGCAGACTTGGGCAAAATGAGGTATCAAAGCCCATGAAGCTGCCAAAACTAATATTTCTACATATACGTGAAAAAAAATACGGCCCTTATGCCACAAAAAATACAAATTTTGACCCTCTTAAGCGAATGAAAATTCTTGGGTACTTTCCGTTGTCTAGTTAGTAGTTCCGTTTTCTAGAACTATGAAATATGGCAAGTAAGAACGTTACATACTTTCTACAAATTCAAGGAGAACACTGAAAACTATGAATGTATAATTAAATTTAAAAAAGACTTAAAACGGGTTCAAAGTCAGTCAGTAGGGAAGGGCCTATCACATGGAAGGGCTTGATGTGCATATTTCAAAACGTATTTTATTTGTTTATTACGAGTAATAAATACTTATTTATTATGAAAAATAAAAAATACCTATACGTTGCCCTGCTCCCGTTTCTTGATTTGTATAGAGCTAATCGCATTATGGAGCTGGAAGGTGGTCATAGGAACTCCGTAGTAAAACAACACAAGCCCATTGAGTTGGGGCTCGTTTTCATCGTATTGTACCCTGATATGGTAACCAGATTTTGATGATGGGTTGTCAAAGTTGAGTTCAATTGAAAGTTGAGTTACACTCAAACATAAGTTCAACGTGACAGACCAACTGGATTTAGTACCGACGACCACAGAGCCCCACTGACGCGCCACTTTACCGAAGACGTCCCGGATGTCGACTAGAGCGAGGTTCGGGCAGCCCTTGAGAAACTTAGGAAAAATAAAGCACCATGTGATGACGATATCACTGCAGAACTCCTCAGAGCAGGTGGAGACACAATTCTGAGAGATCTGGCAAGTCTTATCAAAACCGTCATCCACGCAGGTTTAACAACACGGGCATGGAGCGGAAGTGTGTTGGCTCTTCCTTAAAAAAAGGTGACATAATTTTATTGACGAATTACAGACCCATTTCACTACTGATTGCGTGCATCCTGCCATTTCTACAAGTTGTTCTCAAGGGTTGTTACAAACCGTGTCGCTAGAATACTCGACCGTAAGCCGTGTTTGGAAAAGGCTATAGCACCGTGGACCACATCCATATTGTTCGGCAGATTGTACAAAAAACCCATGAGTATAACCAGCCGCTGTGTATGGCATTCGTGGACTACGAGAAAGCTTTCGACTCTATGGAAGCCTTCGCATTGACTGGCGATATATCGAGGAGTTGAAATGTTTGTATGAAACCACGACCGTTCAGATCCAAGACAGATAGACAAACACCATAGAGTTGCGTAGGGGAGTCCGGCAAGGGGATGTAATATCTACCAAGCTGTTAACCAACGCACATAGGGATGTCTTAAAAAACACACTGGACTGAACGAGGTATCAATATCAACGGCGAGTACATCTCACACCTTCGGTTTGCTGACGAAATTGTCCTAATAGCGGAGACGTCAGAAAAGCCGGCATGAACCTGGATAAAACGAAGGTCATGTTCAATGAACAAGTCGTGTTGAGAGTAATACAGTTGGGTACTGTTGTTGTGTAACTGTTTTTAGTGAAAAAGCTTGCTAAAATCAACATAAATATTATTGACTCAGTCGGTATCAAAGATATTGAAGATTTGAAGCTATTTAGGCAATTTAGGCAAAGGTACAGATTCACAAAAACTTTTGCAATGAAAATTTTCGACATGTCTGAACCTGCCCATTTTCGTTTTTGGTTTTTCAATCGTGTCAGTTACAATATACACAAAATATTTGACATTAGTGATAGTAGCAATATTGGTTTATCGTAATAAACTAGGGGTCGGGATGGTTTAGGTTTATATCATGAAGTGATCCATAGTTTTGCGATAAACTTCATTTTGTAATAACACTGTGGTCTTAACTATCGTTTTTGCTGCTTTAAGCTTGATATTAGCCTTAAACCGTCTTTTTGTAATAAGGCCGTTAGAGTTTAATTAATAGTTAACACTAAAGCAGTGTGGAAGGTAAGAAAACTCAGTTACGATATTAATAACGTGCACTACTTACTACGTTAAAGGATAAAACTAGGATTGTAAAATTATATTATACAAAAAGGGTATCTGTTGTGGAGAGATCTAAAGGATATATTATTCACAAAAAAATTCGTCCTCACATAAAAGATAAGAAAATGTAGCAAAATAATATAATTTGTCTTCAACACATTTGACCTGAACTCAGATGGCTATTTGTTCAGCACATCGTTGATAAAAGCGCGTGTAGGTACATGAACCAATAATTTTTGTGCACTTGTACTTTCATCACGGGAGTAAGTAGGTAGTATTTACTAACTGAATGTGTGTTTCAAACAGAGCTGTCAATTTTCACGTACTGTGTAAGGCTTTATTCCACAACGAGTAAACGAACTTATACCAAGTAATTCATGTGTATTAATCAGCGCGCTGTCGGTACGTCATTACGTTCAATATTGTCGGCTTATTATATGAGTGCAGACTGATTATAAATAAGTTCTCGAATACATATTTGCATGGCGACGTAATTACGATATTAATTGGTTCCACGAGACATTCTCGTTCATTATACTTATTACATTATAATCAGGCTACATGGATCATAATGATATTTTGGTGAAGAGGACTGTCAATTTAGACGAATAATTAGGGCTTTAACAGTCTTTGAGTTGACTCTATGGTTAGCGCAAAATACTCTTAACCCGATTTATTTTAGGCAATAATTATTATTATAGCTATATGCTTAAAATCTCTGCCGAAAAGTACAGCCGTTCATCCCAGTAACTATTATGTACTAGTTGAATATTGTTTGCCGACTGTTCTATAATTGTAATTTTACGGAATAATTTCATCCACGTTGACAAAGTAATATAACAGATTAACGCAGGCTATTATAAAACACACGACCGGCCCTGGCTTCGCACCTGTGCAATGTTATGCATGTTTTATACATATAAACCTTCCTCATGAATCATTCTATCTATTAAAAAAAGCCGCATTGACATCCATTGAATAGTTTCAAAGTTTTAAGCATACATACGAACAGACAGACAGAAGACGGACTTTGTTTTATACTATGTAGTGATTCCCTTGTTTTGATTGGATTTTAAACTTAATATAAGTATATAATAGTATATAAGTATGTTTATCCGTTATCTAGTACCCATAGTACAAGCTCTGCTTAGTTTGGGACTAGATGGTGATGTGTGTATGTGGTAGAATATTATTATTATTATTAATATTATTATACAAATTAAGTGAACCGATTTAAATTAAATATGTTTTGAAAAATAAAAAAATGATTGAAAATAAGTGAGTTGATATCCCGCATTTAGTATTTTCTCTGTTAGAAATTAATCTTTTGTCAAACTTATGTTCATGAAAGGCTAGCTATTTTAGCTGTAGGACTGACAAAGTGCGTGCATAACGTTGAGCTGATGGTTAACATAACAAAGTCAAGTAAGGGTTTAAAAAATCACAACCTTTTAGCTTCCCATATCGCGCGCAAGCTAAATTTCATTAAAATCTCACTCATTTTCGAAATCATGAACATGAAAGCTTGTATAAAATATTTTGGCGCGTCTTAAGGGCCGCGTCGAGAATCCCTTAAACAAGGTAAAGGTTGAAAATTAAGTGAAATTCAAAAGCTTTCACATAGAAAAGCTGTTTGTTTTATGGATGCAACATATTGCTGATATTGTGAATATTTTGAGACGTAAGAGGATTATCTGGAACTTGACCGTCGGAATTGACAGGTGAGACCTGTAACTGTAGAACGTGAAAAATAAAACACGTAAGACGCTCATGTATCATTTGATGATTAGTGTGGCGTTTTAGGATTTTCATATCTAAATGAAATATAACTGATTTAATTAACCGAATTAAATCTATTTTATGTCTTATATGGAGATTCTAAAATAAGGATTCTGCGTAATTAAATATTAACCACATGTTTTTGTTCATCCCTTAGATCCTCTTTACTAAATAGCTATCGAGCACTGGCACAGACTGCAGCCTGTCGGCGTGCCTTTGACTGACTCAATTCGAGATTGATTTCTCTATCACTACAATATATTTTGTAAATCTTCAGTTTTATTCTCTAGTTATGTATTGGAGTAAAGTTGTATTATCAAGTTCACGAAAAACTGTTTAAGTGATCAATTTTGTGCTCACTCATCATATTTTACCTACGTTTCTGAATTTTAATAAAGATTGCATGTATTAGGTATGACTGTGAAAAGTAAGCATTGTTCTAGCCTACCTTTTAGAGAAAGTGACCGTATCTACCACTGACTATACTCTGTATTTTCAGTAGCCACTGAACCTTATTTCATGTACCTAATCGCTTAAATTACAAATGCGCACGTTACCTTCTATGCAAAAAAAGGAACCGATGCGCTGTCAGCACGTAAGCCGAACTCCCTAAAGGGCTGAGGAAATAATCCTTTAATAGGTACTGGTTTATTTGCAATCCCATTGTAAAGAAAATATTCATAGTTTTACTGACGTGGGCTTTTGCCACATTATATTCTGTTCGTAAAATAGCACAACTGACACTTAAGGTGACCATAAGACCAGAAAAGTCCGTAATACGACCACGACCACGTGCAGTTGACAAACTGCTAGCTCATAGTATTGCATTTTAATGTTAGTGAGGTACAGGTAAGTATTAAGAACTTAAGAACGTGATCGCTGAAGATAGTCTATTTTGTATTATAAGTTTTTTACGGTTCTATTATAGTGGCTATGGCATTATACGAGACTATCTAACAAAAGTTACACAAATCGCCTTATAGTTGCATTTCAAAATATTTCTTTTAAACTGATTATACTAATGAATACGCTTTGAAACTACGCCTTAAGTTAAAAGGTACTTGATGGACTAATAAATAGTTATTGCAAATTGATTTGTAGAATATAATTACTTTTATTTGTACCATTACCTATTTAATATAAAATAAGCTTTTTACCACCAACTATTGACATAATACCAAATAACACCATTTCTCTATTCAAAAGCGCGTGAGCTATAAAACCTTTTACGAGCAAATCGACCGCTCGCATTCATTCCTTTAGGTGCTCAACTTGCCGTATTTTATGAAAACGTGAATCGTAATGATTTAAAATAAGCCTTTCTATGAAATTTGTTGACGGGTGAACCGAGTGCTCGAGTACTCGAGAACTCGGTTCATCGGTCTAGTTTCATCGGTGCAATATCGGTCGATAGAGAACTTACAGTATTAGTGAATAATTAGTGACAGCCGCGGCTTTAACTTCTCTTGATTAACTTCGGAACTTCGATCTCGAACTTCTTCCCAAGTCTTTGGCTTTTTGAGTTCGATAACTACTGGTTTTATGAGATGCCTAAATGCGAGTTTGGGAAATGGGGGATGTCAATGGATGAAATATTTATATCAGTACTTTGCCCGGTTACGTGTGTATCAGGGTATAAGTTTGCTCATTGCGCTTTCTGTATTTAAATATCATGAGACATTTTATTTTGTTTGGTTTTAAGGAAATGCTGAGAGATATTGGTATTTTCTTATGTGATTGTGACCGCGTTTCACAGAGCATCCAAAGCTAGTTCAGACTAATGAGAACTTTAATATCGAAATACCGAGGAGGCATACCAATAACTTTTTAAATATTTATGACAAACTGCCTAAAGCAATTACATTCCTCGCTGATGAGTAATTTCTCGCCTCTTATTTAAAAGCATATCATAATATCAATGATGGCTTAAGAGGAGATACAAAGGCCGTTTTGCCATACAAACGTAGTCTCCTGTTTTCTCCCTGGATAATGCCAGTAGAACAATTATTTTTTCCAAAAGATGTATGGCCGCGATTGGCATTTCTCTATGTTTTCCTTTTTCTCATAAATTGAATATTAAAAAAGATATGAACCTTCAAATACCTCAGAAATTGTCCAGATTTTCCACTGTGTTCAAACATCCAAAAAACAAATTTGGCTAGATTATTTAAAAAAAGGAAAACATAGAACACGGCCAAAGCCTTTCTTTAATTTAATACGAAAAAACTAGTTAAATCAATGAAGTTTTGGAGAAGGAATCAAGGGAATACGAAACGTTGATCCTCCCCTAATGTACACAAACATTTAAAAGGTATTTTTGGTACAAGCTGCAGTTGTCTCTATCGCGCTCTGCGGGGCGAGGCTTGAGGCTGCGCGACAGCAATAGATTTTACAAATACCTATTTTTCAATTCTCTCGCCCGTAGTGTTTACTCTTAAACGTTAGCGATGTACAGAGTTGGCTATTTCTCGCACATGCGGCTTGTCTGGCAACCAAAGTATTCAAACTTATTCATTTAATCTGCTTTCGAAGTAACCGGCTCTACGAACTTATGGTACCTATACTGTATCGTCCGTGTGGTGACGGATTAAGAATACGGAATGTTACCACCCCGTGTCATCTCATTGGTGTCATAAAAGCCGATAGAGGGAGCATATTATGCAGAGAACAGCACTGTAAAAGAAGGAAAACTTGATACAAACCCTATACCAACCCGTTTGGCCAGCGTGGTATAGTAGGCCAATTCCTCCTTTCAAAGGAGAGGCCTAGTCCAGCAGTGGACTGTTAAAGGCTAGTGATGAGATAGTACTGTATAGGCTTTCAGGGTAACGCTTGTCGTTTGTAATAGATCGGCAAAGATAAACACTGCTTATCTGATATCCATTTGGATAGTAGATGGCTCCTTGTGGCATTTACATCTAAGCGGTGACGTGAAGCCGTCGCAGGACTATCTACCAACAAAAATTGTTAGGTATCGTCTTCCATATTGTAGGCCACCTAGTCATCAAAAAAGGACAGTGATCGCCTATTACCAACAGACTGCTATGCAGAGCGTATCGGGTTCGAATCCACGGCGCATACCAATAACGTTTCGGTGTGTGTATTGAATTGTAAATTATCGCTTGCCCCATGCCTCGACGGTAAGCCGTCAGTCTTAGCTGTCATAAAGATCTTTGACAGTACTTATAGGAAGTCAGTACCTATGAATAAACTGACAATAGTATAAAAAATGGATTATGGCTATCCCTTTGGGTTGCGGAGGTGAGACAGGCAGTCACTCTGTGGAAAAGCTAATTAATATTCAGTCAAATCTGGCTAGACTAAAAAGCAGACCCCAGATTCTATCTGAGACAACGCTGGGAGGACGATCGGAGGCCTTCCAAGTACTTCAATCGTGTTGTGAAAATTCCGACATTAGATTCACATTCAAACAAAAATAAAGCATGCCAGTTGCCACATAATAAGTGTGTAAATTGTTATTATCGTCTTTCAAAGCCATATGCCATCCCCGTGTGATCATTGTCAGTCAACTATAATCATTCTAACAGTTTTATTAAATGTATACTTTTACGCTTTACACTTCCACACTACAGCCTAACATACACACCAGTACAGGCATTGTTTATTACTAATTAAATTTACCTACGCACAAACATACTCTATCTATTATACTGCCAATACAAACACGTATAGCAATACAAGACTGTTTACATTTATTAATGAATTGTTCGAATCTCAAGATTCTCACGTCGAATGTATTATTACGTTCATGTCATTAACAACTGTCGTACTTCGCTCGCGTCACCTCGCGGCACAAGTCAGCGCTCAGTGGCGCGTGTACTGATCGTTATTTTACAGCGAATATTCGGAATGTAATTACAACAATTGGCAAAGGTTCGCGCCACAGACTTTTTTTTATCGTGTTACCTGCTTGAGATATTGACATTTAGAATGGAGGGAGTCACTCGATAGTATTGAGAGGAACTCGCGGTATCACAGCGCTCGGCGCGCGACGGGGAAGGGGCGCGTGAATAAGGTGTGCTCCGTAAATGTTATCGCCACCCGCATATTTGTCACCTAACGACACGCCGAGATAAAGAGAACGAACATTTTCCTTAATATCGCGTTACACGTGAACTCCCAACATTTTCCACGGTGTCAGATTGTAATATTATTATAATGAAGTGTGTACGAATTTCGGTACTTATATAATATCTGTATCGGGCGGTACGGTTCACCTATTGCCGGCACCTGCGTGGCACGCGTCTTACTCCTAGCTTTCTAGGAATAAATGTGCATAAATCATACAATATATTCATGAACCGTGAGAATAACAGTTGGTAAATCGAACATTGAATAAGCTCCTACCAATGAGTGGCCTTGTGTGGTCTATACTTAAGTAAAGGTGGCTTGCAGTACGTTCGACGTTTTGCTGTATTGTCGTTCAATTTACAGCACTAATTTCCCTCTCTGTTGAGTTTTACGACGCGGCTCGATAAGCAGCTAATACCTCTTATATTTTCCCTTTGACTCCCCTCAAAGTGCTCACGTTAAAACATTTTATTCCCGCCAAGTTTACGAATTTCAGAAGAACTTGGAATTTAAAGCGAATATGCTGTAAGTCATTGACTGAGGCTTGCAAAGCTTGTGCAAGGAAGCTACTAAGTTTGTAATTATTGCGGTCGAATGACTTCTTATGAATATATCTTATAAGTATTTTAAAATTAAATATTTTAAATTTAAAATTAAATACTTGTAGTAACTAGTAATAGTGGTTTTGATTTGGGCGGGTAAAATTTAAACTTATTAATAAACTGCCATAAATGCTATAATAAATTCGAAGTTTGTTGGCACGAACCAAAATAGGTAGCCAATTTTTTACAATCTGCAAAAAAAATGTTAACGGGCTTGGTAAACAATATAATAAATCAGGGCCTTCCATAAATATCGACATTCAGGATAGAACGCGAAGCCTATGACATATTTGCGGTGACAATCGGTTGAGCCATTCATAAAAAATATCATCCGTTATATTTTACTGCTTGGCTTGCGTCTGCTTTTAGTAGAGTGGTAAAACTATTATTGACCGCATTGGTTCAGGAAAGAAAGTCTTGTAAGACAACATCATTATGGAAACTGTTCAGATACACCAATGTTTTCACAAGGCTTATCCATGCAAGTGATAGCTATTTAGTGCTCACATAGCTTCGAACAGTCAGAGGTACCTGGGCATTTTGAAGCTTTAGTTAAAAAGATAATCGCCGCGTCGTAAGCATAGAACTGGGAATACACGGTAAGTAGTCATATTAAAACCTCAGCAAGCTACAACAGTAATAAACAATGGTGGTAATATTTATGGCCGATTTAATAAAAGTTAGATGTTTTAAAAATAGCAAAATATTGCAAAGCAAAAGGGTCAATCCATTTAAGTTCGATTTTCCATCAAAGCATTCATGTCCTTTATTGCCTTCGTTTTTAATCATAAAAAAGAGGTTGATTTGTTTCAGTGAAGTACATATGTATACCAGAGCGCATGCGAAATTTTCGATCGTATCATCCCGGACTCTATTTCCGGGTCGAGAAAAGATTTATAGGGTAATACAATTGCCCCCTATTACGTATCATCTAAACAAACTGTCGAAGTTTAACCTCGATACACCTTTGCTCTTAGGGTCGGAAATTATATTATACCCACTTACACTAATAAATACACTAATTTCTATTTTAGTAACGCCAAAATGATATATATATATATTGAGACTTATTGCTTGTATATTTCAAACTCCAATTTTAGCTTTTTCTCCATAAGACATTTATCGAATATTGGACGTATTTTAGTCTCTAACAGAATCATCTCGTATGCTTTACAAGACTCAGGTCTTCAATGTTATAGTTGGGAAAGCCTTATAGTCAGATGGAACACTATCTGATCTCAGTCCAAGTTTGGGCCCAACTTCACTAAAAGTATTATTTTCTTACAGAATATTGCAGTGGTTAACCTCACTGCAATATTCTATAAGAAAATATTACTGTAGTTCCTTTGTCCCTGTGTGGCAATAACGAAAAGCATTAAAAGAAATAAAGTACCTTTCTGCACCAAATTTTCAGTAGACTCGATTGCCGCTAGCAGTAATGAAAATGCCGAGGCCTTAGATTTAGGTACAAGTTTTTTTACTAAAAGGTTATATCTATTTTTTATTAGCTACATAGTACTGGCAACTTTTGATATACCTAGGTTGACAAGAGCAAACTTTACACTTAGGTGCCACAATGTAGGCGTTGTTGATAGATCATTGTTGTTATGAGAAACACTCTCAGCATATTTTATGAGCTGTTGACGTTGTATCAATCAAAATGAGCTTTTTGGCGGTGCGAACATTCTTGTATAATAATGAAGAAGGATGGGATTTATTCATAAAGACAGAGGCACAAGTGCACAACTTAACTTTACTTTTTTGCTTAGGATTAAGAGGTTCACTATCTATACTGCTCTCGAGCTAGTAGCCCATGAGTTAGGTAGTGTTAAAACACAAAACAGAGCCACTACAAACGGTTAGTTTTAAACCTTTTTTTCAAGGAACAGCTCCAGGTACAGTTAGGATAGTCAGTCGATTTTCGACATAACATATATACTAACTGCTATACCTCAATATGCCTCTTTGGAATAATCTTGACTATCGGGACCGAGCAATAGGCAAGCTGTTTGCGACTGTATATCATAATAAATACCATTCGGGCAAACGATGAAAATATGTATTAAGGTCTCGAGCTGGATACCCAAATAAGAGACCATACGATAAAATTGAAGTGCGAACATAAGACATTCTTCTTTTTTTTTAAGACATCGCCCAGCCTACGAATAAACTATCAACTTTACAAACACAACCAACGGACACAATGTAAACCCAGACTCAAAACAACAAATTATGAATCACGCAAAGTTTTATCTCGTGTGAGAATCAAACCCACAATACTCGGCACAGTGTCAAGTGGCAAGGCGGCCGCTTATACCACTGCGCCAACCGTGCAGTTTTCTTTGTCCTGACCAAAGAAACTTTCAAGACTTCTTAAAATAATTTAGCGGGTCTTAATCGCGTTAACTTAACTTATTTAAGGTATAAATACCTATTTGTTTCCGACGTTTCGCTCGTCTTGCACCGAGCTTGGTCGCGGAGAGACTGATGAGAGCTCAGCGCCGTCTTGTAGAAGTGCGGGTTTCGGCACCTACCCTCACTTGGTCTTTATTTAAGTTCGCAATGTCGGTACTCCGACACACTACACTAATGACGTCTACACACTGTTGAGATTTATCACTGCGGCGGTGTTTACATTTGCTGATGACTGGATTCCAAGTAGCCGATAATCTGTATCCATCCTCCCGGTTGAAATTGTTCTGGAGTAATAGTGACGATCGGTGGATAAGACTTGTGGTTGATGCAGTTCTATCCAGTGGTTTGGTCCAGACTCCAACAAATGCTCAGCTATCGCCGACTTATTAATATGTCGGTTTTTTACAGCTGCGATATGTTCTTTTACTTTTTCAGCGATTGTACGCTTAGTCTGCCCGATATATGAACTACCACAGCTGCAATCGACTTTGTAGACGCCAGGTGTTTGGAGAGGAATGACATCCTTTGGGGTACGCAGATTGTGTGCTATCTTAGAGAGCGGACTGTATACAGTCTTGATGGAGTATTTCTTGAGTACTGTTCCAACTTTGTCAGTCACTCCCTTTAGATACGGCATGTAAGCGGGCACTCTGCTTACTTCAGGTTTACGCTCGTTCCTCTTCCGACGGAGTATGTTTTTCTTGTATCCGTTGCGCCTAAGTACCTCCTGAACATGTGACAGCTCACTATTTAATTGTTCAGGGTCACATAGGTCATACGCTCTGTTCACTAACGAGGACACAACGGAATCCAAGTGCCGCGGATGGTGGTGCGAGTTCGCGTTGAGATACCTGTCGGTGTGTGTCGGTTTCCTATACACAGTGTGTCCAAGGGTACCATTATCTCTTACTGTCACTTTAACGTTGAGAAAGGGTAACGATCCGTCTACCTCCATTTCGAAAGTGAATCGGATGTTCGGATGTATGGAGTTCAATTTATCTGCGAATTGTTCTACGTCCTGCTTGTTGCCTTTCATGATGCAGAAGATATCGTCGACATACCTTTTCCATAGTTTCACATTTGACGCCTGCATGTCTATGGATTCCTCAAAGTGCTCCATCCAGATGTTGGCCATTACCGGTGCTATAGGGCTACCCATTAGCCACTCTGTCGATCGGGAGGTAATGTTGTCCACGATATAGGAAGCAGTTTCCATCCAAGAAATTCCTAAGTAGAACGATGTATTCGTTAGACAGACCGTTTTCCCTTAATTTTCTCTCTACGACGTCCAGGCAATCTTGAATAGGAACATTGGTGAATAGTGACTCGACATCAAAACTCACCATCACCTCATCCGGTTCCCTTTTCATGCTCTTGATGATTTCAATAAAGTGGCGAGAGTCCTTTACGAAAGAGTGCGTCTTGCCTACTAACGGTTGTAGTACCTTGCTTATGTGTTTCGCCAAACCATATGTAGGTGAATTTATTTGACTCACAATCGGTCGCAAAGGTACGTTAGTCTTATGTACTTTAGGTAATCCGTACATCTTAGGCGGCTGCACAATGTGAGGTTTATGTAACCGTTCAAATACCTCTTCCGTAAATAAGCTTTTATGGTCCCTAATTAAGGCTCGAATGCGTTTTGTCACTGTGGCGGTCGGGTTATATGACACAGCCTTATATACTAATGTGTCACTTAACACTTAAGACTTGTCTTGGATTTGTTTAATAAAACTGAAAATTTAATTGTATTATTCCTACCCAAAATCCACTAAGTATTTTATAAATTACAAAGCTGCCATGCAAGCTTTTTATAGAAAACACTCGTGATGTATCGCTTTTATTTCACAAATTTTTCATGCGCCATAGACAATATAGAATGGCGCATTGTTGTTGATTGGTACATATCCGCCTTTGTACAGCCTGCGGGTGTCAACGACCAAAGCCGTGAGCCAACACAGAGCAAAAGGGATAACAATTAATTCGCTCGATATCCATGAAATATGAATAAAGGTAGAAACAATAAAAACACGTGGAACAGTCGGCTCGGAGCGGGTGGGTGGTCAGCCACAATCGGAATTACATTGCTGCTGCGACCGACGCGAGCCGCGCGTCAACCGACGCGTGTCATCGATGCATACACATTAGGAAACTCATTCACTAGAGCAGTCGTGTACAAAGTCAAACGAAAGACGAAAAGTTTGCCGTTACCTATGGAAGCCCGTCGCAATGTCGGCGACAACATGACGTTTTATTTATATTAAACAGAATAAACCAAAAATATATTACTTAAGTGATTAAGACACCTTTAATGATGGTACGTCCGTGTGGTGACGGATTAAGAATACGGATTGTCACCACCCCATATCATCCCATGGGTGTCGTAAGAGCCGACAGAGGGACCATATTATGCATAAAACAGCCCTGTAAGGAAGGAAAACCTGATACAAACCCTATAACCCGTTTGGCCAGCGTGGTATAGTAGGCCAATTCCTCCTTTCAAAGGAAAGGCCTAGTCAAGCAGTGGACGGTTAAAGGGTTAAAGGCTGATGATGATGAATGATTTGTATCATAAAATTTAATTTAGATTGGATAACTTAAATCTAATTTACATGCAGGTTTAGATATATGTAAATATTGTCACGCACTCTAGTCACTTTAATCGAATAATAGTATATCAATTCAAATTTAGTGGCAAATCGAAAGTATAATATATGAGAAAATAAACGTATATCACGTGACTTACTACAGTCGGTCGGTTGTCAGATAGCGGGCAAATATTCGACTGGATAACAAGTACTAAGTTTCTCTGAAAAGCTTTGCAGAATAAATGATCTTAAGAGGCAACAAAACGGTGTCTCATTTCTTACCAAAAAAAGTCTTAGCAAAGTCATTTGCTGGAAATTAATTTCTGACAATCTTGTTAAGTTCGGATATTTGTAGCATTAGCTGATCTCAAGTTTTCTTGACCATTATAATGACTAGAGTAGTGGCCAACTTTTAGACGGATATTTCTGTCCATTTCATCACTAGTAAATATCTTTGGAATTAACGAAGACAAAAACTGAGAATCAAAAAATAAATTAAGCTTGAAAGTGGATTATTACCAACGATAAATATTTGTTTCAATTTGTAACATTGCAGCAATGAAAACAGAAAACCAATCAAAACCGTATTATTTTAGTGTATTGCGTCAAATGCACAAAGAATACTATTACTAATTCTACCTTTGTAACAATCACCGCACAAATGTAATGTAATTTCAACAACATTCAGCATCGAATCTGTAATTTACATTACTCGACGACTACGAAATTACATTACTCGTGTATGCTCCTAGTTCGCGCCCACCTTTAAACACATATGTAACCTTATTTGTTGGGTTTAACACAGTTGATGTACATATATAACTAGGTCAGGAAATAATTTAATAACTGTTAAATTATATTGACTGACTGATTCAATAATTCAATGAATTTGCGTTTGCAGGTAAATTTCTAACATGATTAAAGTGTAGCTGTTTTCGTTGTTAGTAAATAGTTGGTAGTTTTAGTGTTACGGAGCTTTTCTAGGTAAACAGGAGCTGTGTTGTTGCGCTTGAGTATATATGTAATAGAGTGCCGGATACCCTATCCGCTATTCCTACTCCTTCATCCAACTCCTGCTCAAATCTTTGGGTTGGGAAGAGGAATATCTTTTCCTAACCCAAACACCGGGAGCACACTCTGGTGTTTTTTGAGTGTATGAGCGGCGGTAATCGCTTACCATCAAACGGTCCGCCTATTCGTTTGCCGCCTATTAGATTAAAAGGGCTTTGGTCTTGCAGCTTCTTCGCGCTTTGCAGAAGAGCGCTGTGTAACATCATACCCATTGGTAGGTATGCTATAATTTTGCCGCTAAAATTGGCTACACTCAAGATCATTTTTTGAAAAATGAATTTTGCGAGAAACCCTTTGTGCGAAATTGAATGTTTCTAGTTTGCGTTATATGTATATTTAATAAGCCAAACATATTAAGGGTTATAAATTTTACTTTAAGGCCTTTAGGGTGAGGCTTTTATTATATCGGGAACCATTTAAAATAGTTAACACCAACCTAAATACTATGATTAAGTGGATGAGGGGTAAGACTGGTGAATGATTGATGCTTCATATTAAATTACTGAACAGAATAGTGTCAAAGCAAATCCCTGTTTTTGACAGACCTATCTAATGATACCCAACATCATTCTATAGGCCTTAGGATAAAAGTTGTTTTGTGCTATAGACGAACAAAAATAAGATTTCGTTCACATCTTCGCAGGCCGAGAATATTATTTGAGGATGGATTTGTTGAAATTGTAAGTATTTCCTGTAGTTTTACTACGGATACCTAAAGAATAATATTTATTTGTTTATAAGTATCTGTTGCTGGTCATATGCTCTTCTTTCGTTTAAAATGAAAACTTATTATTTGCGAGGTTAATTGCACTTTGCCTATAATTTTCACGTAAATGCAGGGAATAAGGTTGTCAAATTATTGAATTGATTTTTCTTCTGTAGCAACAACAGGCCGGGTATTGTCTTCTATATTAATCAGTAATAAGCAAATTAGTTTTATTATTGCAGGACTGTTTTATCCAAAAAAAATAACAATGTCAAGTACTTAGTCATCGCGAAACCAACTCGCCTCACTCGCTCTTGACCGAGGCTTTGACTAACTGATGTCCACTGTGTATACGCTGTGGTAGAATACAAATACATGCATATATTATTATGAATGACATATATCTTTTATGTGGATTCTCTATTCGAAGCTGCAAACAATTGCATCACACATTGAATAGTGAAATAAGCGAAGTTATGACCATTTGAATACCGTCAGTTTAGGAAAAACTAATGCACACCCTAGCAATGCATGCACCGTGAAATGTAAATAAAAATACTGAAATATACATTAGAATATTTCAATCTATTTATTCATTATTCATGTTATTAGACACACGGGTCAGCATTTTTATAAGGAAACTAGATGATACCCGCAGTTACATCCGCACTTACTTTTTAATTTAACCGTTTCTTCCTGAAACCGAGCGAATTTCGAGAAATTCCTCTCGCCTTCTTGCGCCCAATATTTTTGGCTGTGTGTTGTCTGTCAGTCAGTTATTAACGGCAAAATTTTAGGTAGACACATGTCTATTGATTATTTATTAATTATTAACATCTTTACAAAAGAGTAATATGGTTTCGATTTAACCTACCTCAGTCCATATTTTTAGTATTGTAAAAATATGGAAACTGTATACGATGCCAGGATCACCGAACTACGCCAATACGCAGGTGCGGCGTATAGAGGCCGCTGCAGAAATAAGCCGCGCTAACAGACAAACTTTAATAGCGCCGTCCTTTCACAAAATCTCCCCTCCCATTCCCACACACAAGCCTCTCTATCTATACAACATTGTTCACCGACCGCCGGCCACATGTTGTACCATGGAGGCTAAACGGGTTAATTAGTTCGCGATTAGACGATTCCAGCTGTCAGAATTACCTTCCCACGCGATATTAGGCATTCACTCGACTCAAATACACCTGAAATGCTTTTCATGAAATTTTATTGTCACTCAGTCTATGATTTATTTAAGTTTCACTGTCTAAATGAGAATACAAGGTATTTTTGTTATGCCTAGTGTTTATTGTTTTGAATTCTCTTTTGGGAATTTACATACATACATACATAGACTCACGCCTATTTCCCGGAGGGGTAGGCAGAGACTACGGAACGCCATTTGCAACGATCCAGACATATCTCTCTTGCTTCATTCACTCCCATCAGATTCCTCATGCATGCTCTTCTGTTCAGGGAATTTGTTCGTAAATATGTTATGTAATTAGTGTGTTGGGTAGTTTGCTAAGTCTGTGAGTAGTCTGTGAGGTGGACTGCAGTGTCTTGTCGTCACTGGATGTGACCCAACTTGTTACCGCTCTCCTCGGAATAGTAAGTTTGAGTCGTGATTAATCAAGACTTAGTGAGCTTCGTACCTGTTTGCTTTGGACGTCATCTCGGTGCAGGGTGACTTTAGATTTGGATAACTTTAACATATACAGTACATAATTCTCTACGGATTTCAAATCTGAAATTCTATGGTTGGTGTATTTTATTAATTAGGTCTAAATATCAGAATTTTGCTTGCGTAGACGTCATTCATACTTTATTCTTCATTTCTCAATAATGTTCCCAAAAGACATGTGAAGTCTGCCAGTTCACACTTAGCCAGCGTGGTAGTATATGGCCTTTCTCATGGTGAGAAGAGGCCCGTTCCCATCAGTGGGACAGTTTATGTTCAGGATCGATGATGATGAAGATGAAACGTATTTGTGGTTATCGCGGTAAAAAAAAATTACACACACCAGCCTCTTGCAACATGAAGTAGTGGCAAATAGTCATACTTTCGCATTTATAATATTAGTACGGATGAAATGAATACAGATGAATGATGAAATGCAAATTTTAAGGGGTTAGATATAATGACCACCATAAAATGCTTTGATACTCTTAGTTCTTTAACCAAAAATATATACTTTACACCAGAAAAATAAAGTCAAAATGATAATAGTACTAGCTATTTTAGTCACCACTGCACTTCAAATTGTATTCGAACAATAAATGTAGTAAATGATCACCAAATAAATAGGTTTTGTTAGGTTCTCTTGTGACACTTAATTCAAAATTCAAAAATAGTTGACAGAGCCCTGCGAAGCAGGGCTCTGTCAACTTAGTTTATGAAAGTAGGTGGTGTAACCAAATCCAATTTAGGTGTTGGTATTTCATACAACTAACAAAAAACTTTCGTTATAATTTTACAATAAAATGCTGGTTTAATTTTAGTGGTAATTTACTACTTTTGGGTTAACAATGATTTATTCGGAGTCATTTTGCTTAAATAGGATAGCGAAATGTTAAAACTTTGGTTATAATTTTACATTAAAATGGGGGTTCATTTTGGTGATCATTTACTATCTTTGTCTGTTATATGTTACTATATCTGGTGGTAAGTTAAACATAAGCCAAATTTTAAGTCTTGTTAATATCACTGTCATAATCATCATCTTTTCAGCCTAGAGACGTTCTCTGTTGAATATAGGCCTCCACCAAGGCTCTTGAGCCGCCTGCGTCCAACAGAACCATAAAAGTATAGTCATGTTTTGTAATAAGTAGTTATTATTTTCA
Organism: Euclidia mi; assembly: GCA_944739405.2. NCBI lineage: Eukaryota > Metazoa > Arthropoda > Insecta > Lepidoptera > Erebidae > Euclidia > Euclidia mi. The sequence goes on from OX123184.2 coordinate 86,682,965, forward strand.
AAATGGGCTTACAACTGTAGTTTACGCTACAGTTTAGTCGCAGTATATGATGTGTAGACTTCCTCTGCTGTTGGCATTGTGCCTATACGAAACTATGTGCAATAACATTGTTTACAAGCAGCTTGGGGAATATATTTGGTGGTCGTGAGGCTCTCGGTTATGCTATGTCTTACAATCTTTCACAGCATAATATCTGGCTACGCTAGGGATACCAGACTGTAGCAAGAGCTTTTCTACATTGAAGTAGAGCGAAAATATATTGCTGTATAAACTAGATCTTTCGCGTTTTAGGAAGAGACATCTTAAAAAGCATACCTCGATGGATGGGTGTGATACGTACAAAAGTTGCTTTGTGTTCTGTTTATGCAAGATGAGAGGAGAGACCGACAGAGTGATACGCAGGGGATCTCTGGTTGGAGTCCACGGCACGCACGAATGACTTTTCGTACTGCAGTTATTATCGCTTACTTAACAGTGAAGATTAATATCGTGAGGAAATATGTAATGAGAGTGCTCCATAATTATCCACTTTTGGCCTGTGAAAAAGAGCATGGCTTTATCCTTCTCTTAGTGTTAACAGACCCGTGCTAAGCAATGGGACAGTATATATTTAGAGTTAATGATGATGATATAAATATATAGCATATTATATTGAGCCACCACCGCCGTTACCGTCCACTGGTAACAGAAAACTACATATAGAAACAATAACTTCCCTTTACTCGTGAATTGGACCATGGCCACAGAGATATCTAATAATCAAACGCAAATTTATACCACAGCACCGTTTAGTCAGGGCAAATATTTCAGTGTAAGGTTGAATGTCTAAGATTCTGCAAGTATTTGAAGGAAATTAATATATGCGAGTATGTCATTAAGGCGGAATATCGGAAGAACGTAGAGTTGAAGTATGTGTGCGGAGGATTGAGCATTCCTCGCAAGCCTTCGCACTTCGCAGGTATCTACGGAGAATACTGCATTCTAGCAAAACCAAATTAGTTCAAGTGCAGAAGAAAATAAACAGTATATTTTTTGAGTTGGTAAACTTATACATTTTGCGCGCGGTCTAAGTGAATATGAGTGTGTCAGAATCAGGGAAGCTTCCTATAGTGTAGAGACAGTTTTGATAAATAAAAGAGACAACTATCAAATCATACTTTCATTTATTCAGTTTGGCACAAGGATATATCTTTAGATTACGTCGTGATTCTACATTTACATTTACAGCCCAGTTCGCAAAGCAAAGACATAGAACCAAGAGAAAAAACGGGCAATAAAATTCTTGATCATTCTTTTCAATAACTATGTATATATAACAATAATTAACAAACAGTGGTATAGCCAATTTATATCAAATATCAATGTTGTGGGTAGTTTTATATTACTAGAAAGGTCTGTCTTACATGATAAGCATTATTTAGCATCAATACAATTTACTAAATGCTTACCACAGGTATATACCTAATGAATCTCATTGATACGACTTGATCCACAGTATATTATTCTATCCTATATTACAATCTATAATATCTCACAAACGATCAAACTACCCACAACACAATACCAATAAGATAATGATTACACTATCTTACATTGTTTCCTAGATGATGAAACAAAAGAACAAGCAACACAGAATATTGGAACACAGTGGCAATTAAATAGTCAGAACCATATCGTACCTGAGCCGTCGTCGAAGGAGAATAGGACGAGCTAGCCGAGCCTGTCGACTTATATAGGTACACCTTATTTACACGTTTGACAGTTCAACTGTCAAACGTCATGTCAGTGTCATTTAGTTGCCACTATCCTCTTACATATTATGTATAAATACTTGGATATCAGTAATTTCAGCCCAAAGCCTAGATATTATTACATATCTCTCAAGTGCAAGATATGATTATAAACACATACATGTAGAATGTATTTGTTTAGCAAGAAAATAGTATGATTGAATAGATATTGTGCAACTCGTGTAGAAGTAGTCGTGTTATCCAGAAGGGCTGGCGCTGAACAAAAAGCAATAGTGTCATTTACGCAGCCACGTCGACTCGTAGGCGGAGACTTGGATACGCGTATGTGTGAGTAGGCTCAGGTAACGTGTTTTCTTTACATTACACACAGATGAACGAGTTTCACGGTTCACCTGCTGAGGGCTTTGTGTCTGCACCTCGCGCGACACCATCAAATTCATGGCGAAATGTGGGTGTAATATTACACCTCTGCTTACCCCTTTGGGAAACAGGCGTGAGTCTATATTTTTTTTTATTAAAAACCCCATTAAGCACTGAGAGCATCTCTATATCCAAGTCTAATTCTGTTCTAATGAATCTATTATCATAACACAAGTCAAACGGTCCCACTGGTGAGCAGATTCCACTTCACCATAAATGCAACGTTGTACTCTTGTGTGCGTAACTGCCCGTGTTGTATATGCCTCAAGTGACCACACACTGCGGATGTGTGCGTCAAATGCGTTTTATTTGTTTTGCTAAAACCATTCACCTAGTCTCACCGAGCGTGAAAATGTTTTATTTTCAAATGTATATTTCACGCTAGAGGTAAATACGCAGTATTTCCTGTTGGCATGCGAGACATTTGTACACTTGAAATATATTAATATGATGAAGCACGTACGTAGTTACGCAATCTCATTAGTAGGCTTTCATAAATGTGCTCTATTACTGGCCGACGCTATGATAAAGCCCGCACCGCCAAACATCACGAGGAAAAAATCAAATAAACAGCTCTGTGCCAATCCATTAAGTGAGTTAGTGATGTTATATAATTGTTGTGTTGTTCAAGCATAGAGCACACATTAACTTCAATTATAGATAACAGGGACGGACGACATTCCTTTTTCGAATTCACGAATAAACCGACCTAATAAATTAATCAAGTGTTCGTATGTGGTGACCGGCAGTAAGCTACCGTTGAGCGCCGGCCGGAGTGCCCGTAAATGTTCGCCTGGCTCCCTAAACGTTCTCATAGATAAGCGCCTTGTGCAGGTATTGACTGCTAGCGCACATTGACATAGTACATACACGATGTCAGCTCGAGGCGGGCGTGGGTCGTTGTACGTCGGCAATAATCCTGGGATTATATTCTCGCCTCTACCAGAGCTAAGTTTCTTGTGCAAGAATGTCAATCAGAGTCGAACGGAACGAAGCAACGGACAGGAAGTCTTCGGTTAGTAATTAGGAATCCGTCCGTGAATGCATTTAATTGAACTCCGTGCGGATGAATGCTGGCGAATGTAGCTCAACTGTAGCGCACGCTTCGTGTGTTTAACGCTAGCGTAATACATTTAGGTGTTTTGCTGAGCTCATGAACAAAAGAACACCACGGCATGCAATGCATTTTGAATGTATTTATTTCTAGCACTTTATTCAATTTTGCTGTGCAGTTGCTTTATATTTGCCTGGATTAAAGCAAAAATATTTCAGAGAAGCGTTGCAGTAGTTCAGTTGATACGAGAAAATAAGTCGAGTTATTTTTTACAATATCTTCGAATGGATTGCAATACTCAAAATAACATTAACACACGGAAAAACAGTCTTTAGTATTTCAGCGTTTCTGGTCATTGGGATTATAATTGAAAACAATTCACTATAGTATTATATTTTCCGTGAAACAATACTTATATTTATCCAACGGGACTAAATCGCGTAGTTATCCGAAAATAAAGGTGAAATACCTTCTATTTAGTGCGATGTTTCAGCGTGAATTACACCTGCCGTGATTACAGGATCGACCGGCGCGGTAATTGCACGATTGAAATCTATAACACAAATATCAGTGTGTGTAGTATCGAATGTTTCAAAGTATTTATTTAAACAATGCTGAATTGTAAGCACATAAAACCTAAAGAAAGGTACCATATATGTATATTCCGCTAGTTGTGAGTAATTTCTCGATAGGTAAATTTTTCATACATTTTTTAAATGCGTCTCCTAGCACAGTTTTGGAAACTGTATGATATCGTTTTGTGATATTGAATCAGACTAGACCCCTGTGAACTAACTAATCATAGCATCTTTATTAAAGAAATACAAATATTGATATATATTTAGCATTGCCATACAACGTGGCAATGCTGCCAGCGTTCTGGGCACGCTCCCAGTCGACGGCGATGTGGAGGACTTTTATGACGCCCTCTAAATTATTTTCTTTTTTCGTTTTATTTGTTTTGTATATACATATTTCGTTGGATAATATTTTAACATTTATGTTTAATTAAATAGGTATTTAGTGGTATCTAAATAATATTATGTACTTAGATTGTTATGAAAGTGGGTAGTTTATTTAAACTACTTGTAAATATAGAAGCAATTGCATTTGCTGGCTCAACTATAAAAAATCTGTTAGTAAATATTATTATTATTATGAAAAAAAAATATTGATATTATTCCGGCATCAATAAATTATATCTATGTAGCTAAATAGTAAAGTCGATTACTTCAATTTTCCAGTGTTCTACTCATAAAGCAGTGTGTACATCGACAAAGGCAATACAGGGACGGAGGAAATCCTATCAATTAAGTTTGTACGTGTCTGATACACGCTCACCACAGCACAGCTACCAGTTACGTCATCGATCGCAGGTACCGTATCTATCTATAAACTAAAGTTCTCTTCAGTGTTACTAGAAGGTGTGGTCATAGGAATATACGGCCGTAAATAGAAGTAATGAATTTGTAATATTCGGAAAAAGGTGAAACGGCTTCTTAGAATAAAATACATAATTATCCTGCTAACGTTTCAAACTAAACGCTTGTATCGGTGGTAAAGCTGGTAGTTGAAACAAAATGCTCATTTTATATTTAATTGACAATAATATACATAAAATTAAACCTAACGCAAATTCTTGTCAACTGAAATAAAAAGTTATATATTTAAAACACCTACCTATTTTCCTAATAAAGCAAAACGAACATCCAAAGTGAATATGTTAACCTCATTCGTTGCGTACGCGAAATTTGTTGAGGCTATATCCGTGTGGGGAAGGAAGAAATTATTATTGTTTTACTACACATGAGCAAGCCTAAAAATGCTATGATTTTATTCTTGATATCGCTTCAATCGTAAAAAAGGCTTTTTAAAAACACATTATCCACTGTATAGGTTTTTCCATGCACGTTTGCACATTCCCAAGGTAAGAGTGCTCGAAAAAATACGCCATTAAAGTCTGAGTGCATTTATGGACTATACGGTACTTCCTGTTCGAACGAGAACATACTAGTGTAGTTCAGTGTGTTGCAGATTCACATGCATTACCGTTATATACGAGTCACCTACAGTGACAGCGTGTGTTACACGGAGACGAGGAGATGCATACTCTTCGCTACATATGCGGTTTGTCCCGAAGGTATAACACCTTCGGGACAAACCGCATGATTCAGCACTCACCACCGTGTCTCATCTCGATCGTCAGCCGTACCTCGCGTACGACCTAATTAAAAAAAACAAAGAATCCCTTCGTGATATAAATGCGTACGTTATAAACGTCTTCGATGTTTGAAAGCTCTAAGGCTTTGTTCACAATTCTATATGAGGTGAGTGGATTTGCGGAGAGCCGCACTTTCTATTGGATTCTCGTACAGGTATTTATTTACTTTAATAGCTTTACCGTTTTCTGTGAGGGCGCGCTCCATTTTATAATGTACAGTGAGTAACGATAAAAGGTAAGTAAAACGCCTTATTTGTTAGTACAAAATTTTGTTCCCTTAATATTTCATTCGCTATTAGCCTTCAGCAATTTCCGTTCCCTTTAAAATATTTAATTTTAACCCTTTAAATCTCCTTAGACGTACGATGACTCTTTTGAGAAAAATACTTTTCTTAAAAAAAATCCTGTTCTGGTTGGTTACACGATGAGAGCTCAGGATGGAGCGAGCGGCGGCCGCGGGACGGACCGCTGCGTTTGCAATAATTGCATTAGTTCGTCTCACTCTGAGTCTTGAGGAGTTCCAGCTTCATTACGAGCTAATGCGCCACTCACTACTTTGTTGTTCATGCATATGGATGCGTCCAATATAAAACGTAAGCCTCGACTACTCAAAGCGATAACTCTCGTAGATCTAGCTCTTCCTTGTTGTAAACGACTATATTAAATGAGAATACGCAAATGAATGTATACATAAACAGCGAGTTAATAGGCAGTATAACTGATGGGATGGGTGGCTCCGTATCGGCTTAGCTTCACCGGCATCATTGCACGATGAGACCAATAGACTTGATACACGTCTTTAATTATGTTATAGAGTTCAGAACCTTAGTGCAGTGTGCTCTGGGATTACCACATTTACTTGCGGTGGCTTTATCATTTTTATACAACTCTTGGAAATTGCAAGTGGTCTTACGAGTGCAGTTTGCCCGTTTTCTATCGAAGTCTGATATTGGAAGAATGGATTGTTGGTGGGCGATGTGTAAGTTTGCAGAACTTTCATTAGACATCGTAGAGCAAAAGAATCTATCTGTGACGTAATTCATAGTTACGTAATGCTTACTTTATTCAGAGCTCTTACGATGTCGAGGAGATTTTCTTGTTTAAAAATAACTCGAAATTGGTTATTTGTATTTTTTTTTATGTAATAATAGGCGGCAAACGAGCAGACGGATCGCCTGATGGTAAGCAATTACCGCCGCCCATGGACACCCGCAACACCACAGGAGACACAAGTGCGTTGCTGCCCCTTGGGGTTGGGAAAAGGGATAGGATAAGGAGTGGGATGAGGGAGAAGGAGTAGGGGATAGGGCCTCCGGCACTCTCACTCACCGAACGAAACGCAACAGTTTAGGTACTGTTACTTTACGTCGATTTTCTGTGAGAGGGTAGTACTTCCCCGGTCGAGCCGGCCCATTCATGTTGAAATCAGCAAGGCTCTACTACCAAAAGAAATAATTTGGGAAATAGATTCATATTAGTACAAATCGGATGAAACAAAATATAATATTTTTCGTTGGTGGCTACGGATGGCTTAACTGTAAAGTTAGGCGCTGTTCCGCCGTTTAGTATAGTGAGCTACTCTGTTCTTTGTGCCCGCTGTCTGAAGATTGTAAAATCTCTCGGAACACAAAGGATATTGCAGTTGTCTTTTTAAGAGCTCAAATATTTTTCTATTTATTCCTTTCAACTTGAGCAATTTTAAACCTTTGTATACTTTGTAATTGTACAGACGAGTTTATAGGATAGTCGTGAATATTTGCTTGTAGTTGCTACGTCATAAGTGATCGAGTGTACAAGCTAGAAGTTGTTCGAGAGAGAGGTCGCCTCTCTGACGAAAAGAGTGAGCGCTATTGTGCGTTCTCAATGACAACTTAACTAAAAACAACTTAACTAAGAGCGCGCTCGAGGACAGTTTGGCGATACTTCACAGCAGCCGATGACACTCAACACTCCACAGATGCTAAAGCATTTGAAATGCGAATTTAACTTTGTGTTATTCTAGATAATTTACTTGAACAGCTTTTCAAAGTTCAGTTCAATCGTCAAGCCGCGAACCACTAATATTTTGTCAGATGTTAGACTACGCCAAGACGAAAGACTTAAATGCAACCAGAATACCGGTAGGGTGATAACGTTCTCTAAGCTGGGACTTGTTGTCAATGTAAGACTCTGGACTTGTACCTGTATTTTCGATATCTTTCAATTTATCTGAAGCAGAAAGTACTGCGTTTGGCATATAAAAAATGCACTATCTCTAGCATGGCAAAAAGAAATGGGGTCCTTTTAAAGCTATAGGGGTTTGTAACTTAGTGTCAACACAATTTGTTTTATTTTTATTTTTTTGTTTTAACACAATAGCAATTTGGACTCACTAAAATAAGAAATAGCCCAAAAATATGCTAACAGTCCAAAGATATTCCTCTCTATCTATAACATGCCACTTGAAATGTAGCAATTCTAATGTGGGTGGGACAAATCCAACTTAGAGTATGTAGTGTTGATTCATATATTATGGTGTATGTTTCTACGTGACTAACGTTTATCTTGAATTGCCTTGTCACAGTCTAGTAGTGGTATCTATTTAAATAATTTATGCGGGGCTTACACGCTTAATTACTGCCTGAAAATACAGTTACAAGTCTAGTTGTTACTAATACTAATGATTTTTACCACATTGGTGCTATGATTTTAACGACTGGCTATTAATAATATAATATATGTATTACTATTGACTTCCAAAGGTTTGTTGAAAGTATGTTACACTCACATTTCAGTAAGTATATTTAGATATGTAGCTGTCCCGAGTGAATGCAAATTCAATATGACAATTTACCATCCTGAATTGTAGAGTTTTCCTGTCAGCATTCTTCAATATTTTGACGAAGTTTTTATTCCTCTCAAATTGTATGGATTTAAAATTACAGAATCTACGTCAAGCGTTTTAGTCAGCGAGCCGAGGCGCATTCATTCACATCTGTTTATCTCTTCGTGTCTCATAACAGGACAGAAAAATAATAACAAATCTCTACAGTAGTTACATGTACAAGTGTACACGTGTACTCGTGACATAACGTGGAACACTTCGCAACTGTCAGTACTGCCAAACGTTGTCTCGCGCTTTCGAGTCAGCAATTAGCGGCAGTCAATACGTGCGCCAGTTATTCGGTGTGACGTCACAAGCTCTCTCGCTATAGTGCCGTCATTAACCTATGGCTAGTGAGCTCTGTGGCCTGAAGTATGAACTAACGTGACGGCCACGCATGAAGGATGATCTGCGCTAGGAGCTTGGTTGCTTTATACTTGTGTTAGGGGCGCCACAAAGGTAACTTTTGTCTTTGTATTACGCCACAAAGGTAGCTTCTGAGGTTTATTTCAGTCCGTCTTTTTCAGTTGTCAAGCAAGCTGCTAACCTTTTGAAGGATAAGAAAGTCTAATTACAGAACACCAGTATAAAGCAAGATACATACAATAAATGATTTTAAACTTTCGCCATTTGTATACCTATATGTTTCAACCGCTTCGACAATATTAGTTTTTTTATGAATTTGGGAGTCATTAAATTTATAATTCTATTTCCCTTATTATCTATTTCTTTCCATCGGTTGCCTGGAAGAAAGGTTGCCTGGAAGAAGTCGCTTTTAGCAATATGGACGCCCATTGTGCATTGTATTTGTACTTCTTCTTTTTCTCTTCTAACTCTGTAATGTAACTTGTGGTGTACAAGAAAGAATTATCTAATCTAGTCTAATCTAAACATTCCTTTGCTATGCTCTTCCAGAAAATCTTCAAAACCACTCGTTATTTTGGTAAAGCACGTAAGCCTTAGTACGCATAAAATGAAAATTAGTTAGAAGATTTAATATAAAGAAATGCAGACATAAAAATTTTCCTTATTTTTATGTTTTATGGATACCTTTAAATCGCTCTTAATCGTTGTTTAAAAATATTGTTAAAATCTTTACCTTCCTGCGTTCAGCATCCAGCAATATTCTATATATAAATACCAAGTTTCTTTAACATCGGTTCATTCAGTTCCTAAACAGAATAGTTTGCATGGAATACCTCGCAGAATGGGCACCCTTAAGAATACTCGCTTCTCTATCTCAATACAGCTGCAATGAACTCTTATATCGAACCTAATATTGCGTATAACTGTCTGCCTGCCCTCAATGAACTCTTCTACCGAAGCTAATATTGCGTATAACTGTCTCTGCCCTAGATGTGCGAATAGGTAAAATGTAACGATGAGGCGATAATGCGTTGATGGGCGATACAGTTAATTGCGCCACTTGGTTATAATGGCGACACGTTGTCAATATTCATGCGAACTCAGCTGTGGGACGCGCCTCTGTGCGCAAGTCAGGAGCGAAGGCTGAAAAATCGCAAGGTTGAATCTTAGACTACGCTTTCCAATTTATATTATAATACATAGCTTTTCTTAAAGCTAAGCTTTTATTCAAATTTAGTACTTACGTTATGTAACGACGTAACTATCCGACAATGGCACCGTTTTTAACTGACCGAATAAAGGAGGTGGTTCTCAATTCGACTGTGTACCAGACTGTGCCCAAAGCACAGCCACAGCTCACGATTCGGTTACTACTTGTGTAACACAGGTTTTGATATGTACGTTGTGTATTACAATATATTCAGGTCTGTTTACCGTAGTATATCGTTATCATGCAAATTTATTATAAGCAAATATTTGCTCTTACACGCCGCCGCTTCATACAATTTCTAAGCAACTGATTAGTTGAAGTGTCGCTACATGTACTCAAGCTGCGGAATTCGTTCATTAAGCTTTCTATGGTATCAGCTGTAGCATTGGTCATTCATCGAATTACACGTGATGATCTAAATAGAAAATTTTATGTCTTATAGAATAACCTCTTGTGCAGTTGTGGAGCTAATATTTTTTTAATTTTCGTAATATTACACCCAAATTTTGCCAAGTCATGAATTTTAGGTCCCACGTAATAGAGGGCGAGCCTATTGTCGTAACCGGGTGTAATGTCGTAAACATTGCCAGACTCCGTGCTGCTACTGAGAATTCGGCAAATGTTAGCAACACTTTTGCCCGACGCGTACGCTATCCAGTGGATCACGGAGGCAGTCATATTATTATATCGAATTGAAAAGTCAATTGAGCTCTTATCCAGCCTATTTTCATAAATTTCAGTAATCTATAGAAAACTTAATATGTTTGTATTCCCTGGGTATTTATTAATTAAAAAAAAGGCTTATCATTCGACATACAACTACACGTAGTTTATGTTAAGTATAAGCAGATTCCTTCGAGCTACCGGGCTTGACAAGTTGTAGATCGCTTCGCTCCCACTGCAAACTAAATTAAAGCTAACAGAGTCCATCAAAGTGGTGTTCAAGATCTTTACAAAGCGCTATCAGTAGCGAATTTCTTAGTGTACTATCAACGTAAGTTATTTTGCTCTGTTATTGCAGAGCTCTGCAGAACGTAATGGCTGTCAGTGTTAAGGAAGGCGGAGGAATAATGATAGCTTGTAGTTATTTATAGGGAAACATGTTTGTAAGCTATTTTTCAGTATTGCATTGCTTGCCTTGATCGGAAAGTGAATAATTAAGCGCTTGTCGCAGTATAGACGTTGGTCGCAAGTCAGTTCACATCACGCGTTTTCATATAAAAATCGAAGTGCGGTCAACCGCATGTGGCACGCCGTATTGGGACCAGCCGCTAGTGCGTTCACGCTCTGAAGCCATCTGCTCCATAATGATACCTTATTGTTTACCGCATATATCAATCGTTCAGTATGTCTTGTGTGAAATTCCACTTTGTAACACACACTTATCAGCATCAGGTTGACGGTGGGGCTAAAGGCGAGGCAATGCTAATCCAATTTCGAGGCGATACCCGTGTGCCTACCATTACTATTCTACGCCCTAGAAAAACAAGATACTTTATGAAAAAAATAAGATAAAAAAGTATGCGAATAATGAGCTTGTTTATCACCTTCGAAAAATGGAGTCGTGTTGTATTTCGCTTACTCTTATCTCTTGCGAGGCACACACGACTTTCATGTACATTTTTTCATCCTGCTGCGAGGCATAAAATAGGCTATAAAGCAGCGAACGCCCGACGTCGCACAGCGTTCGGTCGCGGGCCTCAGAGACTATTGTGTTACTATCCATTTTTTTAGATTTTAGATTTGTTTTTGCCATAAGCTCCATACAAAATATGTCAAACACGAACCTCGAATCTCAAAATTCAGGGATCGATCGAATATTGAAACCGGACGTCAGTGAGATAGGATGCGTATCTATCAGAGATGAGCGAAGGAACTGAGCGGTGTGTGACGAAAACAAGCACAATAGAATCTCTTTATATCCCTAACTTCGCTCTGCGTAAGTTTAAGTTAACAGTTGGCTGACGTACTCCTTATGAAGCCAAGCTACGCCGTAGAGCAATGGTGACAAGATACTAATTACTGCACTCGCCCAATGCACTGATTCCTACTCGGGTTTTCCGCACTACTTAAGTTATAACTTAGAGCAGTTTCAGACTAGCGTTTTATACGCGCGTATAAGCTCGTTTTTGGAAGCGCATGTAGGCCCATATAGGCGCGCCTTTTGGCACACGCAAATCTCGTACGAGCGTTGACGCGATTGTAAGCTCGTATATGACCGTTTACGCGAGTCCGGGTTTTTAAAGCGCGTAATGCAGCGCGCGTGTAAGCGCGTATGGTGAAACGACTTTATACGCGCAGAAAAATTCGCTAATCTACAACCGCCCTTAGTATTAGCGCTGAAATTCAATGTTCCTCATGCGATGCGATAGTGACAAATCACGAGTATGACACCTTATAGACTATGTTTGTTTAATGAAACAGTTGTCACTAATTTAAACAAATCAGTACGTGTTTATTCTCATAAATCTCTCCCAAAAGCCTGGTACCGCCTGTGTCAATGCGGTAACATACTAAGATAACTACCAATTAGCCGATAGTGCTTTGTACAACAAAACAATTAGAGACACACCCCCGAGTACACAACTTGGAACAAAATATAAATAGAACAATCATTTGTGTAAATAGCCGCCCAATTTTGTGTGTAAATGTTTTCAAGTACGTACGTTTCAATTGAAACGAGCAGGGTAAGATATTGGAAAAGGTCTTTTGAAATTCAGAATTAGGAATGCGTTCGAAAATGGTGATACAGGGTGACGATCACAGTTGATGTAAGGCAATTGCCTCGCGCCTGACCACGTTGGAATGAACGTACCTTCGTGGCAAATTGGCTGTGTTTAGGCTTCAATAGCCCATCTCCACATGTGTGTCATGATTTCGGCCGAGAATTTGTGGAAAGTAGCACGCGCTGCAGGTTATTAAACTTTATACAACCCTGGAAAGTCCTGCTGTGTCAGTTTGGGTGTTTAGCTTCAGATAATATAATATTACAGAGACATGGTTTCACAAGTTTAGAATACTAAAAAAACTAGTAATAACCAATTTTATATAACACTAGAAGATGCCCGCGGTTACACCCGCGTTATTTAAGGCTACTGCTCCGCTCCCGTCGCTCATAGCGTGATGTTATATAGCCTATAGCCTTTCTCGGTAAATGGGCTATCTAACACTGAAAGAATTTTTCAAATCGGACCAGTAGTTTCTGAGATAAGCGCGTTCAACCAAACAAACAAACGAACAAACAAACAAACAAACTCTTCAGCTTTATATATTAGTATAAGATGTAACGGTAAGTCCGGCAGTGACGTAGAAGATTTTTATATTATCTGTCGGTCGCTGTCGGATTATTTCAGAAGTGAATAAAAATTATATAACTTAATAAACTCCGACACTAGAATTGGACACACACTCACACGAAAAACAAACAATAAAAAATATATTACCTTGCGAAATGAATTCACGTGATTCAGTTAGACTAGTAAGATAACGGGAAAACCAGTTGACTGCACGGTTGGCGTAGTGGTTTAAGCGGCCAAGGAGCAAGTATACAGCGGCAGCTTAGCCGCTTGTCACGACGCCAAGTGTTGTGGGTTCGACGCCCACACGAGAAAACGCTTTGTGTGATCCATACATTGTTGTTTAGAATCTGAGTGTTAATTTTATGTTTGCAAGGATCCCCGCGACACATGATTTTTTATTTAAAGTTAGTGACATTTTGCTTAAAAGACGAAAAATATTACTATGATTAAACTTTAGCAAAGTGTATGTGATAAAGCATATCAGAAGACAAATTATTGATTGGCATTTTTTTTGGGACTGGTCCCACCCGCATTCCCACTACTGTGTCACCTGTGTAGCCAGGTTCAGCAGCAGTGACTATTGATGACAACGAGTTTTGACACTCGTAAAGTCCCGGGGAAAGTTAAACTGTCTTGGAACTCGCAACAAACTTGATCAGAAGTATATGGAGGAGTTGGAAAATAAACAATCCACTTCCCTCCTTAACAAAGCGGGAGACAAGCAACGAAGAGATATAATAGTGAGAAAAGATAAGCACCGCGGACATGAGCATCATGGGGGCCTAAATTGTGAACTAAACCTGTTTCCAGTAATATGTATGGCAGTAACACCTAAACGCACGGAAATTCGTCCTACTTGCCACAAGATCCGTATAGTATACTACTCTAGAAGTTACCTCTAATTCGTTAAGCATTATATTACGTTCGATTTGCCAAAGACTACACTCACATAGAATGTCATGAGCAGAATGTTCACAATAGTTGCCAGATGTTGAACATTGGCATAACGGTGAATCAAGTAGCTTAAATGCACAACACTATAACCGAAAGATTTCAATACATGACAGAACTTCAAGGAACAGTCTGTCCAGTGACCTCCGTGTCAATGATAAATAGGACTATCTTTAATTAAAGCTTAAAGTCATGGCACACTGTACCGGGACCATAACGGTACAGACGCAGCATGGCACTGACTCAATTAGGTACTGGCAAGCGCGGTGACTATGAGCTAGTTGCTGGGTTGTAGCCGTGTCGTTACGGTGCCTGCACAAAGTTCCATGAACTTATGGACGATTTCAAAGTAGCGTAGTTTTTTCTCGCTTTGCAAGCTTCATAATACCGGACTTGCCATTATTATTGTTGTTATGAAACAAGCTTCCAAAACCGAAATCATACGCGCGCATGAAAAGCTAGACTGAAATCGCTCTAAAAAGGCTAACTAAATTACTATGAACAGATATCACTTGAGCACAAACTCCAATGGGATGCAAGAATCCAATTATTCGCGGGTTTGAATAATGTTGTCACAATTTATGCAACATATACGAAGCACGACACCTGTGAGACAGAATAAAAGAGCTTTTCTTATATTTGTCGACGTGACACTAGATTGTAGTGTTGCTTGCTAACATTATGATGATAGAATAAGTAAGCCACAAATATAACCTTATTAAGTCATCTAGTCCAACCTCTCTGACGTAAGCGAGCTGTGTACTTGTGTAGTGGCGAAACATCTGTGACTGTCAAATAAATATTGTCACTGTTCTACGTAATGTGTTTTCACTTCGTATACATAAATTCATTTACGCTCACGTCTTTTCAAGAATTTGGTTTTGTCATATCTTTTTTATTTTGGAGAATTTTGTGTACAGCTATGATATCACCTGATGTAGACGTTAGCGACGTCACTATTTTGAGAACTGGCCATGAAAATGTCTTGAGTATAAAATTTATAGGGCGCCCACGGCTACGCCCGCAATATTTTTTAATTTACCCGTTTTGCGCGATCCCGTGGGTATTTCGAGAAATCCTTTATTAGTGCACCCCTACGGTCCCCAAGGAACATACATGCCAAATTTCAGCTTCTTGCGTCCAATATTTTTGGCTGTAGCTTGTCTGTCAGTCAGTCAGTAACTCACGGATTTTATATATACAGATTAACTATTTAGCTGTTTGATATTGCGTGCCGCTTGTGCCGCTTACTGCCACGACGTACTCATAGTCCATAATTATTCGAATTTTTTACGTATCCATGATGACGAAAAATTTTCGAATACGATGAAAACGTAACACTAACTATTAAACAAATGACGGTTTTAGAAAAAAGAATTCCATGTTTTTTATATAAAATTAATTTGTAATTAGAAATATCAGCCAAAAAATACATATTTTGATTTGAAATGGCCAGTACAGCAGAACGGCAATTTCATAGGAAGACCTATTATAATAAAGCTGAAGAGTTTGTTTGTTTGGTTGAACGCGCTAATCTCCAGAACTACTAGTTCGATTTGGATAATTATTTTTGTGTTAGATAGTGCATTTATTGAATAAGGCTACAGACTACATAACATAACGTGGGTATAAGAACAATGGGTGCGTAGCAGTAGCCCTAAATAATGCGGTTATAACCGCAGGCTCATCTAGTTAAATATAACTTTTATGGTACCTACATACCATTTGGTGGCGCATATGGCCCCCCCTGTGGGATCTCCACCTTGTCGTGGTAGGGGGCCCAGTAACCGTGGCTTGGACACCCGCGGTGAAGCTAAGAGAGATCCCGGGAGTGGACGCTCCGCGTGGGCTTGGAAGGGGCCTGCACAGGATGCGTCCAAAGGTGCGGGTGCGGGGGACAGTTCTGCCTGTCCCTCGCAATCGGGTACGGTCGTGGGAGGAGAGCGTGTCGGTGTTGCGTTGCCGAGCGCCCTATCTCCCGCAACCAAATGGGGGCGCACCATTCGATACATTGCGGTAGGCCGCAGAGGAACAGGAGATGTGATGTTGTCAGGTTGCCGTCCTTCCTATCCCCTGCGGCCGCTAGATGTGTTGGCGGCGAAGCCCAACACCTTCATCCGCCGCCAAGGAGGTTGTGGCCTTCAGGGTGCCAGGGTAGAATGCTGACCCTCTGGCGCCTCAAGATAGCTTGGAAGTATGCGCTGTGCTTTTAGTGGGTATTACGGCCTTGCACTCCAGACGTGGAGTCCCACATACCCTTTCCCCTCCCCCCGCTTTTCATCCTGGTGGTGCATATGAAAATTATGTAAACGCGGTTGCTTACCCTTACTATCAATTACCAAATGAATGAAAAAAACACCTATCTAAGTTGAAGTGATGTTGGACAGAGAACCGTTGCCTGTCTACAACAAGGCATCTTGGAGTTTTCGGACAACGTTACTAGTTCGTAGTAGTAAATGCAGCGATAGCCTAGTGGAGATACCAACAGACTGCCATGCAGAGGGTGTGAGTTCGAATCCACGGCGCGCACCAATGAGTTTTTGGAGTTATGTTAGTATTGTTAATTATTGCTTGTCCCGTGCCTCGAAGAGCACGTTAAGCCGTCGGCTGTCATGAAGATCTTTGACAGTCGTTATAGGTCGTTATACCTCTAAATAAATTACTGACATTGATCTAAGCAATCAGGGATGCATGGGAGCGCAATAACATCTTAGAACTCCCAGCTAACCTCACCTGCCCATGGTGCATCCTGCCGACCAGCGAACGAGGCTCTGGCGACCGACTAACGGCGGTATAATCGTTGCAAATAGGCGTAGCTAAATATAATAGATCGGTGACGGGCAGCAGCGTCCCCGGTGCGAGAAGCTACGCCCTGCGATCACCAACACGCATGCCCAGCGTGGTGATTACGGGCAAAACCTCAATGGCACATACGCTTACGCAATGGCCCCCAGTTCCCGGTCGCCCCGCTATTACTGGCCAAGGCGGCGGACATGGTAACGGCGGGGCAGGGGGTGCGGAAAATTCCCGGGTTACGGTAGGCTGCCAACACCGACTGACCATGGCTATGTATAACGGATGCACGCTACGGCTCGACGAACATCTGGCACAACTAGAAGAGGAACTGATGTACATAAGGTGGCATGTTTGGAACTGAAGTACATAAGGTGGCATGTTTTGGGTCAACTTCGAGAGGGAGGCTTGCAGAAGAATACAACTCGGCTGGGCGGCATATAGGAAACTCCGTCGAGTCTTTTCGTCATCCCTACCGCAAAGCCTTAAGACAAAAGTCTTCAACGAGTGCGTCTTACCGGTTATGACTTACGGTGCCGAGACGTGGACACTGACGGTGCGATTAGTCCACCAATTTAAGGCCGCTCAGCGAGCTATGGATAGGGCTATGCTCGGAGTTTCTTTGAAGGATCGAATTCGTAATGAAGTGATCCGACAGAGAACCAAGGTAATTGACATAGCTCAGAAAATTAGCACGTTGAAGTGGTAGTGGGCTGGTCACATCTGTCGCAGAATCGATAACCGATGGAGTAGCCGTGTTCTAGAGTGGAGACCGCGCCTTGGCAAACGTAGTGTAGGACGCCCTCCGGCTAGGTGGAGTGACGATATACGCAAAGTGGCTGGCAGCGGCTGGACACGAAGAGCCGAAAATCGGGCTCAGTGGCGTGCCATTGGAGAGGCCTATATCCAGCAGTGGACTACGGCAGGCTGATGATGATGATGATGATGATCTAGGCCATGGAATATGGCTATCCCTTCGGTTTGCGGAGGTCAGACAGGCAGTCACTCTGCGAAATAGCTAATATTCAACTAAATCCGGTTAGAGGTTGCCGTGTGGTTGACGGTGTAGCGATCAGCACATATCACAGCGCCATCTAACCAATGACGACGGAACTACTACGACACGACCGCACCTACCGAAGACGACCCGCCAAATTCGAAAATCCTGAACCACGCTATCAACTTTCGCGCGCTACGACGCATATATACAACTTCTCAAATACGTCCGTCGGACTGACAGTCTACCAGGCACGATCACCCAGCCTGGTTAGAGGATTCTCCCTCTAGTTGGAGGAACACCCCATCCTTTCTTCCTCCACATTGGTGACCCCGACGTGATCTGAAGCAACCCTCACCGGTCAGATTACCAGCAGCTCCCGACGTGATCTGAAGCAACCTTCACCGGTCAGATTACCAGCAGCCTCCCGACGTGATCTGAAGGAACCTTCACCGGTCAGATTACCAGCAGCCTCCGGACGTGATCTGAAGGAACCTTCACCGGTCAGATTACAAGCAGCCTCCCGACGTGATCTGAAGCAACTTTCACCGGTCAGATTATCAGCAGCCTTCCGACGTGATCTGAAGAAGCCTTTACCGTTCAGATCCAGCAGCAGCATCGTCATCTCCACCTCGCCTCACTCCGCACTTCACCTGATGGTCAGCAATCAAGTCGCCGCCAGCCAGCATCTTCGGCCAGGGTTCATCCGTAGGCCATGCAGGCTTGCATGCCTGGTCTTCCCTGCAGCCACTCCAGCGTCTAGGCACGCCACACTGCACACACGGTCCTCGTAAACAGCGCACATCGCTCCTGTCCACGCAGCAGTGCTACTACGCAACCACTTGGCAGCAACTACGCAGCCACTACGCAGCAACCTTGCAGCATCTCCCCGATTCACCGTGGGACACTCACTGCGCAGTTCCTTCGCAACCACTTCCCGACTCACCGTGGGACCATTGTGAAGCCACTATCCCGACTCACTGGGATAGCTCACCGCGCACCGCACTTAGACCCGACTCACTGGGCCTACTAGCGGCACACAGTTCCGACTCACTGGAACTAGCGGTATCTACTCTCCACTGGCACTGGCACGCTCCTCAGAAGCATCGACAACTGACCCATCACCTTCAGGATCGACCTCCGGTCTTGGGGGGGAGTGATGTAGCGATCAACACATATCACAGCGCCATCTAACCAATGACGACGGAACTACTACGACACGACCGCACCTATCGAAGACGACCCGCCAAATTCGAAAATCCTGAACCGCGCTATCAATTTTCGCGCGCTACGACGCATATATACAACTTCTCAAATATGTCCGTCGGACTGACAGTCCACCAGGCACGATCACCCAGCCTGGTTAGAGGATCCTCCCTCTAGTTGGAGGAACACCACACCCTTTATCCTCCACAACGGCATAGAATACAAGTGTCACCACCCCCTATCTTCCCGTGGGTGTCGTAAGAGGCGACTAAGGGATAACACGATGCAAATACCATCTTTGCGTAGAGACGGAAAACTCGACATCGAACCCTCGAAAAAAACGACTGCCACGTTGGTCTCGCGGCATAAATGTGCGCGTGGGATCGGGCCAACTGGGTTCGATTCCTGGGTCGGGCAGTGTTATTGGGTTTTTCTGTCACGAAATTCTGAGTAGCAGCACGGAGTCTGGAAATGTGCCCGGTACGGCAATAGGCTCGCCCCTTATTACGTGGGACTAAAGTATATCCGGCGAAAAGTGGGTATAGAAATACACCTCTGCCCACCCCTTCGGGGATAAAAGGCGTGACGATATTTATGTATGTATGTATCCGGTTAGACTAGTAAGCGGGCCCCAGGTTAAAGCTTGGATAATGCTAGGAGGATGGTTACTAGTTTGTTGTATTGATGTGTGTGTGATTTTAGTAGGAAAGTATAATACTTTTTTATGTATTAATAATATCTATATGTATTTGGAAGAAACTGTTTCAAGATTCGCAGAAAAGCAACAAGAGTTTTGGAAACCTGCCCTACCGGATATGCGGGTAATAAACATAAAGCTGGACAATAATAAACATATATTTAATTGTCTTCATTGAAGCAATATAACCTTTATGAAGGCATGTTTCGGCTATCAATATTCTTACAGCGAAAAATATACCTATTATTACTTACCTACAAGTCCATTGTTTCCAAATGAAACAATATGCAGAAAGGACTAGTATGTATCTTACAGTGTGACTTTACTTAGCCGGTCCATGATACTGACACGTGTGTGTCAAGTAGTTTCAAAGAAATTAACAACTGTTTATTTATGTACTTACATAATGAAGGAAAAGATGGATGGACTGTGTGATATGTATGACATATCCATCCATATGAAAGAGAAAAGGGTAAATGATCGGATGACTGGTGACAGAGAAGTATGGAAGAGAAGGATATAGTTGATTGAATCAGGCGTTACTTGGCGGAACTCCATTGTAACCTAATGGAAGGAAAGAGGAACCCACCACGCACCCTCGAATTGACCACCCCAACTATTGCAATAGAAAAAGGTTGACAATATCGAACTCCTCTAAAAGGATAAGGGATATAGGAATGGTATGGGTTCCAGGAAGATACCTGACTTGCAGTATCCCGCTGTATGCGCCGACTATTCTTCGACACGTGTTTGGCTCAGTCGTTGCCCATCGTTCCTGAGGATGCCTCGTGCAGAGGCGAAACACGTGTCGAAGAATAGTCAGCGCATACAGCGGGATACTGCAAGTCAGGTATCTTCCTGGAACCCATACCATTCCTATATCCCTTATCCTTTTAGAGGAGTTCGATATTGTCAACCTTTTTCTATTGCAATAGTTGGGGTGGTCACTTCGAGGGTGCGTGGTGGGTTCCTTTTTCCTTCCATTAAGAGAAGGATATACTGCGCCGACCCCAAATAAATTGGGACCAAGGCAAGACAACGATGATAATGAAGGACAATCACCGATTTGTTACAGCCTTGCGAATTCAATCCAAATGAGTGGCAGCCACAAACTTAATATACTTTAACTTCCTGAAGAAAATGGAATAATGAAATACAATCAAATATTAGCTATTTGTGAGTGTACGGGCGATCTGGAGACGCGCAGCTCAACGCCGCTCCAACTTCACCGTTGAACAAACAAACAGCGAGCCGAGCTTCTTTACTTTTCGAATTTAATTATATTATATGATAATGGCGACTTTCTTGTTAAAATTAATCACAACTCTGAAATGAAAAATAAAAGGAAGCGGAGCGGCCGGCCTGCGCCCTCTGAATACTATTATTATAATCTGTTTTATAGACGACTCGAGGGTGTGTGGTGGGAGGGTGCAAACGCGCTAATCGTTTCTTTTTTTGCCAGCGATTTGAGAATGATCAGAGAGAGGTCAAAACTAGAGGAAGAGGAGGGAGCGGGGTGGGTGACGAAGGACAGGGGGCTGTCGTGTGCGTGCCGCGTCATCCATCACGGTAGGACAGAGGGACCCACGCGCGACACATACGAGAAGCACTAGTAGCGCTCGTCCTCGCGACCTGCAGCTGCGGCACATGTGTCACGACTTACTCCGTGTTGCCCCATGCATAATGTAATGGATCCTTAAAGCCCGTACCTCCCTCTGTTTAGTATGCGGGGCCGACGCCACGCGCCGATCTACCTCGCGAACCTTTGCCGTCTCCATGAATGCTCAAACTGTACATGTAGGTAATAAATCGACACGCGAACCCTTCGTTCACAATTAATACGCAGTTTATGTGCCGCGAGTTCCGGTTGAGCGGTTTCTACATCAAATTAATTGAGTTTGTGATCACGATCGGTATTCCGCTTAATGAATAGCGCGGACGTAGGGCGGTCGACCACATTTGCTTTTGTCAAAATCAATACACAACACAATGTAGCAATTTCGTGTAATAATGTGGTTTTCGGCCGCCTCTACAACTATCCGGTCCCTTTTTATGAGCGTTGTGTTATTCGATTTAGGGATTATCCGCTGATCGGGACTGTCCGCACAACGCGAGATGCTCGACAATAATAATATTCGCGGGGGACTTATACAAAACCCAACAAACATTTTTGTCATATAATTAAACCTTTTTATGACCTTGGGTCTTATTAAAGTTATATTACAGTAATTTTTTTAACTCTTCATCATGTACTGGTGCATTATGTGTCCAAATAGTCATATACATTTTTGTCGTATAATAATGTAATATAAACGTTCTTTTGACTTTTTTTTACAACCGTCATATAATAGCATCTAAGACGACGTCTATAAAACTTACTTATATAACTTTTCGTCGTATAAACGTTTTCGTAGTATAAACATAATAATACTGTAAATTTTGTCATATAATTACCTTTTAAACATCTGCTACACGGATAATAATCGTTTATACGTTGTATTTGTAACCATTATATATAGGTCGAATAAGTATTACGAGTGCAACCTGTATACATCTTCAAGTATCACAAACATGATAATACGACCGCTATTGAATTAATAATCGTATTAAAAGTTTATAATAACCTTGTATACAACTCCTACCATTTGAAATCAAATTTATCATAAGTTTGGTACGTTGGTATTGACTGTTTGGTACAACATGGATCGAAAACAGTAGTAAAGTATTAAAATTGTTCCTAAAATATAAATTAATTAAACTAAGTTAGCTAGTCGTTTATTGTTTTATTATTGATCCCTAAATCAACTGTCATGGCGTACACATTTACAATGAACACGCAGTTAATAGGTCGGAAAGTCATATAATTGTCATATAACGCAGTTATTTAATATATTTATTCATAAAATATGAGAAAACATTAGAATTTTAAAAGCGCATAAAAATTTTGTTCCGTACTTTCCTAACATTTATCAGTAACCTTGATGGCACAATGATTTACAACTGAGGAAAGAGTTATATCACTTCAAATTACAAATTAAAATATTAACTCCATTGTCAAAAACACTGCCATATTAAATTAAGGTGATAGATAATGTGTCATTATATTAGTTCAATATAAGTTGCATCATCTCTCTCATGACAATAACACAACAATTTCATTAAATATAAAAGTCATATTGTGCGACATAAAGTCGAATAAACGCCGCGACAGCTATTATTACATGACATGCAGTGAAATTGCCGACGTGTATATGACTTCTATGCGACTAATTAGGGATTTATATGACAGTTACACGAAACTCTTAGCGCCTTAAGTTGAATAAAGTGGGCCCTTTTGCCGTCGAGTAAAAGTCCTCATGACGTTTATGCGATTAAACTAAATAACATTAAGTTGCCACCAAAACGTTTACTCAACGTCATAAATGTTTGTTGGGAAAGCTATGAACAATTGAACTCTTTATCGCACAAATGCGGATATTTTGGGACAATTACGTTTACTTAATACGAAATTAAATTAATGTCTGTTTTTAATGCTGATTTCTAAGCATTAAATTTATGTTTGTTTTTTTATTGTTTAGCGTATTACACACATCGTATGTTTCAATGTAGTAGAATCGTGTTCATCTAGCAAACTGACACGCACATTCTTATATTGTTTTAGTTTTAGTAGCTGTAGCCTAAACTCGACTTAAAAACATTTTCTAATATTATTTTTATGTAATAGGCGTCACTCACCGAGTGAAACGCAACAATATGGATACTGTTGCTTTACGTCTATATCCTGTTAGAGGATAGGACTTTCTGGGTCAAGCCGAAACATTCATGCTGAAATCAGCAAGGCTCTACTACTCAAGCAACGTCTGCAAGATGGACTATAAATAGCGTTTAGTTTTGTTTACTGCGACAGTTTAACGCTTGTGTCATGCTAGTAATACTAAAGATAAAATATATAGAACTGATCTCTCCATAGTAAGGGTTATGGGCCAAATAAACATGGTTAATACCTACTTCATGGTTTATTGCAGGCGGTATCCGGTACTCATCAGCACGCTAGCCCTTTAAACACTCAAACAGTCCTGGTATGATATTTGAAGACGAGATTTAATCCCATCGATACTTATTTAGAGGGTGTAAAATCCTTTATTTGCCGCGATTCTTCATATCGAAATGTTCAGCATCCCCTCTCTGAACGAATTTGGAAATGCGACACAGAAACCAGATTAAGTTCCTAGCTTTATCGCTTTAAGGTACATAAATTAGGTTGTGGAGAATTGCGTCAAAAGATAATAAAACGTTGCCTCAGCTACCCCTTTGCGTCGCCCTTTAAAGGACCCAATTTGTTTTCAACCGAAAGTAAGTAGATTATTACTCGTTCATTATTAAAACTAATTAGCAGAGATAATTGTGTAACATAATAATGTAGTACGCTACTATTTAGTATCGTGCACGCACTTAAATACTATGGTTTACTTAGTATAGAAACACATACGTAGTGATGGATGAAGACATCATCATCATCAGCCACATACTGTCCCACTGCTGGGCACGGGCCTCTTCTCACTATGAGAAGGGTAAGGCCCATAGTCCACCACGCTGGCCTGGGTTGGCAGACTTCACATATCTTTCGAGAACATTATGGAAAACTCTCAGACATGCAGGTTTCCTCACGATGTTTTCCTTCACCGATAAGCAAGCGATAATTAACAATTTAATATGCACTTAACTTTTCGAAAAGTTATTGGTGCGTGCCGTGGATTCGAACCCGAGACCCTATGCGTAGCAGTCTGCCGGTCTCTCCACTCGGCTATCGCTGCTTACCAACGCACAATTATCTTGTGCTTGTACACAAACACAAGATAATTTCATTAACCGCAAACATAACTCGTAAACTTCTTCCTTTTAAAGGACCACGCCCGTACTAGGAATAAAACCCGTGTGGTCAGAAAACCAAACATACTATCAACGGACATAGAATACCCAGGCTCGGAAAAATAATTGTGGCACTTACAAAGTATGTGAGAGCCAGAGAGCGAGACGCACTCGGTTGAATCACTACCGGCTGGTTTTAATATTCAATATATCCCATGGATATGGAGATTAGAGATAGATGTTTTACATATTTTGTATGGAGCTTTTGTCAAACATGTATATAAAATGTCCAAATCTAGGGATTAATCGAATATTAATGCCGGCCGGTGCTTTCAAGTATGTAACTGATATGTCAACGGCATGAAATAAATTCAGAACATATAAATAATTTTATAGGTATCTAGACTACGAATATAAATAGAACTGAATCAATTTCTATATATAAAAATTTATATAAGTTGATACACTAGTAGTCTAGCTATTCTGAGGAACATAATATTTTCTTGGGTTTACGCGAATGTTACACATTGAAATTAAACTACAGTTTACGGATTTTATCGCGTTATATTACTTTCACTGGTTATTTGTTATTACATTTAAACCGAAAGATCTAGAAACTACATTTTTATTACTAGCCGACGTTTCGAATTCTTTACAGGATTCATGTTCACGGCAGACTGAGGTGATATTTGTCTTTGTCTTGAATTTAAAAGTTATCTCAAAGTACCCGAACATTTTTTTCAACTATTGGTGTTACTATCTACCCAGAATGTGCTCACTGTGTCTTGATGTCTTCTGGTGACTTTGTCCTTTTTGGGTTTCATTAGCCTGATAACAGGGTCCCAAGCTGGAGGTACATTCCAACCATCTTCCCTATTGAAATTAGGATGTTTTTTAATTTCAATAGCTTCACGTATCATTCTTGGAATAAAGCGGTGTTCTTTTGCGAGTATCTGTGGTTTATCAAATCGCAGGTAATGGTTGGTTCTTTGTTCTACATGTTCACACACAGCAGACTTCGTCGAGCGTTTGTGTTTAATGTCAGCTATATGTTCCTTTAGTCGAATGCCTATGCTTCTCTTGGTTTGTCCAATGTATGAGAGCCCACACTCACAGTCTATCTTGTAAACCCCGGCCTCTTGTAAGGGTAACTGACTCTTGACAGATGGTAATAATTGGCTTATCTTCGTTGGCGGCTTGTAGAAAGTTTTGATTGAAGCTCGCTTCAAGATGTAGCCAATCTTGTCGGTCACGCCCTTGATGTATGGGAGGACAGCAGGTTGTCTCTCTACTGTGGCTGGCTTGTTCTTCGGGGATCTGTGACGTTGGCGCGGTGGTCGGAGCTTGTTGTCTTGCAGAACTTGCTTGGCATGTTGAAGCTTGGCGTCCAGGTGTTTCTTGTCACATATCCCCTGGGCTCTCTGAAACAAAGACATTCCTACGGTAGCTAACTGTTTAGGATGGTGGTGAGATTCACCGTTTAAGTACCTATTTGTAAGTGTCTTTTTCCTATACACAGTGTGGCTCAAAGAGTTGTTTTTGTTCCTGATAACAAGTACATCTAGGAAAGCTAAAGAATTGTTTGCCTCTAATTCCATTGTAAATTTGATGTTGTTATAAATATAATTAAGATGGTCTAGGAATACATTAACACTATCTGTTGGTAAAATTGTAAAAGTGTCATCTACATACCGCTTGTAGAACCTCGGTGTGATGGTGGCAGTCTGCAGGGCTCGCGCCTCAAAGTCGTCCATGAAGATGTCAGCAACAACAGGCGATACTGGAGAGCCCATTGCCACACCGTCTACTTGTATGTAGTATTTCTCATCCCATAGAAGATAGCTGGTTGTTAAGCAGTGTTTCAATATTTCTGCATATTCCTCGGGCATGTTGTTCTCTATTAGCTTCCTTCTCGTTATTTCAATACAGTCATGTGCTGGTAAGCATGTAAATAATGACTGTACATCAAAACTAACCATAGTTTCCTTGTCAGAGAGATGTAGGTGTTTTATTTCACTGACAAAATGGTAGGAATCCTTTACATGCGCTCTCGTCTTGCCTCGTCTTCGCAATGTGTTGAGCCAATCTGTAGGTTGGTGCCCCTATTTGACTGACTATAGGGCGCAGTGGAGCATTTTCTTTGTGTATTTTCGGTAGACCATACAATTGAGGAGGTTTTGCACACGATGGTATTAAGTATTTCACGTCCAGATTCAGTTGTTCGGAGTATTTCTTCACAATGTCACTCGTTTGCTTGAGTATTTTGTTGGTAGGGTCTGTCTTAACCAAATGACCAGTACAAAATGAAACAGAACGTTTTTGCACGGACCAATCACACGCTACCGTCCGCCGATCATAGACAAACAGTTGTCAATCTGTTAAAACACACGTTAGATCAAAACACCGAAAACTTATTAAGCAGAGGTTTAAATCATGCGATAACTCCATCCAGAATACCATATGAGACCATTATTTGCAACATTGAGGATTGTCTAGTCAAGAACAATGAGTGTAAGAAAGATTTCGAGGCCATACGTCAGGACGTTTCTGCTGTATTGCGTCAGTCGACAGTGCCGAGAAGGAATCTACCAAAACCAGAGTATTTAGCACTGAAGAACCTACGGGCTAGACCTGAACTAACAGTACTTCGAGCAGATAAAGGAAATGCAACGGTAGTGATGGACACGTCCGATTATAAACGAAAAATGGAAAATCTTTTATCGGATGAAAGTACATTTAAATTGGTTAAGACAGACCCTACCAACAAAATACTCAAGCAAACGAGTGAAATTGTGAAGAAATACTCCGCACAACTGAATCTGGACGTGAAATACTTAATACCATCGTGTGCAAAACTTCCTCAATTGTATGGTCTACCGAAAATACACAAAGAAAATGCTCCACTGCGCCCTATAGTCAGTCAAATAGGGGCACCAACCTACAGATTGGCTCAACACATTGCGAAGATTCTCTCGCGACTCAGAGGCAAGACGAGAGCGCATGTAAAGGATTCCTACCATTTTGTCAGTGAAATAAAACACCTACATCTCTCTGACAAGGAAACTATGGTTAGTTTTGATGTACAGTCATTATTTACATGCTTACCAGCACATGACTGTATTGAAATAACGAGAAGGAAGCTAATAGAGAACAACATGCCCGAGGAATATGCAGAAATATTGAAACACTGCTTAACAACCAGCTATCTTCCATGGGATGAGAAATACTACATACAAGTAGACGGTGTGGCAATGGGCTCTCCAGTATCGCCTGTTGTTGCTGACATCTTCATGGAGGACTTCGAGGCGCGAGCCCTGCAGACTGCCACCATCACACCGAGGTTCTACAAGCGGTATGTAGATGACACTTTTACAATTTTACCAACAGATAGTGTTAATGTATTCCTAGACCATCTTAATTCTATTTATAACAACATCAAATTTACAATGGAATTAGAGGCAAACAATTCTTTAGCTTTCCTAGATGTACTTGTTATCAGGAACAAAAACAACTCTTTGAGCCACACTGTGTATAGGCAAAAGGCACACACAAATAGGTACTTAAACGGTGAATCTCACCACCATCCTAAACAGTTAGCTACCGTAGGAATGTCTTTGTTTCAGAGAGCCCGGGGGATCTGTGACAAGAAACACCTGGACGCCGAGCTTCAACATGTCAAGCAAGTTCTGCAAGACAACAAGCTCCGACCACCGCGCCAACGTCACAGATCCCCGAAGAACAAGCCAGCCACAGTAGAGAGACAACCTGCTGTCCTCCCATACATCAAGGGCGTGACCGACAAGATTGGCTACATCTTGAAGCGAGCTTCAATCAAAACTTTCTACAAGCCACCAACGAAGATTAGCCAATTATTACCATCTGTCAAGAGTCAGTTACCCTTACAAGAGGCCGGGGTTTACAAGATAGACTGTGAGTGTGGGCTCTCATACATTGGACAAACCAAGAGAAGCATAGGCATTCGACTAAAGGGACATATAGTTGACATTAAACACAAACGCTCGACGAAGTCTGCTGTGTGTGAACATGTAGAACAAGGAACCAACCATTACCTGCGATTTGATAAACCACAGATACTCGCAAAAGAACATCGCTTTATTCCAAGAATGATACGTGAAGCTATTGAAATTAAAAACATTCTAATTTCAATAGGGAAGATGGTTGGAATGTACCTCCAGCTTGGGACCCTGTTATCAGGGTAATAAAACCAAAAAGGACAAAGTCACCAGAAGACATCAAGACACAGTGAGCACATTCTGCGTAGATAGTAACACCAACAGTTGAAAAAAATGTTCGGGTACTTTGAGATAACTTTTAAATTCAAGACAAAGACAAATATCACCTCAGTCTACCGTGAACATGAATCCTCTAAAGAATTCGAAACGTCGGCTAGTAATAAAAATGTAGTTTCTAGATCTTTCGGTTTAAATGTAATAACAAATAACCAGTGAAAGTAATATAACGCGATAAAATCCGTAAACTGTAGTTTAATTTCAATATTCTGAGGAAATTTAAAAATCGTCTGCATCCAGCGAACTTATTACCGGTGTTTAATATAATTCTCCGCAACGGCGATTAGCCGGCAGTCGGTCGAAGCTGAGCTCCGGTAATATCAGATGGATCACTTCTCACGGCGACGACGTCCCTAACTTTGTTATACAACCACCAATACTCAGCGTGAACGAGAGATCAGTGAT
Source organism: Euclidia mi (assembly GCA_944739405.2). Classification (NCBI taxonomy): domain Eukaryota; kingdom Metazoa; phylum Arthropoda; class Insecta; order Lepidoptera; family Erebidae; genus Euclidia; species Euclidia mi. Next base: position 86,712,377 of record OX123184.2, read on the forward strand.
CTGAGTAGGATTGAAATTGGCGGTTACTAATACTCCTGTACGAGGAATGTTTGGCGATAAGTTTCGATTGAACTGCTTAATGCAGAAACCATCAATTAGCCGAATCGAGGCTTGGCGTGAACTGTCTAAAATGTCTAAATTACTGGATAGTAGTAGCGAATGACCTTTTCGCGCGCACCGTGTCCTATGCAAATGCAATATGCAACGGTATGAAAAGATGGTCGTAGTGAGAAGTATAATATAGAGTCGATAGTCGTGACATAATTATTTATCACGTTAAAAAAGAAGCCAATTCCATTCAGTCTCCTACCACACACAAATTCATAATAATATCGCTATGTCGCTCCGTTGTGGCGTGATAGAAGGACAGAGAAAAAAAAACTCACATTCACATTTATCAATTAGTAAGGATTATGTACATATATTTGAGACGCCTTGTTTCAAACCTACATTCAGTCAAAAAAGTATCGCGTATGGATTTTTTTTGGGTCCAATTTCAAATTTTTGTTTTTTTTTTATTGTAACATTGGCAAAACTTTGAGTTTGAGTTGCATCTGTTATTTATATTAAATACAGCACTGTATTTTTAGTTATATCATATCTAGTGTGTATTGCGAAGTTCATAATAGACAAACACATCGAACAAAGAGTTTGTCTTAAAGAACAATGCCCATTTCTGGCCCAGTTTGGAATTCATGAACAGGACAATAGAGTTTCAATTTGTTGTTGAATAATCATTTTATTTATAACTTAATTTATAGGCGTTACTAAAGGTGTGCCGAGAAACATGTCAATGTCCTGCTCGTTTCCGTTACATAATAGTGGTTCAACACTTTGTATCGTTACTACTACATTATGAAGTCCTAAAAATTCATACGGCTTATTCACATGTGATAAACAGGTGAAATCTAGGCGTACTTCTAACAGCTCAAGGTTAACTAGATATTGTATCCCGGACTTCCAAAGCAAAGGTATCGGACCCAAACCTATATTTAGACTCACCATCACATTGTCTTTGTAATCTTGGTTATGCTGTGTCACGTCAGTGTTATGCGGCTGCAGCATTATATTCGGCCATAATTTTCTCGCGTAATGCATGACGCCTTTTGCATGTTTTATTGTCATCTTAATAATAATACTTGTTTACTGCCGTGTGCGCTTTATGTGCGTTTTGTTTATAATTTTCAATCCTCTTGCTGAAGTTACAGTTATGTAGCTTCTATAGACCCTCTAGCATACCTCAACAGAACTATTATCATGACAATTTCAGCTATCCACAGCACGCGTTCTATGCTAGATATATCGTCATGACAATTTCAGCTACCCACAATAACCGTCGGCATCGCTTATTTGCATGGCGTTATGTAGGTATGATGCGTTTGTGAGTCACAAATTAGTATGCCGCGGGAAGCACGCTGCGGCTGCGCCCTCAATAATAAGCCGGCTCGTATCAGTCCGCGACCGCGTATACCGCGTTCACATAATAATGAGCTGTACAACCAGATGGATGCTGTGGCTAAAGGCGAGAGGATTGCCCTCAATAAATAACCTACTGTAGGTCCTGTTTGCGATTATGCTGCGTGTTAGGTTGGTGAAGCATAAATAAAATGTTCAATGTCCCTACACTGCGCGTCGCAACACTAGGCCAAGTGTTGTTGGTAATTATATAATGACCACTTGGACTATTATGCCATATATATATGACGGCGGGTCCTCATGCCTGTCGTGGTCGTCTTCTATTTTGTAATTTTAAGCAAAAGTCAAACGAATACACCATTTATTAACCCGATGTAGATGGGTAGAAGACGGTCCGTCCTCACACTTTACATCATAACGGTCCAGTCCTATCAACCGTCTGTGTTGCCAATTTAAAATAATACTTACACACTATTACGTGTTAGTCACCCCATCCAGGATTTCACCCAGGTACTAAGCCTGGCGTTTCCTCACTAACAATTAACCAAATCAACTTCCGTAAACGTTTTTTATCTGTCCAACTGACACCTTGCTCCGACATATCATCTACAAGTGGTTGCCATCATTTTCATCGTAGATGCATATAATTATGCTGTTTTCAAACTGTCAACCCCAATTTTATTCCCTTTAGGGTGGAAAAGAAAATTGGCCCTTAGTGAGTGACTACGTCTTAAAAGGAACCTACTGAGCTTATGTCTCCGAGTTCAGTAGTTGGTAGTAGAGTAGGCTGCATGGTGATTTAATAACAGTCAGTACATGACGATGCGGAAAGCGAAAACATTGTAGTCCACAAATTATGAAATATTTTTATATTGCACTGTTCGAATCAGAAAAAAATCTGCTTCAAATTGTCCGGGTCTCGTAATTTTACGATGAATAGTGTTATAAAATTAACATTTTGAAAAATGGGTTTTAACTGAAATGCCTGCATTCAAAAGTGTTGTCTTGTGTGTGAATCGAACCCACAACACTCCGCACAGTGTCAATCGGTGAGGCGACAGCTTAAACCACTACGCCAACCGTGCAGTCAAAAATAAGATAGAACTATATTTAGAAATAAATAACAAGTATAATATCAAGAAATCATGAGCCTAAGTTAAAAAACACGCAAGTTATGACTTTTTTTAAGTGTAAATATTTTTTTGCTCTTGTGAATATTTTCGTTTTTGTGGATGACTACCAGACGTCCATGTGGTGACGGAGTCCGTGTGCTGACGGATTAAGAATACGGAATTTCACCACCCCATATCATCCCATGGGTGTCGTAAGAGCCGACAGAGGGAGCATATTATGCAGAGAACAACACTGCAAGAGAAGGAAAACTTGATACAAACCCTATACCAACCCGTTTGGCCATCGTGGTATAGTAGGCCAATTCCTCCTTTCAAAGGAGAGGCCTAGTCCAGCAGTGGACTGTTAAAGGCTGATGATGATGATGGATGACTACGTTTTCGCTTTCCACCGATTTTATTTATATGATGATATCTATGAAACAAAGGAGCCATTTTATTAAGCTCGTGTTATCGACTACATGACGAGTTCCTCAAACTTTGGTAGTCGTATTTATATCACGACTGGGATAAAGATAGTCGCCAGTTTTAACTGCCTAATTTTTTGGGGACGGCTAAGCACGTTTTGGTGGCCCTATTGAACTGGGATTTTACTAACATTTCAAAAAATCTGCTGAGAAAAGAATGAAGCCTGAATAAAGACGATTGCTTTTTTTTTATTTTTTTATTTCGTGTAAACTTTGAAAGTACTTACGAAACGTCATTAAAAAGAAATATTTAATACAATTATTTTCGTGTGTCGAATTAGAACAGCTCAGTCCCAAGCGTTTTAGTCGTCTTTATAGTCAGATATTTTATAATAGGCATTTGAACATAATTTCGCTATTACAATAATTTTGAACTTATTTATAGATAGGTCTCTTATATTATAAGGGAGCTTGTTATAAAAGCGTATACATTGCCCCATAAAACAGCTACTTATTTTCTGGAGACGAGTGCTATGAACTACGATATTATTTCTGTGTCTTGTATTTACAGAATGTATATCACATTTTTTACAAAATTTGTCAATATTTTTATGTACATATAGCAGATTTTCATAAATATATTGTGATACAACAGTTAGAATGTTTATTTCTTTGAACTTTTCTCTTAGATAAACTCTTGGACTGAGGTTTTAAATTCCCCTTACAGCTCTTTTCTGCAGAACAAATATTGTATTTAGGTCTGCAGCATTCCCCCAGAGAAGAATCCCATACGACATTAAGCTATGAAAGTAACTGAAATAAACCATTCTAGCTGTTTCTAAATCTGTGAGGCGTCTAATTGTCTTAACTGCATAAGCTGCACAACTGAGTTTGCCCGAAAGCCTTTCTATATGTGGACCCCATTGTAGTTTGGTGTCCAGCATAATACCTAAAAACATGGTTGTCTCGACGGGCTCAATCCTAGATTCATTAAGTTGTACATTGGTTGGCATATGTTTAACATTGGGCATTGAAAATTTTAAAAGTTTAGTTTTCTTATTATTAAGTAATACATTATTAACATTAAACCAATTGACAACTTTAGAGAGTGCATTGTTTACTTCGTCAAAGTTACTCTGTCGTCGTTTAATATTAAAAATCAAAGAGGTATCATCAGCGAACAATACAATCTCATGATTATTCTTAACGTAATAAGGTAAATCGTTAATATATATCAAGAATAGAAATGGTCCGAGAATTGAACCCTGCGGGACACCCATTTTCGAAGCAGAACCTGGAGATGTCTTACCATTAACCTCGACCTTCTGGATTCTGTTGCCCAAATAAGTAGTCAGGAGATCGAGAGCTTTATTTTTAATGCCGTAATGATATAGTTTCCTGATAAGAGTATCATGATGAACACAATCAAAGGCTTTAGACAAGTCGCAAAATATACCTAACGCATCTTGCGACTTCTCCCAAGCTGCAAAAATACTTTTCAGTAACTCAACTGCTGCGTCAGTAGTTGAACAACCCCTCGTAAATCCGAACTGTTTCTTGTGAAGAAGATTATGTCTATTGAAATGACTAAGTAGCTGACTAAGAATTAGTTTCTCAAAAATTTTGCTAAGTGTTGGCAATACAGAAATAGGTCGAAAATTTGAGGGGTCTGATGTGTCACCAGATTTAAATAAAGGTGTTATTTTGCTACACTTCATTAAATCAGGAAATGTTCCAGAAGTGACACAACCATTGAACACTGTTGCAAGATGTGGAGCAATTAATGTAATAATAGACGAAACAGTCTTTACTGACAATCCCCACAGATCCTTTGTCTTTTTCATATTAATAGTTTTAAATTGTTTAAGAACATCATCTGTAGTAACAGCAACAAATTCAAAGGCCGTAACACATTCCGGCACGCAGTCTTTAAGCAGCATTTCAGCAGACATGGAAGACCATTTGAGTGACGCTGTAGTTACAATGGGTATATTAGCAAAAAACTTTTCAAATTCCGTCGCTACTTCCAAGTCCTCTGCAATACTCACATTATTGATATTTAGTAGGTAGTCGCGACTGCGTGTTTTGGCTCTACCAGTTTCGCTATTGATCACATTCCAAGTTGCTTTTATGGTATTTTCAGCGCTTTTTATTTTATTTTTCAAATAAATTAATTTTGCAGCATAACAAGCTTGTCTAAATGTTTTTGAGTATTTTTTTACATAATTAATAAAGGCTGGACTATTATTAAAAGTTTTTTCATTATAAAGTTCATATAACCTAATCCGACTTTTATGAATGCCTTCAGTTGCCCAATCACTAAACATCAGACGGTCAGTTACATTTAATTTTTAGGTTTAAATACAGTAGAAAATTCATCACTAATCAATTTAAATAATGAATTATATAACTGATCCGGATGGTCATGAATAGGCAACCAACGCATTTTATTTGATAGATTATTTTTAAAAAGTTCTAATCGGTTTTCATTTATAGGTATAAAATTAATAATTTTACTCTGAATCTTAGGGCTTTTTCTTGGACAACAGACTAACTGCCCACAGTGATCAGACTGTAACATATTAATTAAGGATTTTTGTAAAGGCTTAGTGTTAATAAATATATTATCAATACAGGTAGCACTTGTGGCAGTCACTCTAGTTGGTTCTAAAAAAGTATGACTTAAATTGTAAGATTTAAATAGATTTAAGAAATCAATTGATAAAGAACATTTCTCTAAAATGTTAATGTTGAAGTCACCACAAATAGCAACCGTTTTATGGCAATTATTAACTTTGCTTAGGGCATCCTCCATAATTACTAGAAAACTTTCAAAATGTGCACATGGAGGCTTGTATACACTCATAACAATGAACTGATCAAATTCGACACAAGATATCTCTATAACTCGCTCAACAGAGAGGCTCACAATATCAGACCTTTCTTTAAATTTTAAAAGTTTATTTATTATAATTAACGAGCCTCCTCGAATAAATTTTTCTCTGCTGAATGAGCTTGCAACCTGGTGGTTGTTGAAATTGAAAATGAACTGGTGGCTTTTTAGCCAATGTTCTGTAATACATAAAATGTCAATATTGTTACAGTTCATGAACAATTCCAACTCTAACTCCTTACCCATCAACCCTTGTATATTTTGATGCACCAGGTTAATACAATTTTTTAAATTATTTTTTGTACAATGTGTGGTTGATGAAAGTGTGTTTTTAATACTTATATTTAAATTTATCAATGTCTTGTCTATGTTATTGCCAGAGATTGACTCTATTGTCTCATAACTTAATTTAAAGGATTTGGAACAGATTCCAAGCTTATATGCAATGTCAAGTTAGACTGCTTAATAAAAGCAATGTTATTAGCCAAATTTTTGGCTGTGTTATTAATATAATATGCTAGCGATGATGCTATTTGTCTTTGAATATATTGAGATAGGTAGCAACTATCACATGTCAAATAAAAACTTCTAATTAAAGCATTAGAGTCAATAAAGTCAATAAAATCATTGTATAATGTCAATGTATGTAATTTACAATTTAATTTATATCTATAGTCATTTTCGGCCTGTGGCAACAACTTACTGTAGGGAAATGCAAGTAAAATAATTTTTCTAACTTTTAGGGGTAATAATTGGTCAAAATACCTTTTAATAGTATTAAGATTTGTATTACCCCTTCTCCCAATAAATATGATTATTGTTGAATTAGGACAGTATGTTCTACTCAAGATGTTTTGTAAAATATGTGAAAAACTTGCTCCAGGCATACAAAAATTGGTAACGGTTTGACCTGTCCTTTGTCTCAACAATTGGCTCATGTTCCTACCTATCTCATCACTAAACATTACTAAATTGTTGGTGTTTGTCTTTGTATTGTGATGTGAGAAGGAGGTGCTATCATTAATGAAGCTGTTACTCATCACCGCTGACTGAGATAACATTGCAGAACTATCATTCAAAATGGTAGGCTGAGAACAACTTTGTGGTTTCAAGCTAGGTTCACTGATCTGATTATTAGTAGTAAGTGATAGGAGTCTTTGCTCATTGTATTTACACAAATCCACTAAGTCATCCATCGCCAAGATATGTTCATTAATTTGACTTTGTGATAATTGATATTTCTTTGTCATATTAAGTAAAGAATCCTGTAAGCGCTCAATCTCTGTCTGCAGGCAATGAATATCAGTATCATATTTTGAAAGATTATTATCTAGTTGAGTAATACAAATAGACATATCTTCCTTTAGAGCTATATACTTGCAGCAATAATTGACATTTGCTTTTGAATTTTTATATTTTCTTAATAATTTTTCCTTTTTCTTAATTTGTTTATTCAACTTAACATACTTTTTCAGTTTATTGGATGAGTTTATGGTTTTACTTGATTGAATAATTGAAGTGTCATTAGTTAAGTCAATTGTAATAAATTTGTTACCTTCATTGTTTGAGTTGGCAGAAACCATAGATGGAGCGCTACCAACCAGCTCATCAAACAGTGATTGTGAAGTGGCTGCTTTGATGGACCGGTCTGCACACTCCAATCTATTAATATGATTATTAGCCTCACTTAGGAGGCCCTCTAACTGGGTGATACGCTTGAGAGCGGTCTCAAACTCATTACTACAACTGTCAAAATTGTTTACTATTGATTGTAACCTAGATAACCTTAGATATTAAAAACCTTTGCGCTTATATACATATACTGGTATGTATACATACACTGCTATTTTTTATTAGTACAAAAACTGTAAAGACAGATTAGCGAAGATATTATTATCATATATGTGACGTAAGAATTTCAAAATATCAATAAAGAGCAAAGTTAGTATCATTTGTTTATTGTAGAAAATCTCACTTAAATCATAGTCATATTTTACAATCCATTCACAAATTCATTGATAATATTCCATCCTGCTCATTTGCATTCTCTCTGTCGCACTTATGATGTAGGTAGCCATAGAAAATAAAATGAAGAAAAATAATAAATGTAGGTAGTTATTTTTTAATTTTGTTAATTCTACCCTCTCCTTCATACTTCATTCGGGCTTAGGACAGGTAAAATTTATCGTTTAACAAGTAATTAAATACGGAGGTATGTAATTAGAAAGCAAACAAATATCAAAATAAAAGAAGGTGTTCTGGACTAAAAGAAAAGAGTAATTTTGGCGTACTTATGAAGTCACCTGCTATTTACAAATATTATTTTATCATCATCATGTCAGCCTAGAGACGTCCACTGCTGGACATAGGCCTTCCTCAAGGTGTGTGGTGAACACAGACCGATTTTGAGCCGCCCGCATCAAATTATTATTTACTTAACCTCTGGAACGCAGGCGGGACATACGTATGTCCCAGGAAAATTTGTTCAGTCCAGCGCTTGCGGGAAACACGTATGTCCCGCAACGACAGCGCCATGTTTCACTACTTGAAATGACGTTAAAATAATTCCACCAATAAGATTATGTTCCACTATTGCAAAGTATGAGTATTCTTTTTAATTCTGCATTGTAATTGGTTGTCATTTTTATAGACTTTTTTTGCAATAATAACGACTGAAAATTGTTTGCCACAATTTCGATTTCGTGCGCGTTAGAGTGACGACAGCTCTGCTTTGAAAAACGTGTAGCGTCGCAATCTCGTAATTTCACTATATGTATTATATGTCATTATACTCGGAAACTAATCTTGTTTGCTATAAAATAAAGTTAAGATATGATCATTGTATAAATTATAACGAAAAACTATTTACAAAATATCAGTATCAAAAATGGCGGCAAGTTGTAAATACACCCGTCCGCATTTCAGTTTTGTAAGATTAGGTAGTTAAAAGTCGGTACTATTACTCAAAACCTTTCTTATTTATCACAAACTAATGAGTAAATAGTAATAAAATAATAAACTTATGGTTTTGATATTTACGAAAGTGAATCTAAGTCGGAACAGTTTCGCGCGCGATTATGGCGGCCGTTTCGTATTCCGATGATGTGTTTAAACTTTTGTTGATTTATAAAAATATAAGTGAAGTTGATATTAACTGTTGATCAAATTCAATAATTCATTAAGTAAGGTATATAAAGTGATGTGAATAATTGCTAAAATGCTAAATATTTGTGAGATAGTGTGTGTTAAAAGTTTTATTGAAGAGGATTTTTTCATGTTTTCGAGTTTTATTTCAACGAACTGCAGAGAAAAGGTAATTATATATCATATATCTATAATAAGTTTTTAAACATATTTCAAGGATGCAAAAACCGTCATTATTTTTGTGATACGTTGAAAACTAACTGAGATATAGGTAAAATAATGACGCCGGTCAGCTGTTGCTCGATCAAGAGGTAAAACAGCCTGCACTACCGGCCATTTTTTATTTTTTACATCCCGCGCGGGAGGGGTTAAGTACGTATTATTTACTAAACTTACAAGTATTTCCATTGTCCTTCTAACTGTCCACCACCGTTGTCAAAAGCCTCCAATATGCACTATTTTATTTGTTCGACACTGACCGGATCACTTTTGTACACTCACAATAAGATGTACATGGGTACACAGAAAGCTTGGTCAGATTGGTTGGCTGCCAGAGCAAATGAAAGAATGGGAAAAGCAACGAGTGTAGACATAGATGAAGCAAAAAAGGAGTTTGTTAGGTCAAAAAGAATAGTGAAAGAAATGGTTAAAAGGAAAAAAAAGAAAAGAAAGATGAGTTTGATAGCAGATTATCTGACGATTTCCAGAGGAACATAAAGTTTTTCTGGAAATCCGTTCGTGCAGTTCGAGGAAGGACTCAATCTTCAGAACACACATCCATCAAAGACGAGAATGGAAGTATAGTAAATGGTGAATTCGGCGTGCTGAAGAGATGGAAAGAGTATTTTGAAAGTTTATTCGAAAGAACGGCGATAGAGACACCGATAGCTGAAGTGAATTGTAATGATAGCAATGATGAAAGCGTTATTGGCGTGGATGAGATCGTGAAGGCACTGGGAAGTATGAAAGTAGGTAAGGCTGCAGGATATGATAGGATTACAGTCGAAATGCTGAAGGCTGGACAGGGCATCATAGTTGGTCAGTTGCAGCGGTTATATAACTTGTGTTGGAACCCCGGCCGAGTACCTAATGACTGGACCACAGCTGTAGTTGTGCCTCTTTATAAAGGAAAAGGTTCGCAACAAGACTGCAAAAACTATAGAGGCATTAGCCTTCTCAACATTGTTGGCAAATTGTATGCAAAGGTACTTATTGAAAGAGTTATGGAAGTAACCGACAAGAAAATATGGGATGTACATACAAGCGGGATTCCGAAAGGGTATGGGATGCACGGATTAGGTTTTTTCCTTGCGAAGCATAGTCGAAAAATTTTTGGCCAAAGGTCAAAAGGTCTATTGCGCATTCGTGGATTTGGCAAAGGCTTACGATAAAGTGGTGAGGAATGAAATGTGGTCGGTGCTGTCAATGAACGGGGTGGACAGCAGCCTCATTCGAGCTCTGAAATCCCTTTATGAGGATTCTAGAGCTTGTGTGAGGATAAACGGGGCATACACTGACTGGTTTATCATCGATAAAGGTGTTAGACAGGGATGTGTAGCGTCGCCGTGGCTGTTTAACCTCTTCATGGACAGTTGTTTGCAAGATTTAAAACATAGTGACTGCTGATTAAGGATGAATGGGTTACTCGTCAAATGCCTCCTTTATGCTGATGATCAGGTTATACTTGCATCTTCAACGGAGGAGTTGCAGGAGATTGTAACAATCATGCATCGTGCGTTAAAAAGGAAAGGAATGAAAGTGAATGTAAGTAAAACGAAAGTTATGGTTTTTGAAAAGGAGGAAAGCGTTACGGCTTGTAATGTTTTGATCGATGGACAGCGAGTGGAACAAGTGAAAGAGTTTGTTTACTTAGGTACGTTGTTTACAAGAGATGGTAAGAATGAAGCAGATATTGAAAGGAGAGTTAATGCAGGTAATTGTGTGAATGGAGCTCTGAAGGCGTTTATGAACAGTCAAAACGTGTCCAAAAAGGCACGTTTGGCTGTACATAGAGGTGTGTTAGTGCCTACCCTTATGTATGGTAGTGAAAGTTGGGTATGGCAGAAGAGATTTGAAAGTAGAATAAATGCTGTAGAAATGAGAGCACTGAGAAGTATGTGTGGTGTGTCTTTGACCGACAGAGTAAAGAATTGTGTGATACGAGAGTGGTGTGGGGTAAAAGAAGATGTAGTGACAAGCATTGAGAAAGGCATGTTAAGATGGTTTGGGCACATGGACAGGATGGATGACGATAGACTGACAAAGAAGATATATCAGGCTAGTGTGAATGGGACAGGATAAAGGGGAAAACCTAGGAGAACGTTCTCTGACCAGATTGGAGACATCCTGAAAAAAGGACAAGTCAGAAGTACCCTTAACAGAAGAGCATGCATGAGAAACTTGATGGGAGTGAGTGAAGCAAGTGAGGTATGTCAGGATCGTTGCAAATGGCGTTCCGTAGTCTCTGCCTACCCCTCCGGGAAACAGGCGTGAGTCTATGTATGTATGTATGTATGTACACAGCTGCACTCACGATTTTTCCATTCAAAAAGTACGCACGAAGCATAGCTACATACTCCCGTGATATGAACTGATATGATAGGCCATCGCGTCGGGCAAACATAGACAAACAATTAACTTTTGCAACGAAATTAGATACGCTCACTTTTGCTAGCAATTTAGTACTGTTTGTCGCATCGTCGTGGCGTGGCGCAGGCGGGCAGAGGGGCGGGAGGAGGGGAATTTATCAATGGTTCATTTTACTATGATACTATGGTACTTTCACGTTCATTTTACTATGGTACTCGGGTCGGTCATAGTATTAGTATTGCATTTACCAATTATCACGTTTTTTTGTGGACAGTTTTGAGATAGCTTTCGGACTTAGTGTTTTTATTTTTTAACAACATAAATATGATCAGTTAAAGATACTTAGTGCTGTGTTAAATTTTTTGTACTAATTAAAAAATAGCGGTGTATAAGTAGCCGACACCGAACAGCATTACAAATTTTTGTCTTGCGTATGTTCCGAACTCACACTCAACGCTATGTAATATCACGGAAACCACTTAAACCCTAATTGCCATTTACAGAGTCATAAGCCTTATCAATCCCGAGGCGATTGCACCTGCGTAATGAGTGGCCAGTATCCGTGGAGACTGATTCATTCGTGGCGGCTTACTCCCATAAAGGGTCTGTAAACGATGAATATGTCCGAAGGGACTATTAGTCATTGTTCTTGTTGGCTCGTAGTACGGCGATGTACCGACGCATATTGTCGGGGTATGACGATTGTCCTTGTAGAACATGATGAACAATTTGTAAGCATTGTGAACCATGCCAATACAAGTACACTTGTACATTTACTGCCGGTTTTGATGTACTTGGTTTTGCTTTGGCACGCTCTGGCTTCAAAAATGGGTTTCATATTTTTTGTATTAAAAAAACCTGTCAAATTGACTTCACGCTGCCTGATGGTAAGCTGACAGTGAAGTCCTATTGTGAAGGCGACCATCTCCAATTGCTGGTTAAGCAATGTGACATGGCGGCCCTCACTTTGACGGCCTTGAGAGATGCTTTTTCACGCGCCGCTTAAAGGACCTAGGATCAAGGGAGGAAGGAAACACGTGAGCTGGTAGTGAGTTCCACATCTTTATGGTACGGCAAAGATAAGATGTACCGAACCTTTTCGCACGTGACGGTATCTGTTCTACCGTGTAAGCGTGGCACCTTAACCCGGCACGTGTTGTTTGGGATAGGAAAGGAGAGGGTGAGATTAGTTGAAAGAGTTCTTCTGAACACTCACCGTGATACAATCGGTAAAAGATTGCCATTGAGGCTACGTCCCTGCGTAATTGCAGAGATTCAAGGGTCTTAGTAGCCTCAAGGTCACCTATGATACGGACAGCACGCCACTGCAACCTATCAAGGGCATCTAGCAGGTACTGAGTGGAGCCGTTCCAGAGATGAGAGCAGTATTCCAAGCAGGAGCGAACCTGACTCTTGTATAATAGACACAGCTGCTCCGGCGTGAAAAACCTCCTCACTCTGTTCAGAACTCCGAGTTTTCGAGATGCCGATTTAATGACACCCTCGATGTAGTTCCTCTGGTTGAGATTGCGACCTATGTCCATACCAAATATATTTAGACTGTCCTGTCCTGTAGTGGAGTATCCAGAAGAGAAGGTTGGGGAAGGAATGGAGATAACTTTGCTGAAAATGCGCACACCTGTGTCTTCTTGGCGTTGAACTTGACCATGTTTTCAGCACCCCAATTCGAGATGCTGTTCAAAACCTGGTCAAGCTCAGCGACAAGTTATCGCCTATTTTCCTCAATGTCCGCCTGCTTAGCCGCAGGATGGCCGAGATACCACCCATGCACGGTACTGTCATCTGCATAGCAATGTACGCTCCCAAACGTGAGCATATCATTGATATGCAGAAGAAAAAGTGTGGGCGATAAGACGGATCCCTGGGGCACACCAGCATTTACCTGCATAAACTTTAAATTTTGACCTTCGCAAATAGCTCGAACACGTCGATCATGCAGGAAGCTAGCAACCCAGTTGCACAATCGAGGTGGCAAGCTGTAAGCCGGAAGCTTGGAAAGAAGCGCACGATGCCAGACTGTATCGACGGCTTTGGAGATGTCGAGGCTGATAGCCAACGACTCCCCGTGCCTGTCCATAGCCTCACCCCAAAGGTGAGTGGCATACGCTAGAAGATCGCGCCTTGATCGTTGCGGTCTGAAACCATATTGTCGATCATTGATAAGAGAGCGATCATCTAAGAAGCAAACGGGTTGGATGTTGATTACCCGTTCGAATACCTTGCCCTCTTGCAGAGAATAGGGGTGATGGCTATGGGTCGATAGTAAGCTGGATCAGAACGATCCCCATTTTTGGGAATCGGTTGTACGTTCGCCTCCTTCCAAGCCTGCGGCACGACGCCAGAGGAACAAGACACGCGATACAGGCGTGTGAGCGTTGGAGACAACTCGGCTGCACATTTCTTAAGAACAACCGCTTTGATACCGTCGGGACCACAGGCTTTCCGGACATCGAGAGACCGCAGTATCGCGCAAACATCGCATTGCCTGATGCGAACATCAGGCATGGAGTGGCCGCAGTGGTTTATAGATGGCGGCTGCGAACCACGGTCATCGATTCGGTAGTTGGCCGCAAAGAGATTGACAAGCAAGTCAGATTTCTCTTGCGGCCCATGAGCCAGTGATCCATCAGAGCATCGCAACGGTGGCAGCGAAGACTGGCAGAAATTGGATTGCACGGCTTTGGCCAGCCACCAATATCCACGGCTTCCCGTAGGGTGCGACAGAAGTTCTTGGCCAAACCGTGCAACGCGCTGTGCATCCGCTCTGGTGTATGCCCTCTTGCAGACCTTAGTGGCTCTGTTATAGGCCGCTTTGATGAGATGGACATTCGGATCGCGACGAGACCGAGCCCAGCTGATCCAAGCACGGTATGCTGACTGTTTTTGTTTAACAGCATCGGCGAACTCGCGATCGAACCAGGGCCGAAGTCTGCTGCTGCTGGTGACAAAAGTGGATGGAATATAATATTCCATACCTAACAGAATTTCCCCAGCAACAGCAGACGCACTCTCCGAAGGATCCCTCCCACGGAAGCAACGCTAAGACCACGGGATGGACGCGTAATAACTGCGCAGGCCATCCCAATATGCTGACGAATAGTGCCATAAGCGTCGCTTTACCTCCACTTGTTGTGAAGGCGCAGAAACAATGGTCGGAGGAGCCCAATGGGGCTTGAACCGACACACTGTACTGGTCTGGATGACTCGTCAGCAGAAGGTCCAACAAAGAGGGCGCTTGACCCTGTATATCTGGTATGCTGGTGGGCTGGAGTACCAGCTGGGTCAGGTCATGCGTGAGAGCGAATGCGTGAGCAGCCCTTCCCACGTGGTCTATTTTGGGAGAGCCGAACCAGGTCTCATGGTGGGCATTAAAATCTCCCAAAAAGAGCAACTCAGCGGTCGGAAACTGCTCCTGCGCATCATCTGCCGTATCACTCAGGTAGTCAAAAAGTCGAGTTGTCTCTGCATCTCCAGTATGGGAACGGTATAGGTACATGTAAATCCGGGCTAATGAACCCAGATTTACGTGTATTCACAGGACGGAAAAGGAGGGGTCCTCTAGGCAGCGTAGACGACGACAGCAAATATCCGCCCTGACGAACAAGCATACCCCGGCTTTTGCGTAGAAGTTCTCTTCAAGGGCATAGCCGGGAAAGTGCAGATAAGTCGTGTCGGCAAGAGTATACTACATATTTGAGTCTCCGTCAGAAAAAGCATGGCCGGCCTTGCCGTCTCGAGATGGTGGTGGACGGCGTTGAGGTTTGAATGGAGTCCGCGAATTCCACCTCAAGTAGCGTGTGGGTGGGAAAGGTTGACGCCGATGGGTGACCGTTACTTGCTGCCATAGTGGAGTGGAAAAAAAAAGGAGGGGCGTAAAAAGAGGTGGCAATCACCGCAGCAGCGCGTGACAAAGCGTGGAGTATTGTTTCGTCATTGGACTGTGCGAAATAGCAATAGCCTACCGGAAGTGGTCGCCGGGTCCCACCATCCGGTCACCAACCAGCACGACGAGCCACTCCAAGATTATGCGCGGACTGGTGGGGCAGCCTCCTGAGATGGTTAGTCCCAGTTGGGCCCCTATACTGTACCGCGGGCGGCCGGCGGCACCACCGTTTCTACGGGTCTCCCTGGCCGGCGGGTCGACCCCCACTACCCACACAATGACTCCACTAATACTTCACTGGTCCAACGCATGCTGCGGTAACCGCCCTCTCACCTAAACCTTCACACTCTCTCTGCCATCCCCAAAGGAAAGGAAGAGAGAATGGGAAGGAGGGACTGGGCCCTCCGGCGCTCTCACTCACCAAGCGAAACGGAGCAGAAAAGTACTGCTACTTTACGTTGATCTTCTGTGAGAGGGTAGTACCGCCCCGGTCGAGCCGACCCATTCGTGCTGAAATTAGCATGGCCCTACTACCTATTATATTACATTTTGCAATAACAAAATTGCCACTTATTAACTCTTCTCATTTGCTTGTGCTGTACTCGTTTATATTATTTACGTGTATAATGTATCTACTGATTGTTGGATTAGTACAAATCACACTTAGATCCAATAAGTGCCGTTTAATTTTTGTTTGCATTGCGATAACATCATACAAATTTCATTTTTCTTATTTAGGATGTGCATATTAAGAGATGTTAAAACAGGTCCTAGATCAAATAAATAATTTGTATTAAAATAAATCGCTATATAATAGTTTGGTTTAGATTTTTTCCTCGTCGTATGGACGATGAGGAAAAAAATATAAACCAAACTAAAACACAGCTTTTGTTAGAAGAAAACAGCATAATATAGTGCTTTAAATTATATATTCATTTGCTTGCTAACAATAAAAAAAAATCTTTTCAACATAAAAACATGCGTAATGTCGTGCACCGAGTTTCGCTGAGTCATTAATAACGGCTGTTAATGCGATGTTAGAGGGTCCCGTGGCATTACTCGTTCGGCGACACCGAATGTAGGAATGTTGCTTTTATAATAATTAGCGTGCATATACTGCGCTGTGTACAGGCTATGTTAGGGTTGTGTTTTGGGTTAATTTTTTTTTTGCTCTCGTAATAGAATCACTAGACCCTGCTCATAACTCTAACAGGCTTGAAGGTACGTCTTTTTCCCATGCTACTTTACAGTTTCACTGTCCCGTATATGATTCATAACAATTGATTTTCTATTGTGTCTCGTGCCAGACAGCGAATGAGTTACGACAGATGGGACCATGCATCACAGAGTATCTTGTCACCTCAGGTTTTACCTTTTATATAAGATTGATATGTCCCAATCCATCCGTAATTGTACTGAATCCGCCTGACCGAGAAAGATAATGAGATGAGGCCTGCTGGGCAGCAGTGGAACAATTTATAAACAAAGCTCATGGTGGAAGCGGCCCTACTCTTAACTGTCCCCTCTGTCACTTTATGAGCCGAATTAGTAGCAGGCAGCAGAAGAGTCTTCTCACAAAAACTACCGAAGAACCACAGACGCAGAACCTTAGCGCAAGAGGACGTGACCCACGTTAGTGTACTTTGCCAGTGAGTTGTACCTACTACAAATCGAAGCATAGTGCAGATTGCTGTTGAAATGCGAAATGATCTCACAGTAATAATTTTTTCGATTTCTCAAAGGGTATAAAGCTGTGGGTGTAATATTACACCTCTGCTACTCCTTCGGGGATAAAAGGCGTGAGACTATAAATAAAAATAAATAAATATAAAGCTGCGAACCCTGTTCGTAACGTCATCGAGATTGATTGATCACTTTTGTATCATCACGTTACTACGCCGAATACGGAAATATTATTCTTTCATTCGCGTAATGTGCATTATACTTATAGAATACTTTTGCCAGAGTTTATCTGGTTAGTGTGCGTCATTGTTGTGGATATTTTCTGTTTGCAAGCGAAGAAAACCTTTTAATATTAATAATTTTAAATTTTCAACTATTTCTGTAAGACATAGGTCAAAATAATACACATAGATAATATTTTGATGAATATCAATAAAAAGGCTCATTTAAAATTGTGTTAGATAGTATATAATTATAATAGATAGTAAAATATATAATAGTAATATAATAATAAAAGCCTTTTATTCGGACATTGAAATACAATAAATTTCCTAATACTACTACTACACTGTAACATTTTATTTTTATATTTTTATTGTACCTGGTGATTCTTTACTTTCTGTAAGTCCGTTTGCCAGTTGGCAAAGGCATCTTCCAACCTATTCCATTCTGGTATCTCTCTGGCCACTCTACTCCATGTTAACAACCTGCCTTATATCATCCTCTTTTCCGTTTGCCTTCTCTTGGATACCATTGTGAGACTATTTTGCTCCATTTTTCTTTTCCTCTGATCATGTGCCCCGACCACGTTCATTTGAAGTTTTTTTAATTTTAGCGTTACTAGTTGTGTTATTTGTTATGGCCAACCTTTATTATGTGACAACCCTAGCTTACGTACTAATAGTCTGACCGCTAAAAGCGTCCATTGCAGATTTTCGATTATAATTAAATACGTGTCAGTTCCTAACTGCAGCAATAGACAACTACGGCAGAACGCTTTAATGTAAATAGGAGTTAAAATCAAGCGTCGAGCCGAAAATGAGCATCGTCTGCATAATAAAATGTGCACGATATAAAATGAATTTTGTTTCCTATTTCGGGGCTTTCCGCCCGTAGCTTGATTTGATTATACAACATCATATCGTCATAATTTTGTTATTTTCTCTGTCTGTCTATTTATCATTATTTTCTTTTCTACTTTACGGCTAATTATATAATTATATCACGACATGATGTTTGCATGTCTTCACGACTTATAAAACGGTGGCCCAGCATCATTCCTTCTTCCTGTATTTTCAATCGCAATCGAAAGCAAAATCGAAAAGACACTTTGTCTGTCTATTCTCGGGTTAATAAAATTGTTAAACATGAACTAAATGAAATTTTCCAGACGTAATTCCTCACGTAACAAACACCATATTTTCCGAGTCAATCCATGTGAATCGAATTTGAAGCTATAAAATCGAATTTAATTAGAAAGAAAATAAGTACGTTGAAGGTATACTGGCGTTGTCGACAAATCTAACCAATCAGCATCCACTGCATCTGCGGATTGCAAGGCTCTCATAAAATAATGGATCGGCTTCATTGCTATCGCTACGCCAATAAGCCCTTCTTACGTAATACGAAATATATTTCCTCAATAAACAGCAAAAATCTGCCAACGATTTCCTGATACGATTACGATTTATTTTCTATATAGGCTACGAAATAATTATGGTATACGTGGATTCGAAGAGATTGCCTAGTAATCCACGTTCTTTCAATATTTGTATTAACATGTTTGGCAATATTCGTGGATGTTGGCTACTCGCATATAACTATAGTAAAGGAATATACATACATGTATTTCATAGGATGGCTTCTGACGATGCATCAATTTAGGAGACTTTCAACGTACTCCATCAATTATACATCTAAATGGGATGCATGCCTGTGTCCATTCCATTTTTTTATTATTTCACGCCTTAAAAGGGCTGAATGAGCTTTAAAAGTTTTTTATAAAACTAAAGCAAGAAACAGATTTTGAAGATAGTCATATAAAAATGCAGGAAATTGCTTATAGGCTTAAATAAAAAATCCTCGTCTTCATTGCTGTAAACTCAAAATACCCCATATAATCTTACTATCACATGTATTTTCCAGTTCAATAGTGGCGTCGCCGCCAATCTATCCAATCAGCATTCACTCCATCCACCGATTGCAAGGATCTCATCACAAGAGATTCACTCGATTGCCGTCATGCGGTCTGTCCTTATAGCCCCTGTACGTAATTCCACATGTGTTTCCTCAATAAATAGTGAAATGTTTATGTGTTTGTAGGTTCGGTGGATGTGTTTTCACCAAGAAATGTAGGTTGATTAAAATATAGGACATTAGGTACACTTTTTTATGCATGATCATATAATTATAGCGTATCAATTTTAATCTAATTTATTAAATGTGAACGTTAGTTTTGTGCTTTATCCTGTTCTTATATGATGGCGGTACCTTGATGTCAATAAAATGAACGGCAGAATTAGACGTATACCGTTAAGCACATACAGCTTAACGGTATACGTCTAATTCTGTTGATATGCTTTTTTTCTCTGCTAGAAAATTTCTTCTGAAAAGGTTTTTCTTTGCATACCTACAAAAATAATTATAACACCTTTTAATATTTTATAGCAGTAGTAAGACTATAACAAAAAATCCAAGATCATCATAACTGAAAATATTTTTTTCTGAAATTATAAACAACACTAGCTTTATCATACAATGTCTTCAGAAAACACAAACAGTTACAATGTATGTTCAATCTGTATGTACAAACTAAAGTACAGTAATATGATCATCACGTCATCGCGTGGCATTAGATTGCATGTGACGTGTATTTCAGAACAACAACACTGCTTGCTTTCCATATTTATTACATATTCGCGAAACATTAGCATGACTGCTTTATTACATCTCTTTTCTAACGTAAGACATTGGATCGGAATCTCTTAAGGTAAAGTGTTGTTGAAATTTTCTTCTGAGAACTTGTCAGTTTCATCACGAGGTTACGATTTATGATGACTTAAGTGATTGAATATGATTCCTATTTCGTTGTCCTTAAAATAGCTTGTATAATGTGGGTGTTATACGGCCTATCAATTAATAAACATTATTTTGGGGTTGCTAATAAAAAAAGGTGAATTAATTATTGAAGGGATATTTTAATATAGATATTCATAGCAGAGAGTTTTTTAGCGGTGTGTGTTGTCTTTGAAATACTGGTCATACAAGCCAAAAACAGACTACGTACCTCTTCGGGAATATTGCATATCATTCGAAAGAAAACAAATTGATAGGTTTTATGATTTTCCTCAAGAGGCAGATACAGACTTAATATTTATTTTTATGGATTGGCGAAAATCAAATCCGGTAGAGGAACACACTGTACTAGCTGAACGGTAAGGCATCTGCCAAAACCACTACGAAATCAATGTACTCAAATAATAACAAATAAATACTCGCCGAATCGCTAATAGAGGTTGTATAACAGTTACTTTAAAAAAATCCCTTTGAATCTGTTTAGAAGTTTCGGGTCGTAGTGTGGTCGAAGCGACGAGCGGTCGGGACAATGTCAGATCGAAACGAGCAGCTGCACTTGCTCATAGTATAGGAACGTTGACCTGAGCGACTAACCGCCTCATGAACTCACCCACAAATAATACAGTAGTTCTAAGTATATACGGGATGCCCGAAAAAGAGCTCATATGAAGTACTAGATGATGCCCGCAGCTACGCTCGCACATTCAATTTTAACCGTTTCTGCCTGTTCCCGTGGGAATTTCAGGCAATACTTTCTTATTGAACCCCTCCAGTCTCTAAGGAACATACATACCAAATTTCAGCTTCTTGCCTCTCTGTTCTGTCCTGTAGATTTGGCTATGCGTTACCTGTCAGTTAGCTGGTAGCGCAGGCATTTAATATATACATTTATATGTCTATACTACAACTTTTATATAATAAATCTTACAGAGTTACGACGAAAATTCTGAATGCACCTGATAACTCTCATATCTGTATTACCTAAGTTTGATTATTACTGAAAGCCATTGGCTTTAGTCATTCATCATCCATATTGTGCTAAAAGTTCAGTCACTAAAATAACAAATTATAAAACTGCCCATATTCGAGTTCATGGGAATGTAAAAAAACCACAACGGAACCTCTACACAGATTATTATAAAGGTCAAAGTACCAATTTGTCCGACATGCTAATGAAAATTAATAATTATGTTCTTAAAAAAATCTGTCTTTTGATCACCGCAAACATAACATGTCCGTGTGGTGACGGATTCAGAATACGAAATGTCACCATCCCATATCATGCCATGGGTGTCGTAAGAGCCGACAGAGGGACCATACTATGCAGAAAACAGCACTGTAAGAGAAGGAAAACTAGAAATAAACCCTATACCAACCCGTTTGGCCAGCGTGGTATAGTAGGCCAATTCTTCCTTTCAAAGGAGAGGCTTAGTCCAGCAGTGGACTGTAAAGGGCTGATGATGATGAACATAACAACTTTATGAACGGACCGACACGTGCCAATTATGAAAAAGAAAAAAAAATCCACAAAATGCTGAACATACTCGAAGGTACTATGAGATTGCTCTTCTATGTTTATAGAAAGTACTAGAGGACGCCAGCAGCTACGCCTGCAATTTTTTTTAATTTACCCGTTTTGGCCGATCCCGTGGGAATTTCGGAAAATCCCTTCTTAGTGCACCCCTACGGTCCCCAAGGAACATACATGCCAAATTTCAGCTTCCTGCGCCTAATAGGGCTGTAGCGTGTCTGTCAGTCAGTAAGTAACGCAAGGATTTTATATATTAAGATTTTAATGTTTTAACTGTCGACAAATAAATATAAGCACGACCCAAGATACGCTTTTGATATTTCCCGGGAAATAGAAAAAGCTTGGCACCACTTTTGCTAAACTTGGTACTGCGCCATAGTTGAGTACAGTATTCTATGTTACCTTATGGTCTGCATCTTGTCAGAATATTAGCTTTTTCATAGCGCTCATAGTGACTTACCGTTAGTAGTAGATCGGCAAAGTTAAGCAACGCGTGCATAGGTCGCCAATTGGAGACTGCATGAGGCATTTACATCAGAGCGCTACCAAGCTCCAGAGGGCACGATAAGCTGTCGGTCCCGGTTCTATACAAGGTTGTCCTGAGACTAGAACTGAAACCGATAGCTTTCAGACCGTCTTACGGCCTCAGAGTGCATTTATTTCTCTACACGCAATAGGCACATCCCTTTTGTGATGTAAAGTACTTCTGCGAAAAAACTTCTTCTTTACGTGTGAGTGTGTGGCCAACTCTAGTGTCGGAGTTTTCAGACCGTCTTAAGGCCTCCGATATGGCCTAGCGAAGGTTCGCCGCAGAACTACTTTACATCACAAAAGGAATGTGCCTATTGCGTGTAGATAAATAAATGCACTCTTTTCTTTTCTTCTTCTTTTCAGATTTAAATGATTTCAGAATAGAAATCACGACTTGGGCGACCCATCGCTACCATCGCGTGGTAAAGTGCTCAACAGAAGAAAGGCTGGAGGGATGCTACGATCTCTGCATGCAGATCTTAAATCTAATGCCAAACCTGCCTCGAACCTGTAAAAAACACGGCGCAGCACACATTGGCGAAATGACTTGGACATCGTAGCATTGTCATTGCATCAGCCAATTTGTTTGCAGGAATCCTTACACAACCATGCTAATGTTTTCGAATCCGAATACATTAGCATAGCAGACCATTGATTTTCCATCTCGGTTATTTTGGACAATATATTATAAATTAATAAGCAACAAATATGCTTTTGAATAACAAAATTGTATTGTTATAGAAAGGCGTAACAATAAAATGAAACATTAATATCTGTTTGAAATAAAATTTGTTTTTATTATAAGACAAATCGATTAGATCGATTGAGTAACATTGTGTTTAGTCTATTGAAAATTTCTGACAATGGTCACACTGAACTGTCACTTCCGTTCGCTTCCCGCGTTGAAAAATTACCACGTTGTCGACTCGTACGTAAAATATCGCCTTTTGAAAAGCACATCATTGTAGCTACGCGAATAGTTGTGAAATCTATTAAATTGCCGCCTTTTTGACTCCCGGGACGGTTTGTGACATATTGAACATTTTGTGAAAAGTTATTGTGAGCACACCTTTTTGCATTTCGTGTGAATTGATTAATTGAACTAAATAGAGTAAACCGCCTTGAATGCCGCCTGATCTAGTGCTGGCAACGGTAAATTGTGATAAAAGACATTGTGAACTATTCATTGACATTTGCAAGGAGAAATTGCGAATCCTGTGAACTTGCATCGTGCATTGAAGACGCTGCGTTAGAGTCTGGTAAAGTAAAGATAATTCACTTGCTAATGTTGGCCAATTTTAGTCTTGTGTGTATCTAGCTTGCCTCCAGGACTCCACTCAAGAACATCACTAAGAGTTGGTAAGACATTTTATTAATATTAAGTGTAGTTATGATTATAATTCATCGCTGTGCAACGCAGTGCATTGTGTCTGGATCATTGTCTATCGTGGTCAGGTAGATGTATTACATCTTCCACTGCGCACTTCTGATACACCTTCCTGCCTGGCTACGGTAATTCTAGACATAATTTTGGTAGCAGAGCGTAGTTGAAATTTAGCCGCTGTTGCATTACTGAGTATAAACTCAGATTGGTATGAGCTTGTATCTTATCACCTTGTAGACAGTATTGTAATGTTTGTCAGGTCAGTTATTGTCTAAAATACATAATATTTAATTGTATAAGTTGACCTAGATAATTTGAAACACATTGTCACTTAACCTCAATCAGTAATTGTTGATTTGTAATACAAATACATATACAAATTTTGTATTGTTGAAATATCTAACTTAAATTTGTTGTTGCATTAATAAGTCAATTTGTTTGGATACAGTTGTATGTATCAATAAATTTAGTAAATTTAGTTTATTGCATATATTCATAAACATTGTAACAACCAACTTGACCTTGCCACTTGGGCGGGTCACATTAATAAACTTTGTTTTGTAATAATATAAAGATAATATTGTTAGGTAACACATATTCTGTGCTTACTTCCTATTGTATATCATAAATAACACAGTTAGTCTGTCTGTTGCAAATAATTAATTAATTAAGTTGAAGTTTCAACTTTATTAATTTGTTATAAGTTATAACTTTGATAACTTTTGTGTTTGTTTCAATATACTGAAACCTTTAATTTTGTTGGGCAGTAAGTACCTGTCACTTGCCTGCACTTGCAGTAAACAGGCTAATACTTTGTTGGTTTCAAGGAATTAAGAAAAATTAAGTTTTGATTGTTAATTTTATTTAGCGCTTGTCCGGGCTCTTTTGAATTTTGATTATGTCAGCTATCAAGGACTTGCGTGCGGCTGCTGGTGCTATTGCATCAGATTTGCGCTGGTTTGCCTCGGCCAATGCTTTAGTGAACCGGCCTGATCGCCAGCAGGCCTTACTTCAGAGGTACGAGCGGATTGACGATCGCCTGGCAAGTGTGGAACAGCAATTCCGCACTTTCAGCACTTGCTGTCTTGAAGTGTCAGTCACTGATTTCACCGCTGACCAGCGAAATAAGGTCAGCGAAGACTATGCCCAGGTCTTAGACCTGTATGATGCTGTCTCGAATAGTGCGAGACAACTAGTTGCCGATAGGGAAGGGCAACCCGGCCTGAAGCAGGAGCTTCCTAGGTCAGCACCGGGGCTGGTGAGTAGGCTCCCTACCTTGGACCTCCCCCATTTTGATGGCTGCCTAGGAAGCTACCTGGGCTTCATTAATTTGTTCGACAGCCTAGTCAATGATAGGGCTGACCTTCGGCCGGCACAAAAGTTGGCCTATCTAATGTCGGTTCTGGATGGGGAGGCTAAGGGCCTCATCCAGCATCTGCCCGTGTCTGACGAGGCGTACCAGACGGCTCGGGACCTAATCACCCGTAGGTACCATAATAAGCGTGGCCTCGCCGACACGCACATTGAGCAGATTTTGGGCTTGCCGACGCTCACCCGGGTCTCTGGGTTGCGCACCCAACTGTTGAACCCGCTTTTGGTGGCCATCAACGCACTTAAGTGCCTTGACCTGCCCGTGGACCAATGGTCCTATCTATTGGTGCACATTGTGCTGAAGAAGCTGCCTGCCGACCTGAGGTCGCGTTTTGAACAGCGCTTTGGTGGGGATAGCGCGACCCATTTGCCCCCCTTTGCTGACCTGGAGAGGTTCCTGGAGGATGAGTGCCGGGTCTTGGACAACTCCGGTGGTGATACGCCGGCTAAGACGCAGCCGCCCAAGGTCAAGGAGCAGGCTCGCGGTCACACCCGAGCCAATGTTGACCGGCGCCCTCCTCGCTTTGCGGTCACGCAGAGCCCAGCGGAGTGCTCCTACTGCAAGGTCACGGGGCACAGAACGGCCAGTTGTAGGGCATTCTTGGACCTGCATGTCGCCTCTCGTAGGCGCATCGCGAATGCCCGCCGCCTTTGCTTCTCTTGTTTGGGGTCCCACTACCAGCGAGACTGCCCAAATTCTCGCCCCTGTCTTCACTGTGGAGGACAGCATTTGGACATTCTCTGCATGAATGCCAGAGAGGTAGGCCGCTTGTCCAACCAGCCGACGCCGCGCACGGGTGGGTGTTTTGAAGGTGGCAGCCGAGGCTCACCGGCGCGTAGCCGAGAGTCGCCTCGCTTAATTGATCGCCGCTCACCCCGCTTGGAGAACCGTAGCGTGCGCACGCCTCCTCTCTCTCGCGCACCTGAATGTGCTGTTCAGCGTCACCAGCACCATGACTGCTGCCCCAGGTATTCCCCTCCTTTGGCGGAGCGTCCCCGCCTTGACTCGCGCCCACCTCGTTTTGGGCAGGTGCGTCACTATGACCCCCCACAGATGGCGCGCGGATCGAGTCATCGCGCCCTTGAGGACTTCAAGCCGCACCCCCATTTTGGTTTGCCTGGTCCTGGCCAACGGTCGCCGCCCAGGCAACAATAGGTCATTGACCCCTGCCCTATAACGCCAACCTCCCCCATTGAGACCGTTATCCTACCAACGGTTGCTGTTAGGGTCTGGGGACCCACGGGGACCTCTGTTGTTGTCCGTGCTATATTGGACACAGGTTCACAAGGTTGCATTGTTTCCACTTATTTGGTAGGGCAGGTTAATTTAAATATGGGTTCTTTTCCAAATTGTATACGGGGCATAGGGGACGTAGCCTCTAATGTTGAAGGGCAAGTTAAGGTTTTGTTTGGCCCTGTTGAATCTTCACACCCGAGGATTAGAACCTCGGCTATTGTGCTGAAGAATATTTTGGGCATGCATCCACAGAAACAGCTACCTGCTGCTGTGGTGAATTTGACATCGGGATTGGAACTGGCAGACCCCAAATTTGACACACCGGGACAAATCAATTTGTTGATTGGCTCTGATGTCCTCGGTGGAATTTTGATTGGTGGGAAACGGGTCTTGGTGCCAAATGGTTTGACTGCCATCCCGACCATATTTGGATTTGCTTTGATGGGACCTGTACCTAGGGACCCCTCTCCACCTGAACTTGATAATTTGTTGGCTGTAGGCTCTGCTCTCTCTGATGCGGTTCAGAGGTTTTTGGAGGTAGAGGAGCCCCCTCAAGCTGCCCGTTTGAATCCAGAACATGAGGAGTGCGAGCTGTTCTTCCAGAACAACACTGGTCGACTCCGTTCTGGTCGGATTATTACGAGGCTACCCTTCCTGTCTGTTCGGCCTCCGCTTGGTGAGTCACGACCTTTAGCCGAAAAGAGATTGTTGGCTATGGAGCGTCGCATGGGTCGTGATCCGGAGCTCAGACAGAAGTATATTGAGTTCATGAGAGAATATGAACAATTGGGACACATGTCAGTGTCAAATTTGGATTGGCGTTCGGTGGAGCATTACTTTCTCCCGCATCATGCGGTATTGAAGCCATCGACTGGCAAGCTGCGCACAGTTTTTGATGGTTCTGCGCAGACTTCAACAGACGTATCCTTGAACCAGTGCTTGCATTCTGGTCCCAAATTGGTCAAGGACCTTTGTGACGTCATCACCAGCTTCCGACGACATCAGGTTGTCTTTGTGGCCGACATAAAAATGATGTTCAGGCAGACTATTATCCACCCTGATGACCGTCGCTTCCAGCTGATCCTTTGGAGAGAGTCTCCTCGCGATCCCATGGTCGTCTACGAGCTCAATACTAATACGTACGGGTTAAGGTCAAGCCCCTACTTGGCAATACGTTCTCTTTGGGAGCTCGCAGACCGCGAAGGCCTACGTTTCCCAAGAGCCTCCGCCATCTTGAAGGACGATATTTACGTCGATGACATTTGCTCGGGCGCCTCCACAGCGGACGAGGCGATCCTCCTGCGGGACGAATTGATAGGTATTTTGGCCTCCGCTGGTTATGAGTTGCGCAAATGGATTTCCAACTCACCAGCGCTTTTGGAAGGCTTGCCAGAGGATCATCAGCAGGATCCACATTTGTTTGAGATTGTTGACATCCCCGCCATGATGGCTGTTCTCGGCGTTCAGTACAGACCAGTCCAAGACATCTTTACATATAACGTAGACTTGAAATTGCCGTGTTCTTGGACTAAACGTCTCGTATTGTCTACTGTCGCCAGAACCTTTGATCCGAACGGTTGGATCTGTCCAATTATATTTTGGGCAAAATGCTTCTTGCAGAAGCTTTGGACAGCAGGATTGACCTGGGACGAACCTCTGCACGGCACTCTTGTTGAGGAATGGACCTCTTTTGTATCCTCACTTCCTGCCGTCAACGAGATCTCTTTGCCTCGTCCCATCCTTCCTCCCGGGAAGTACAAGTCCACCCTTCACGGGTTTTGTGATGCCTCGGAACGTGGTCACGCGGCTGTGATGTACTTGCGCACAGTCAGTGCCTCAGGTCAGGTGAGAGTTTCCCTGATCATGGCGAAGAGCAAGGTCGCACCACTTCGAACATCTCTGACCATCCCAAAATTGGAGCTCTCGGGAGCAGCCCTACTTGTACGCTTGTTGAACCACGTGTCCAGTACTTTGGGTAAAAGCATTTGCATTAATGGGACCTACGCCTGGACAGACAGCCAAATTGTTCTTTGTTGGTTGAAGGCTTCGGTCCACACCTTGGAGGTATTTGTTGCTAATCGCGTTTCCCAAATCCAGAAATCCGAAGTCAAGCTTGTTTGGAGACACGTGCCAGGTGAGCTCAACCCCGCTGATTGTGCCTCGCGCGGATGCTTGACGCCTAGTTTGATAGGTCATTCGCTGTGGTGGGGTCCGGAATGGTTGAGTCGACCAGAAATTGTTTGGCCTCGAACGCCAGTTTTGAATACTTCTAATTTGCCGGGTCTACGAACACTCGCTCTTGAGAAGGTAGAATGCGCCTTCGACCCCGATTTCCTGTTGAATCGTTACAGCTCCCCCGACAAGTTGTTAGGTGTTACTGCTTGGATAAAGCGTTTTGTTTTTAACTTTAGGCACCCACAACAGAAACGACTGACACCGTTTCTCTCACCACAGGAACGACAGGAGTCCCTCACCTTTTGGGTTCGTTCTGTGCAATTGGCGCATTTTGAAAGGGAGATTGCTATCCTCAAGTCGGGGAAATCGAAATTGTCGGGAGCTGTCTCTAAATTGAACCCCTTTTTGGACGATACGGGTCTCTTGCGCGTTGGAGGGCGTCTCAAGAACGCCAACCTCCCTTACGGAGCACGTCACCCCCTTTTGTTACCTAAGGACGGTCATTTGGTACGCTTGTTGGTAACTGACCGTCACCTTAAAAATTCGCATGCTGGTTGTAATGCCTTGTTGGCCATTTTGCAACGCGAGTTTTGGATTTTGTCTGCCCGAAGAATTATTCGGAGTGTAGTCTTTCGCTGTATCCCTTGCTATAAGCTCAAGGCTTCTACCATGCAGCCCTTGATGGGGGACTTACCGGCAGATCGCGTAACTGAAAGCAGGACGTTTGACGGTGTTGGCACGGACTTCGCTGGTCCTTTTTTGGTGAAAACGTCGACACTTCGAAACAGCAAGACTGTCAAGGCCTACTTGTGTGTTTTTGTTTGTCTTTCCACAAAGGCCGTACACTTAGAACTGGTCTCCTCGCTTACGACCGAGGCGTTTGTAGCCACATTTGACAGATTTGTATCCCGCAGAGGGCTGCCTTCCTTGATCCGTTCTGACTGCGGCACTAACTTCAAGGGCACCTATAATTATTTGAATGATGTTGTTAATTTCCTTGAAACCAACAAAGCTGATATAGGTGATAGGCTTGCCCGACGTGGGATAAATTGGTTGTTTTCCCCACCAAATTGTCCACACTGGGGTGGTATATTTGAGGCCGCCGTAAAATCGGCCAAAACACACTTGCGCAGGACAATCGGTGAATCTGTCCTTACATTTGTGGAACTCGCAACTGTGTTTTGTAAGATTGAGGCCGTTTTGAACTGTCGGCCATTGTGCCCGATCTCCTCAGATCCGAATGATTTGGAGGCCCTTACGCCGGGCCATTTTTTGATTGGTCGCCCACTTGTCGCCTTGCCTGAGTACCCCTATATTGATACGAGACCTGGTCGTCTCTCGCGTTTTGAATTGGTACGCCAGATTACTCAGAGCTTTTGGAAACGCTGGAACTTGGAATATTTGCACATACTCCAGCAACGCGTTAAGTGGACCGACAAGACCGATCCACCCAAGATTGGTGACCTCGTTTTGATCAAGGAGGCTAACCTTCCGCCACTCAGATGGCGCAGGGGGCGCATCCTTCATTTGGTAACTGGGGCTGATGGAGTTCCCTGATTTGCTGAGGTCTTGGTGGACGGTTCGATTCTGAGGAGAGCGGTTGCAACATTGTCACGTCTACCAACCGATTAGCGGACCGGTAGGCCGGTCCGGGGCGGGTGGATGTTTGAAATAGAATTCGTTTTTATTATAAGACAAATCGATTAGATCGATTGAGTAACATTTTGTTTAGTCTATTGAAAATTTCTGACAATGGTCACACTGAACTGTCACTTCCGTTCGCTTCCCGCGTTGAAAAATTACCACGTTGTCGACTCGTACGTAAAATATCGCCTTTTGAAAAGCACATCATTGTAGCTACGCGAATAGTTGTGAAATCTATTAAATTGCCGCCTTTTTGACTCCCGGGACGGTTTGTGACATATTGAACATTTTGTGAAAAGTTATTGTGAGCACACCTTTTTGCATTTCGTGTGAATTGATTAATTGAACTAAATAGAGTAAACCGCCTTGAATGCCGCCTGATCTAGTGCTGGCAACGGTAAATTGTGATAAAAGACATTGTGAACTATTCATTGACATTTGCAAGGAGAAATTGCGAATCTTGTGAACTTGCATCGTGCATTGAAGACGCTGCGTTAGAGTCTGGTAAAGTAAAGATAATTCACTAGCTAATGTTGGCCAATTTTAGTCTTGTGTGTATCTAGCTTGCCTCCAGGACTCCACTCAAGAACATCACTAAGAGTTGGTAAGACATTTTATTAATATTAAGTGTAGTTATGATTATAATTCATCGCTGTGCAACGCAGTGCATTGTGTCTGGATCATTGTCTATCGTGGTCAGGTAGATGTATTACATCTTCCACTGCGCACTTCTGATACACCTTCCTGCCTGGCTACGGTAATTCTAGACAATATCACTGTGGCGACTCTAAGCACAACTTTATCTCGATTCGTATAAAATTAATACATTTGTGGTTACTATCGATACATAAAACATCCAAACGACATTATAAATTTCACAATTTTAATGTTATCCAATACGTCGGGTGGAGCAACCGTCTCATTCCGATATTTAACCATAAAATATTCTAATCTTAATATATAAAATCCTTGCGTTACTGACTGACTGACAGACACGCTACAGCCGAAACTACTGGTCACAAGAAGAAGAAATTTGACATGTATGTTCCTTGGGAACCGTGGAGGTGTACTAAGAAGGGATTTCCCGAAATTCCCACGGGATCGGCCTAAATAGGTAAATTTTAAAAAAATGCAGGCGTAGCTGCTGGCGTCCTCTAGTACATAATAAAAGCCGCCGTATTTCTAGCGCGAGATAATTCGACGCTTATTGAATATTCGAAGGCGCATAAACGATATTGAATATGAAGGGGGCGGGGCGAGGGCAGCGGGAACACAGTGGAGGTGGGGTCATCGCGCTGTTATTTACTGCGCCCGTAAATTGATATTGTAAATTGGGCTTGTTAATCTGTAACGATGCTGGCAAAACTTCCCAGCGAACAGCATAGCAAACTGACAGGTATCGAGCTATCGACTACGCGACGGTTCGTAGTTTGTTTGTCAAATCTCAGCCTAACATATGCTCGCTGAGATCGAGCCGAGACTGTGCTCGTAACGTTATGGTAATATAATACGGTGGCACGTGACGAAAAAATTGCAAAAAGCTGTTACTTTTACGACATCGATACAACTTTCAAACCCTTTTACGAGCGCATGCCCAAGTACCGAGCCGCGACCTTTGCGCTCGCCGACGCCCTCCACTAGGACCGACCATAAATTATGTAATAATGTCGATAATGGAGAGACTAAATAGCCTCGGAGACATAAAGTAACGAGTCTTAACGACTTCCATGAATAAAATATGGAATGCCCCGCGTGGCTTCTTCGATAATCCAACAAAAAGCACTCCAATTTAGACGAATCGTACCCGTATCACTGGAAGGATTTTTTGATATTCTAATGATATGTATTTAAAATGAGAGCGCCGTTACGTCCTCTTCTCATTCCGTTATCATCGACGATATAATCTGTTCGAATAGCTACGCTAACAAGCAAACCAGATTAACCGACCCGCAAACGACGTTGCTCCTCTCACGCAAGTACATCGATATTTTTTCATAACAACATTTTTGTACAACAAGAATTCCCATAAAATATCAAACGGCTTTCAACGATCCCTGTATTGGATGGCTACGCTTTTGTTTACTGGACGCACCGCTACGAGCGCTACGGGAGCTACGGGCAGCTACGCGCTTGTTTTAGCTCCGGCACGGCCAGTGCACTTTTTGTTACATATAAAATAATACAATCCCGATATTCAGCGGTTGATGCTTTTTGTTCTAGTTCGCTCGCTCCGCGTTTTTGCGTTGAATGTTTCAACTTTTTCCGCACAAACGCAACGTTCATAACGCGTGACCAATGTTTCGAGCCGAGAGTAGTTTTCAGTAGTGAATTGTAACGAAAAAGCAGAGTGCTATGTTACGTTTAAATAAATTATTTATGTTTGACATGGCTTTGT
This sequence comes from Euclidia mi, assembly GCA_944739405.2. NCBI lineage: Eukaryota > Metazoa > Arthropoda > Insecta > Lepidoptera > Erebidae > Euclidia > Euclidia mi. The sequence continues at coordinate 86,744,886 of OX123184.2, forward strand.
TTTAAATGTATTTTTGATTGTGATCTATAGTTGAGGCTAATGCCCCGTCGAGGGTAGGAACGGGTTAGTAGCAAGTAACAAGTTAAATGTGAATGAGGCACATATTTGGGGTGTTGAACAAGTAGTAAAGTGCGAAGTTTGTACGTTATCTGCGTAAAGTTAGACAATGAGGCGCGTTATCAGGCCGCAGACAGAAACGAGGTTGCTTCACCGATTGACTTCTTCGCTGAAATACGGTCAATGTATTGTATTCTTTGTAAATGCTTATTGCCTTGTATTCTTGGCAGTAAGGTGTGATGTGAAATTGTGAAATAACAATTATGAACACTCACGAATTTAATTATTACTTGCAGTTTAAACGCCGAGAACATTTGACTCGAGAATAACGAATACATTACAGTATGCAAAATATATTTAATAAAAAATGCCTTAGTAAACTGTTACAATCGTTGAATGTTATGGAATGTTATTAGCATTCCATGATGAAATGAGAACACCAAGAAGTCTACTTTGTTCACCCTGATATATGTTTATTCCAATTTGAATAAAGCTTGAAAGTCACTCTGGGACAATTAGAAACTCAGTAGAAACAATTCATATCATTGAACTGCAACTAATTATTTTACCTTAGACGTAATCTACAATTCTACATTCATCGCCCAATGACTTGAGATCAAGATTACATCTTGATTACAAGACGTAATCTGTTAATTACACTGCTCAGTACATATTTGTCAAATACGTCTGAGCAAACTATTACAATCCACTTTGAATGTTATTAATATGGACTTAATAAATAATAATAATAATAAAAAAATTAAAATAATTTATTACCAAAAGAGCAATACAATTTGTTTATATCCATCGGCCCCACACTAGGCAAAGCCTGTCCTATGGGTGCCTGTTGCGGTTCACAATTCCCAGTTTATTATAAATGTAGCTCGGTCGACATTACGATTAATTCAATAGCACATTTTACATTTTTGAATAACATTTCATATTATACAAAAACAAAAGATTGTGGTAACTAAAGGATTTACTCGTTAGACAAAAATAAAATTGAGAAAAAGGATACAAAAATAAATAAGCTTCGGTGAAATTACTATCTTATTTATAATAAGTGTTTAGGGATTAAGTACGACACTAATATTACCTACAATAAATACTTTATACGCCATGAATATATATATGTAACTAATTTATATGAGTACGTATTTGTGTGTGTGTGTATATTATAATTCATATATATTAATATGCTTATATATATTTATATACATATATGTAGTGTTTATATATTATATAAATATCAGCACAGATGAACCAAAAGTCTTTCAGTTGCATCATATGACAATGATAGTAACCACCTCATGATTTTGAGCTTTGCTTCCGTAGTCGAGCAACGTTTAATGTCGCAGTAGCTTACTGTGGGGGAATATTATTGGGATAAAAAGAAAACTCAACTGGACGTGGTGCGGTGTTAAGTAGCGAATATTTAATGGTTGAATGATATGCAAATTTATAAAAAAGACAGGTACTTAAATCTAATGAGTATTGCGTTGTGTGGACGGTTTTCAACGCATTGCTATGGCTGATTGAGTAGGCGCTTAAACATGCCCCCGGGCGTTGAAGGCTCCGCTTTCAACAAAACCTCAATCAGCTGGCGCAGGCAACGGGCAGATCCTGTTAAAGGCTCTTCTAATGACTCCAGTTGATGTTCGGATGTCAGCCACACGTACTATCCCATCTGATCCAGGGAGAACTGCAACTACTCTGCCAAGTCTCCACTTCAAAGGAGGAAGATTATCCTCTTTCACCACAACCAAGGAATCCAACTCTAAACTATCTTGACAGGAGCGCCATTTGGTCCTCTGCTGAAGTTCAGCAACATACTCTTTACTCCATCGAACCCAGAAATGCTGTCGGAGTTGTTCGATTCGATGGTAGCGAGACAGCTGGCCAACAGAATGATCCTGGAGGTTTGGTTGTGGTAATGAAGTCAATGGTCGACCAATGAGAAAATGTCCTGGCGTTAGCGGTGTATCATCTGCAGGATCTGAAGATAAAGGTGTCAGTGGACGGGAATTTAGAATTGCTTCGATCTGCGTTAATGTGGTGTAAAGTTCCTCGAAGGTCAGATTACAATTTCCCAACACTCTCCGTAGATGATATTTGGTTGACTTTACACCCGCCTCCCAGAGTCCGCCAAAGTGAGGACTATATGCAGGTATAAAATGAAAGTTAATTCCATCATTGGCCAAATTTTCGCTTAAAGAATTAGAATGAGATTTTAAAAAATGTCTGAGATCGTTATACGCGCCCACAAATGAGGTACCATTGTCGGAATAAATATTGACAGGCTTTCCTCGCCGCGAAATAAACCTATACAAAGCCAGTAAATAATTATTGCTAGTTAAATCACCTACTAACTCCAAGTGAACTGCCTTGGTGGTGAAGCAAATAAATATAGCTATATAAACTTTTACTAGCCTGCATCCGCGTCCTTGGCGACTAGCACACATGACGGGGCCAGCGTAATCAACGCCTGTGCTCTCAAAAGGGTAACCTGGTTGAAGTCGCTGCCGTGGTAAGTTTCCCATTATAGGAGTGATGACTTGTCCTTTAAGTCTACGGCAACGAACACATTTATGAAAGCAAGCTTTCGCCAAGTTACGACCACCAATAGGCCAATATAACTCCCTAATCGAGGCTAACAATAACTGGGGCCCTGCGTGCATCAATCTCTTATGTTCGTAATTAAACAATAATTTAGTGAATTCATGAGTGGACTGTAAAAGAATAGGGTGCTTTTTATTATAAATAAAATCGGAATTATTAAGACGTCCTCCTACGCGCATTATGTTATTCTCATCTAAATAAACGTTAAATTTTAGAAGTACGTTCTTTTTTGGTAAGCTACTTTTATTAATCAATAATTTATGCTCAGGAAATGATTCACTTTGACTTTGATAAATCAATATATTTAATGCGTCTTGTATTTCACTCTCTGAAAGAAATTTATCTTTAATTGAAACTTTCCTACATAATTTAATAAATCTAAGCGCGTAAGCCATTGAACGTACCAGCCGTAAGAAGTTAGAGAACCGCTTAAAATTGATAACTAAGCTATCATTGCTATTGACCTTAACAACAGCGCTTAATGAAACATCGGAACGGGTTTCAGGCAAAGCGTCTAGTCCTAAATGTTCACACTGAGAAGGCCAACTGCACATATTTAACTTTAGAAAGTCGGGACCCGACCACCAGAGATCTGAATTTTGCAGAGTTTTAATATCGATACCACGCGATATTAAATCTGCTGGATTCTTATCGGTTGGGACGTGTCTCCACGTACAATTTCCCGCCTTATCTAAAACTTCAGCAACGCGGTTGCGTACAAAAGGCTGAAGCTTAGAAGGCAACATGTGTAACCATCCCAACACGATAGTCGAGTCTGTCCAGCAATAGACGCGACTGATATGTGCTCGAAGTGAAGTGTGCACTTTCTCGTATAACCGCGCTCCCACTACTGCACCACACAACTCCAACCTTGGGATAGTTGTGGGCTTGAGTGGTGCTACGCGACCCTTTGCCATTAATAGACGAACCATGTACTCACCGTCACCTTTCACGCTTCGCATATAAGCGCACGCACCGTAAGCGCGTTCAGAAGCATCTGTAAATATATGGACTTCTAGCTCCTTGTAAGAATCAGAGACAACAATACGCGGAATCCTGTAATCATTTAATAAAGGAAGTGACTCGATAATAGTTTTCCAACGTTTCTTAATTTCTGAACTCAGTGGTTCATCCCATGACAACTTGTCTAACCACATTTGTTGTAACAACATTTTCATAACAATTACACAAGGAGATAAAAGCCCCAATGGATCGAAGATCCGTGCAATCGCTGAAAGTAAATTACGTTTGTTACTAGCATCAGAAGTTATGTCCATATTTATTGAGAAACCAAGCATATCAGAGCTCGTATACCAATTAAGACCAAGCAACTTATCGGGCTCATTAGATCCCATATTCAAATTAAGAGGTGAGGAGTCAAATGATTCAGTTACCAACTGAGGTTCGTTTGATTTCCACTTTCTTAATGACATGCCAGCCGATGACATTGCTTTTGTGACTTCTGCGCGAATGAATTTCAACTCATCTGGTTCCATACTGCCAGTACACAGATCATCAACAAAAAAGTCATGCTGGATGATTTCAGAAATCTTAGCATTACTACACTCGAGGCCTATTTGTTTAAGACAACGCGTTGCTAAAAATGGCGCGCTAGCAGTACCATACGTGACTGTATTTAATTCATATATTTGAACATTTTCGTCAGGATTCAGACCGCGCCAAAGTATTCTTTGCAAGTGCCTATCAGATGGGTGGACCATAATTTGCCTATACATCTTTTCGACGTCAGCGGCCAATATATACTTGTGCTGTCTAAACCGCAAAAGTATAGACAGCAAATCGTCCTGAACTGTCGGCCCAACCATCTGTAAATCGTTTAAAGAAACGCCAGAGGAAGTAGGACAACTCGCATTAAATACAACACGAAGCTTAGTCGTGCTACTACATTCACGTAGCACCCCGTGATGTGGTATATAATATTCATTTTTACATAAATTAGGCGTACTAACTTTAGTCATATGACCTAACAACTCGTATTCTGACATAAATTCATAGTACATCTTACTAAAATCTGGTTTAACCTTTAACCTACGTTCTAAAGAGTGCAAACAATGTGTTGCCTTTTTCAAAGAATCTCCTAGAACAGAAGGATTTTCTTTAAAAGGTATACGGACACAAAAACGTCCATCACTCAATCGTGTCGTGGTTTTAACAAAGTGATCCTCGCACAGCTTTTCCTCAGGTAAATAATGAGAACCCTTCATACTTACCTCTTCTAACTGCCAAAATTTCGTTAAGTCAGATCTAACTTTGTCCCACTGATCATCATGACGGGCAGCGATTTTAGTAAGATTACACCTTACATTGTTTGAAAGTAAAACAAAATAATCATGTGAAATAGGACCGGCGACTATCCAGCCTAGTCTGGTTTCATTTAGAATTGGTTTACCGGTACCTAGGTTTATTCTCTGCGATCCTAACAAGTCCCAAAAGAGGTCAGCGCCAATCAATATATCTATATCACTGGGCTTGTAAAAAGTAGGATTAGCTAAACATATATTAGAAGGTATATTAAAATCGGAAATATCAATTTCATGATTAGGTACAGTACTTGTAATGAATGGCAAAACGAAACAATGAAGTTTACATGAAAAACTATCATCTAACGACGTCATGGTTGCATGACACATTTTGCCTACGTGCGAAGACACGTTATTGATACCAAGTACCGACCTATCTACCTGACTTGTCTGTAAATTTAAGGATTCACACAACCTTTCCGTCATAAAACAAGATGTGCTACCGCTGTCTAACACTACACGAACTATGTGCGCGCGATTATTATAATCATTCAATTTGACTAAAGCGCTTGACAACAACACATCACATTGTTTACGTTCGCCCCGCCGAGAATAATCAACGCTTGTCGATAAAGAGACATTATTTGCATCGGAGGTGGCGATCGGTAATGACGGCTGAGACAACTTATTATTATGATTGCTATTAAGTGTATTCTCATTACTGCTATTTATGACATTTTGACTTTCTGATATATGTATCAACGTATTGTGCCTTCGCTTACATAATTTGCAACCTGGCTTTTTGCAATGATTCGCAAAATGACCAAACTTAAAACAATTAAAACAAACCTTGTAAGTTGGCAATAACTTAAGACGTGCGTCATTACTTAACGCTAGGAACTGCGAGCAATTACTTAAATTATGGTCACCCTTACACTTAGGGCATGCCTTACGAGTGAGCTCAGTATCAGAAGTGTGAAGAGCTTGTGTTGTCACCATAGATTTTATTTTAGGACGCGAACTAATGACAGACTGAGATTGAGTACGTGACAGTTCTAAAGTTTCTAGTAAATCAGCGCGAGCGCGCAGGAACTGAATGAAGTTATCAAATGTTATTGTGCTGTCCTTGTCTAATCTACCTTTGAACTCTTCCCACTCGCGATAAGTCTTCTGATCGAGCTTACGAGTAACAATATGAATTAAAAGAGTGCACCAGTACTTCACGGGCTCGCCTAATGATTCGAGTGCACGCAAGTTTTTATTTAGCTGGTCAATTATACCCTTTAAATTATTGGAAGACTCTTTGACAATAGGATCTAAATTAAATAACGCTGATACATGATTCTGTATCAATAATCTTTTATTGTCGAAGCGGTCACATAACAAATTCCATGCGACAGTGTAGTTACTGGCTGAAAAATCAATCGATTTAATTACCACAGCAGCAGACCCCTCCAAAGACGCCCGCAAATAGTGAAACTTATTCACGTCGTCAATATCATCGTTAGAATGAATGAGGCTAGTAAAAATGTCATGAAATTCTATCCAATTGCAGTAAGAACCACTAAACTTAGGCAATTGTATAGTAGGCAATTTAACTGGCTTATGTGTATTACTACGTGGAGTTTTATCACTACTAACTGATTTACAATCTTTGTTAAAACTAGTCAATAATGTCTGTGCCCGAGACAGCGCTTTATAATACAAAGATTCGAACTCGGAACGTTCGGCAAACTGTATCTTAACATCGTCGGCGATGCATTCCAAACGCAACTGTACCTCATCGTAGTGCTCGTATAACGACTCCAGTTTCCCAATGCGCAGCTGCAGTTCGGTGACATCACAACTGCTAGTTGTTTTATCATTCAGCTGATCGAGATAATTAACAAATGTTGTTAAACGGCCTTTAAAACTACCTCGTTTCTTTATTAAATCTTTTTCTTCAGACATTCTGGGAGAGGAGTGTCGTCAACCTGGAATTGATACAAATCAAATTCGTAATAACTAAATTGACTTATTTACCACTAAAGCAATACACTTTATACCTAACTATAACAATACTACTAGTTGAGCAATATATAAGTTGAATACAAAAGTATAAGATCAAACTTTTATAGACAGATGTTCTAGAAAAAACACATTCAGGTAGATAATGACTCACAAAGATCGTAGGTAAATGAATATAATATAAAACAATTAACTTAACCACAATACCATCACTAATTTATATTAATAATTTGCAGTTAGATCTTATAAAATAATATCTAACACTCATATGTGTCTTATGTTAAAGTACCGGCGTAAGAATTACAAAGTGAATAACTATTATTGTAATATCAATTAAATAAAATAATGAAGCACTTATCACGGCTTACTATACTGTACAAACAATATAATTTTACTTAATTGTGGCTAACTATTACAATAGAAAAAACAACTAGATATCCACATACAGTCGGTACCAATTACTGAACACAATAAATAGGTAATATAATTATTTACTAACCTTATAAATCCTTAAATAACTTATATACTACCTTTATGAGTGTTGGGTAACGATATTATTATGGAATATTACTTGTACACCACTAAATTCCAAAGTTTTTCCACGTCCACACCACCGTCAAAATGACCTTCTTCAAGGTTGTCGGCGAGTTGGTAATTCTTCGGATTTTATATATTCCACGATAAAAACAGCATATATTCTTCAAATTTAATATCCGGGACGATTAAGGACCATCATGTGGGGGAATATTATTGGGATAAAAAGAAAACTCAACTGGACGTGGTGCGGTGTTAAGTAGCGAATATTTAATGGTTGAATGATATGCAAATTTATAAAAAAGACAGGTACTTAAATCTAATGAGTATTGCGTTGTGTGGACGGTTTTCAACGCATTGCTATGGCTGATTGAGTAGGCGCTTAAACACTTACTACTTTATTATATAAGTAGCGCTCTATAAAGGGACTAAAGCGTCTTGCGAACGTCGTCTTGACTGAAGGTACATCAATTCGAAATACCCGTCGTTTTAGAAATTTTGGATACGTTACAGATTTCACAACTATTGGATGTAGATATATGCATGATTTTAATATAAATAATTGGCGCACGTTAAGTACCTTACAATCGTTATAAAGATCTTGCGTGGCGTATCTAAATGGCTTTTTGAGCATAGTTTTAAGGACAGATCTTTGTGCTACTTCTATCTGTATCATGAAAGATTTTCCAGCATTTCCCCATGAACTGATACAGTATGTAATCAATGACTGACATAATGCAAAATACACTAGTTTTAAAATATTTACTGGGGTTGAAGGTCGCAGTAGTCTTATGATATTAGCCGTTTTACGAACTCGATTTGACAAGAAGGAAATATGTGCCCTAAAGTTGAGATGTTGGTCTATCATTATACCTAGATACTTAATCGTTTGGGTTTTATTTAAGTTTTGACAGTCGCAGAAATTTCCTGGCAGGCACTTATGTAGCTTAATACTGAGCGTGGCGTTTGGAGCTGAGGCAGCAGTCTTATGGAAACAGATATAATGTGTTTTGTCAGCATTCAGAGTCAGCAAGTTAATCTGAAGCCAGTTCGCTATTTGCTTCATCCCTAGTTCAGCATTGTGAAAGGCCTCCTTCCATGACGCACCATTGTAGATTATAACTGTGTCGTCTGCATAACAAATTATATCTTTATGAATGCCAACATGCATGTCATTCATGTAAATGATAAATAAAGTCGGCCCAAGGATACTGCCTTGCGGGACGCCAAAAGTTATTGTACATAGTCCGCTATCATAGTTATTTAATCTAACAGATTGTGTTCTTTCCAAGAGGTAGCTTTTGAACCATTCCAATGCTGTGCCCCTGATACCAAATTGCTTATCTAGCTTTTGCAATAGTATGGGAATCGACACGGTGTCAAAAGCTTTCGCTAAATCCAAGAATACACCAATACTGCACCTGTTTCTATCAAGATATCCTGCGACTGTGGAGGTAAGTAAATGGACAGCTTCGTCTGTGGATTTTCCTTTTCTAAACCCAAACTGCCTATCGGAGATGAGGTTTTTACTTTCAATATATTTTATCAGCCTGTTGTTAACTATCTTCTCTAGCAGTTTCGAAAAAGTTGACAGAAGAGAGATGGGGCGATAACTATTAATTGAGTCGGTAGGACCGCTACCCTTATATATAGGAGTAACAGAGGCTCGTTTCCATTCTTTAGGAAAGATACCTAAAGCTAGACTCCGGTTAAATATTTCAGTGAGCGGTGGTATAATGCTGTCTTTGATTTGTTTCAGAAGAATATTTGTCAAACCGTCAACACCTGGGGCTTTATCATTTCTTAAAGAAAGTATAAGACTCTCCACCTCAGACACATCAGTAGGCTCCAGAAAGAAAGAGTGTGTTAATAGATTATTCGTAACACTAGCTGCGAGGGTTTCTTCACTCTGGTGTAAATTCTGTAATATAGTGTTAGCCAGTTTTTGACCTGCTGTTGAGAAATAGGTATTGCAAATGTCTAATGAGTGTGTTGGACCTGAACTACCGCGAAGTGTTAAAAGTTCTGTAGGTTCTTTTTTGTTTTGGGAGAGGTGGCAAACACTTTTAATGGCCTTCCACATTTTTTTTGGGTTATTTGTATTGCTAGTTATTGTTTTGTTTTCATACTCATTCTTCAACTTACGCAGTAGGCTATTGCAGTAGTTTCTGTAACGAGTATATATAATACGTTTGAGTTGATCGTTTGGCGAGCTTCGTGATTTTAAATGCAGCCGATCTTTATGTTGAATACAGCGTATTAGACCAGGTGTGATCCAGGGCTTAATATTGAATTTTGTGTGGCTTATTTTAACTTTGTGCGAGTGATTATTGATTACCTCCTGAAGTCTATTACAGAAGTTATGTGCAACTTCATTAATATCTGAGTTTGCTAGGATTGGCGTCCAGTTCTCACTCGACAACACATCGTTAATAGCCTCAATGTCCTGCTTTACGATAAATCGATCCAGACGCCTTTTTGTCTGTTTAGTAATGGATAGGCCTAAAATTACTAGATCATGATCAGTTATGTCCGAACTACATATTAAACCTATCGCACCTAACCTATATAAATACGCGACGTGAATCATACACATCGCTTGCTGCGTCAGCGTGTTCAGTGCGGTCACGTGATAAGCTACTTGCTCTGTTGCTAGTCATATTTACTTGCAGCTGAGACACTGTATAGTTCTGAATAGTAAAAGATTAATATCTATAATAATAGTCATATTTATTGTACACCAAAATTATTTTACAAGTATAAAAATAAACGCTTTGACTTTAACTTTGAAAAATTAATGTAGAAATTTATAGAAGTAGTACAAATGGCGGCGTTATCACTATTAAGCAATGTCTTACAGGCAACCTGAATCTATCAACAAACTATACTAATTTTAATAGAGCTATCATATTTATTTGTTTGACCGCGCTGCTCAGAAAGATCAGGCATTTCAGAATATCCGTCTGATTTAGTAAGCAAAAATATTGCGTTCCACAGCTATATTTATAGAAGTATGTTATAGGCTCTCAATATAACATTTTGAAATTCAGTAGATGGGTAGACCCCATTCATGTCAAGAAGTCTTACAAAGCAAAGCTACACTCTTGCATAGAACACAGTAGCCAACAATAATAATAGTTTGTTATATGTTTATTATTAATTATTACTGAAATTATTCTAAATTTCGTATTAATCAAAGAATACCACAGAATACCAGTAAAGTAACTTCAACCTATTTAAGCGCGCAAATGATAAATAAGCTCAAGAGGTATGTCTAGAATTACCGTAGGCTTACTGGGAATTGGTTGTAAGCACAGTGGAAGCTAATTTATATTCATCCAGTTGTCCTAAAGTAATCAAATGTCTGACATATATTGCTGAGACTCTCAGCGATGACAAATTATAAAGTAGTTATAAGAAGATTTTACCTTATAGCTCCTGGTGATGTTCTTGAAGTGGACCTATAGATTAACTTATAATTTTGGCCAAAATAACAAGAGAATCAATGGATACCAGTTTACAATTCGGCGAAGTCCTTCTCCAGACCACGATGCACGTTAGCGGTTCACAAAACTTTTCACAAAAGTTCACTATGTCATCAATTTACAACAAACCTTGCCGGAAGTCAAAAGCGGCAATTACGTATTAAGTTAATTACGAGTTGATTCAATTCGCGTTAATTCAAAGGGCGATCAATTTAATTTAGGTACAAGGCACGCGAGCTTGCAAACGGCGTGTTAATTTTTCAAGCGGAAGACGGAAGTGACAGTTCAGTGTGACCATTGTCGGAAATTTTCAATAGACTAAACAAAATGTTACTCAATCGATCTAATCGATTTGACTTATAATAAAAACTAATTCTATTTCAAACATCCACCCGCCCCGGACCGGCCTACCGGTCCGCTAATCGGTTGGTAGACGTGACAATGTTGCAACCGCTCTCCTCAGAATCGAACCGTCCACCAAGACCTCAGCAAATCGAGGAACTCCATCAGCCCCAGTTACCAAATGAAGGATGCGCCCCCTGCGCCATCTGAGTGGCGGAAGGTTAGCCTCCTTGATCAAAACGAGGTCACCAATCTTGGGTGGATCGGTCTTGTCGGTCCACTTAACGCGTTGCTGGAGTATGTGCAAATATTCCAAGTTCCAGCGTTTCCAAAAGCTCTGAGTAATCTGGCGTACCAATTCAAAACGCGAGAGACGACCAGGTCTCGTATCAATATAGGGGTACTTAGGCAAGGCGACAAGTGGGCGACCAATCAAAAAATGGCCCGGCGTAAGGGCCTCCAAATCATTCGGATCTGAGGAGATCGGGCACAATGGCCGAGAGTTCAAAACGGCCTCAAAATTACAAAACACAGTTGCGAGTTCCTCAAATGTAAGAACAGACTCACCGATTGTCCTGCGCAAGTGTGTTTTGGCCGATTTTACGGCGGCCTCAAATATACCACCCCAGTGTGGACAATTTGGTGGGGAAAACAACCAATTTATCCCACGTCGGGCAAGCCTATCACCTATATCAGCTTTGTTGGTTTCAAGGAAATTAACAACATCATTCAAATAATTATAGGTGCCCTTGAAGTTAGTGCCGCAGTCAGAACGGATCAAGGAAGGCATCCCTCTGCGGGATACAAATCTGTCAAATGTGGCTAAAAACGCCTCGGTCGTAAGCGAGGAGACCAGTTCTAAGTGTACGGCCTTTGTGGAGAGACAAACAAAAACACACAAGTAGGCCTTAACAGTCTTGCTGTTTCGAAGTGTCGACGTTTTCACCAAAAAGGGACCTGCGAAGTCCGTGCCAACACCGTCAAACGTCCTGCTCTCAGTTACGCGATCTGCCGGTAAGTATCCCATCAAGGGCTGCATGGTAGAAGCCTTGAGCTTATAGCAAGGGATGCAGCGAAAGACTACACTCCGAATAATTCTTCGGGCAGACAAAATCCAAAATTCGCGTTGCAAAATGGCCAAGAGCGCATTACAACCAGCATGCGAATTTTTAAGGTGACGGTCAGTTACCAACAAGCGTACCAAATGACCGTCCTTAGGTAACAAAAGGGGGTGACGTGCTCCGTAAGGGAGGTTGGCGTTCTTGAGACGCCCTCCAACGCGCAAGAGACCCGTATCGTCCAAAAAGGGGTTCAATTTAGATACAGCGCCCGATAATTTCAATTTCCCTGACTTGAGGATAGCAATCTCCTTCTCAAAGTGCGCCAATTGCACAGAACGAACCCAAAAGGTGAGGGACTCCTGTCGTTCCTGTGGTGAGAGAAACGGTGTCAGTCGTTTCTGTTGTGGGTGCCTAAAATTAAAAACAAAACGCTTTATCCAAGCAGTGACACCTAACAACTTGTCAAGGGAGCTGTAGCGATTCAACAAAAAATCGGGGTCGAAGGCGCATTCCACCTTCTCAAGAGCGAGTGTTCGTAGACCCGGCAAATTAGAAGTATTCAAAACTGGCGTTTGAGGCCAATCAATTTCTGGTCGACTCAACCATTCCGGACCCCACCACAGCGAATGACCTATCAAACTAGGCGTCAAGCATCCGCGCGAGGCACAATCAGCGGGGTTGAGCTCACCTGGCACGTGTCTCCAAACAAGTTTGACTTCGGATTTCTGGATTTGGGAAACGCGATTAGCGACAAATACCTCCAAAGTGTGGACAGACGCCTTCAACCAACAAAGTACAATTTGGCTGTCTGTCCAGGCGTAGGTCCGACTAATACAAATGCTTTTACCCAAAGTACTGGACACGTGGTTCAACAAGCGTACAAGAAGGGCTGCTCCCGAGAGCTCCAATTTCGGAATGGTCAGAGATGTCCGAAGGGGTGCAACCTTGCTCTTTGCCATGATCAGGGAAACCCTCACCTGACCTGAGGCACTGACTGTGCGCAAGTACACCACGGCGGCGTGACCACGTTCAGAGGCGTCACAAAACCCGTGAAGGGTGGCCTTGTACTTCCCGGGAGGAAGGATGGGACGAGGCAAGGAGATCTCATTGACGGCAGGAAGTGAGGATACAAAAGAGGTCCATTCCTCAACAAGAGTGCCGTGCAGAGGTTCGTCCCAGGTCAATCCTGCTGTCCAAAGCTTCTGCAAGAAGCATTTTGCCCAAAATATAATTGGACAGATCCAACCGTTCGGATCAAAGGTTCTGGCGACAGTAGACAATACGAGACGTTTAGTCCAAGAACACGGCAATTTCAAGTCTACGTTATATGTAAAGATGTCTTGGACTGGTCTGTACTGAACGCCGAGAACAGCCATCATGGCGGGGTTGTCAACAATCTCAAATAGATGTGGATCTTGCTGATGATCCTCTGGCAAGCCTTCCAAAAGCGCTGGTGAGTTGGAAATCCATTTACGCAACTCATAACCAGCGGAGGCCAAAATACCTATCAATTCGTCCCGCAGGAGGATCGCCTCGTCCGCTGTGGAGGCGCCCGAGCAAATGTCATCGACGTAAATATCGTCCTTCAAGATGGCGGAGGCTCTTGGGAAACGTAGGCCTTCGCGGTCTGCGAGCTCCCAAAGAGAACGTATTGCCAAGTAGGGGCTTGACCTTAACCCGTACGTATTTGTATTGAGCTCGTAGACGACCATGGGATCGCGAGGAGACTCTCTCCAAAGGATCAGCTGGAAGCGACGGTCATCAGGGTGGATAATCGTCTGCCTGAACATCATTTTTATGTCGGCCACAAAGACAACCTGATGTCGTCGGAAGCTGGTGATGACGTCACAAAGGCCCTTGACCAACTTGGGACCAGAATGCAAGCACTGGTTCAAGGATACGCCTGTTGAAGTCTGCGCAGAACCATCAAACACTGTGCGCAGCTTGCCAGTCGATGGCTTCAATACCGCATGATGCGGGAGAAAGTAATGCTCCACCGAACGCCAATCCAAATTTGACACAGACATGTGTCCCAACTGTTCATATTCCCTCATGAACTCAATGTACTTCTGTCTGAGCTCCGGATCACGACCCATGCGGCGCTCCATGGCCAACAACCTCTTTTCGGCTAAAGGTCGTGACTCACCAAGCGGAGGCCGAACAGACAGGAAGGGAAGCCTCGTAATAATCCGACCAGAACGGAGTCGACCAGTGTTGTTCTGGAAGAACAGCTCGCACTCCTCATGTTCTGGATTCAAACGGGCAGCTTGAGGGGGCTCCTCTACCTCCCAAAACCTCTGAACCGCATCAGAGAGAGCGGAGCCTACAGCCAACAAATTGTCAAGTTCAGGTGGAGGGGGGTCCCTAGGTACAGGTCCCATCAAAGCAAATCCAAATATGGTCGGGATGGCAGCCAAACCATTTGGCACCAAGACCCGTTTCCCACCAATCAAAATTCCACCGAGGACATCAGAGCCAATCAACAAATTGATTTGTCCCGGTGTGTCAAATTTGGGGTCTGCCAGTTCCAATCCCGATGTCAAATTCACCACAGCAGCGGGTAGCTGTTTCTGTGGGTGCATACCCAAAATATTCTTCAACACAATAGCCGAGGTTTTAATCCTCGGGTGTGAAGATTCAACAGGGCCAAACATAACTTTAACTTGCCCTTCAACATTAGAGGCTACGTCACCTATGCCCCGAATACAACTCGGAAAAGAGCCCATATTTAATTTAACCTGCCCTACCAAATAAGTGGAAACAATGCAACCTTGTGAACCTGTGTCCAATATAGCACGGACAACAACAGAGGTCCCCGTGGGTCCCCAGACCCTAACAGCAACCGTTGGTAGGATAACGGTCTCAATGGGGGAGGTTGGCGTTATAGGGCAGGAGTTAATTACCTATTGTTGCCTGGGCGGCGACCGTTGGCCAGGACCAGGCAAGTCAAAGCGAGGGTGCGGCTTGAAGTCCTCAAAGGCGCGATGACTCGAACCGCGCGCCATCTGTGGGGGGTCATAATGACACACCCGCCCAAAACGAGGTGGGCGCGAGTCAAGGCGGGGACGCTCCGCCAAAGGAGGGGTATACCTGGGGCAGCAGTCATGGTGCTGGTGACGCTGGGCGGTCGCACATTCAGGTGCGCGAGAGAGAGGAGGCGTGCGCACGCTACGGTTCTCCAAGTGGGGTGAGCGGCGATCAATTAAGCGAGGCGACTCTCGGCTAGGCGCCGGTGAGCCTCGGCTGCCACCTTCAAAACACCCGCCCGTGCGCGGCGTCGGCTGATTGGACAAGCGGCCAACCTCTCTGGCATTCATACAAAGAATGTCCAAAAGCTGTCCTCCACAGTGAGGACAGGGGCGAGAGTTTGGGCAGTCTCGCTGGTAGTGGGACCCCAAACAAGAGAAGCAAAGGCGGCGGGCATTCGCGATGCGCCTACGAGAGGCGACATGAAGGTCCAAGAATGCCCTACAACTGGCCGTTCTGTGCCCCGTGACCTTGCAGTAGGAGCACTCCACTGGGCTCTGCGTGACTGCAAAGCGAGGAGGGCGCCGGTCAACATTGGCTCGAGTGTGAACGCGAGCCTGCTCCTTGACCTTGGGCGGCTGCGACTTAGCCGGCGTGTCACCACCGGAGTTGTCCAAGACCCGGCACTCATCCTCCAGGAACTTCTCCAGGTCAGCAAAGGGGGGCAGATGGGTCGCGCTATCCCCACCAAAGCGCTGTTCAAAACGCGACCTCAGGTCGGCAGGCAGCTTCTTCAGCACAATGTGCACCAATAGATAGGACCATTGGTCCACGGGCAGGTCAAGGCACTTAAGTGCGTCGATGGCCACCAAAAGCGGGTTCAAAAGTTGGGTGCGCAACCCAGAGACCCGGGTGAGCGTCGGCAAACCCAAAATCTGCTCAATGTGCGTGTCGGCGAGGCCACGCTTATTATGGTACCTACGGGTAATTAGGTCCGGAGCCGTCTGGTACGCCTCGTCAGACACGGGCAGATGCTGGATGAGGCCCTTAGCCTCCCCATCCAGAACCGACATTAGATAGGCCAATTTTTGTGCTGGCCGAAGGTCAGCCCTGTCATTGACCAGGCTGTCAAACAAGTTAATGAAGCCCAGGTAGCTTCCTAGGCAGCCATCAAAATGGGGGAGGTCCAAAGTAGGGAGCCTACTCACCAGCCCCGGTGCTGACCTAGGAAGCTCCTGCTTCAGGCCGGGTTGCCCTTCCCTATCGGCAACTAGTTGTCTCGCAGTATTGGAGACAGCATCATACAGGTCCAAGACCTGGGCATAGTCTTCGCTGACCTTATTTTGCTGGTCAGCGGTGAAATCATTGATTGACACTTCAAGACAGCAAGTGCTGAAAGTGCGGAATTGCTGTTCCACACTTGCCAGGCGATCGTCAATCCGCTCGTACCTCTGAAGTAAGGTCTGCTGGCGATCAGGCCGGTTCACTAAAGCATTGGCCGAGGCAAACCAGCGCAAATCTGATGCAATAGCACCAGCAGCCGCACGCAAGTCCTTGATAGCTGACATAATCAAAATTCAAAAGAGCCCGGACAAGCGTTAAATAATATTAACAATCAAAACTTATTTTTTCTTAATTCTTTGAAACCAACAAAATATTAGCCTGTTTACTGCAAGTGTAGGCAAGTGACAGGTATCTACTGTCCAACAAAATTAATAGTTTCAATATATTGAAGAATCAAACACAAAAGTTATCAAAGTTGTAACTTATAACAAATTAAAAGTTGAACTTCAAATTAATTAATTAATTATTTACAACAGACAGACTGGCTGTGTTATTTGAGATATACAATAGTAAGTAAGCACAGAATACGTGTTACCTAGCAATATTATCTATATTATAACAAAACAAAGTTTATTAATGTGACCCGCCCAAGTGGCAAGGTCAAGTTGGTTATAATGTTTATGAATATATGCAATAAACTAAATTTACTAAATTTATTGATACATACAGCTGTTATGTATCCAAACAAACTGACTTATTAATGCAACAACAAATTTAAGTTAGATTTTTCAACAATACAAATTAACAATTACTGATTGAGGTTATGTGACAATGTGTTTCAAATTATCTAGGTCAACTTATACAATTAAATATTATGTATTTTAGACAATAACTGACCTGACAAACACTACAATACTGTCTACAAGGTGATAAGATACAAGCTCATACCAATCTGAGTTTATACTCAGTAATGCAACAGCGGCTAAATTTCAACTACAGCTCTGCACCAAAATTATGTCTAGAATTACCGTAGGCTTACTGGGAATTGGTTGTAAGCACAGTGGAAGCTAATTTATATTCATCCAGTTGTCCTAAAGTAATCAAATGTCTGACATATATTGCTGAGACTCTCAGCGATGACAAATTATAAAGTAGTTATAAGAAGATTTTACCTTATAGCTCCTGGTGATGTTCTTGAAGTGGACCTATAGATTAACTTATAATTTTGGCCAAAATAACAAGAGAATCAATGGATACCAGTTTACAATTCGGCGAAGTCCTTCTCCAGACCACGATGCACGTTAGCGGTTCACAAAACTTTTCACAAAAGTTCACTATGTCATCAATTTACAACAAACCTTGCCGGAAGTCAAAAGCGGCAATTACGTATTAAGTTAATTACGAGTTGATTCAATTCGCGTTAATTCAAAGGGCGATCAATTTAATTTAGGTACAAGGCACGCGAGCTTGCAAACGGCGTGTTAATTTTTCAAGCGGAAGACGGAAGTGACAGTTCAGTGTGACCATTGTCAGAAATTTTCAATAGACTAAACAAAATGTTACTCAATCGATCTAATCGATTTGACTTATAATAAAAACTAATTCTATTTCAAACAAGGTATTAAAACGAAACTTTCGTAATAATTTACACAAAAAAAAAGAAAGAATTCTGATGTTTATTGCGGTACATGCAAGGAGCAGTAGTAGTTTTGTCGGCGAATTTTATAACTTCTGGAGGACTTCGTTCAATTTTATTTTTATAAAGACAGCAACTGCCCCTGGAATTAATCCTGTATTGCAGGCGTCTGTACAAACATTCTATCCACAGATACAAAGAGTTAGCAGACTTAAAACAAACATCTAAGTATCATGCAAAGTGTTGTCTCGTATGAGGATCGCACCTTTGACATTCGGCGCAACTTTTTAACTGGTGATAACCTTTAGATCACTACGCCATCCGTGCAGCCATTGCATTGACAGCAGACGTATAAGCGTAATCAGATGATGGGTTCCGTAATAGAGGGATTCACTTAACGTTCCCATTAATTTCACCTAACCAAATATCTTTATTACTTTTTCGCCACCAAAAATAACATTGTTTTGCATAGTGTTAGTATGAACGACAAAGTTACATTTGCGGTTTTTTCATATGTGATATATCTTTTAGCTCCACCGCTCATATTGCTGATTAGTAAACATTAAGCAACTGCTACAAGTGCATTTCGTTCGGCATAAAATTCCTTGGAGAATCTAGCGCCGCCTCCCGTACTATGTATACGCTTATACAAAACAAATGACGGATGATGTCATCAGGCTCCGTCCGCGTGCACTGCGAGCATCCTCTGTGAAACAGGATTTTTACTAATTACTATTTATGGCTGTACTGTGAATGTCCTTTCCATTTTATGACGCAGAAATCTTAATATATATATATTTCTTGTGTGCGTGTGTATGTCACTGAACTCCTTCTAAACGACTGGACCGATCTTGATGAAATTTTTTGTGTGTGTTCAAAAGGACTTGAGAATGGTTTAGATTCACAATTTAGTCTACTGGAAAACGGTTTTTTACTTTATTTTTAATTTGAAATTAATTGTGGATTTCGGAATGTTTCACATTGGAACCGACAGACTGCGCTGCTATCGCAGTGTCAAATCTTATATTAATAATTTCGTCAAGGAGTACATCGAAACCTTACCTGAATAATAAAACATAAAAAATAAAGATTTCGAGTCGACTATTGTGTTAAATTCTAATGGTTCTGACCATCTGACAGACTCAAATCGCAGTCGCCATATTAGCCACTCTAGCGAAACGTCACCGGATAACATTTTGACATAAAGCATTTTGAGTACCTACTACTATGTCTTAGTACTAAGTAGTTTGTATGTGTAAATACTTTTTGCAGTTATATTTCTTAAACAGTTAAAACGACATCTATACTAATATAATAAAGCGGAAGAGTTTGTTTGTTTGTTTGAACGCGCTAATCTCAGGAACTACCGGTCGGATCTGAAAAATTCTTTTTGTATACGATAGCCCAGGTATTCCGAAAGGCTATAGGCTATATAACATAACGCTTCGACCCTTTGGGGCCGGGCAAAAGGCTAAAAGATAATGTCGGCTAATCTCATGAACTAGCAGTCGGATTTTAAAAATTGTTATTGCCTATGACAGCCCAATTATTCCGCCACAACTTTTAGGGGCCAGACAAAAATAATAAAATGGTCAAACGAGAAGGGGGAGGGTTGGGTCAAAGGCAAAAAAAGACTAAACGAATAGGATACAATCTATATGGGTATCGTTTTCGAGATTTTCGGGACGCTGATTATCAATATAAAATTTACTTAGTGATCCAAGATGGCGGACGGGAAATCAAAGATAGCGAATGAGAAAATTAAAAAAAAACAATATGTGTATCGCCTTCGATATTTTAAGGGGTGGGGAATCGAAATACAACATAATTTTATGATCAAAGATGACGGATGGGAAATCAAAGATGGCGGATTTGAAAATTTTTAATAATTAATATTGGTATCGTCTCCGATGTTTAAAGGGATGGAGAATCCAAATACAACATCAATTTCGTGATTCAAGATGGCGGGTGGGAAATCAAAGATGGTGGATGGGAATAATTTAAAAAAACAATATGGGTATCGTCTCTGATGATTTAAGGGATGGTGAATCCAAATACAAGATCTATTTCGTGATCAAAGATGGCGGATAGGAAATCAAAGATGGCGGACGGGATTTTTTTTTAAAGTCGATATGGGTATCGTCTCCGATATTTTAAGGAACGGGGAATCCAATATTATATAAAAATCTATGTTTGTTTGTTCATCATTTATAGACTCTGAAATTATAAGATATTAAGCGCTAAGTCAATGGTAACTTTGGAAAAGGGGCATGGAAAAAAGGGAATTAAATAAAAACTCTTAAAAAGGCGATACGGAGTTCGCTGGGTCAGCTAGTGTTTCTATAAATACAACTATTTTTCATAGCCTATTAAAATATTCTCTACTACTACTTTTCTTCAAAATTGAATTAGAAGCTGACTGACTTATGACTTGAATGTTTTTCTAAAAATAAATGCTTCAATTTATTTTAATTAACCCCCTAACAGTCCACCAGCTGCACTCAAGCACCTCCTAAAAAGTAATGAAAACTACAGTTCTTTCCAAATTCAGTACGTTAATTATTTTCATAACCTTTGACGATAAAACTCTTTTGACGTATTTCCGTTTTTTGGAGAAATGCCTGCATTATGTCTAGGTGCGTCTTTTCCATTTTCAGGAGGCTAACTAAATTAATATCAATGATTAAACTACATTACGTGCTTATCGAATACGTCCGGCAAAAATATAAGTATACAAGTGGTTTCGTTGGTCTCGCAGCATAAATGTGCGCGTGGGATGAGGAGGTATCGGGTTCGATTCCCGGGTTCAAAGTGTTATTCGGCTTTTTCGTTAGGAAATTCTCAGTAGCAGCACGGAGTCTGGTAATGTGCCCGGTACGACAATAGTCTCGCCCCCTATTACGTGGGACCTAAAAAAAACATGGCGAAATGTGGGTGTAATATTACACCTCTTCACCTAGGCGGATACAGGCGTGAGTCTATAAAAAAAAAATACAAGTGGTTTAGAAGATGTAACGGTTTGAGATCCTTGCAAAATATTTATTTTGTTTATTTTACATAACCTGGCGATTAAAAAGAGTGCTTGTGGTTTATAATGCCCATTTTCTCTCATTCTTCTTGGCATTTGAGAATGTGGCCCTGAATGTAAATTTACAATCTATAAGTACGTAATTAATTTGTATATTTCACGTTCATAAGCGTCACGTTGCGACCTAAGGAAACAAATTATTTTAACTTTGACTTATTAAAAGTTCCTATTGCCTCCATATTTTTTAATAATTCATTTCATTTCATTAATAATTGATATGTATTATTATTACGCAGAGTAGTTCTCTATAATATCCTCAAAAGACGTATGAAAACTGCCAAACCGCACGGCCACCGTGTTGGTCTTAACCTTGTCATACTGAGAATAAGTTAGTTTATATGCTTGGCTGACAACGATGATAGTATGGTAAACAAGTTGATAGATTTGATTGAATACATGCTAGCTTTTGTTCAGGGCGAACAAAAGGATTGGAACAAAACGTAGCTCGTGTGCTATTTGTTCTACTGCATCAAAATCCTTCCAGTAGTGTTCGCATAAAACAACTACAAACATCCAAACAAACTTTTGCATTTTTGAACCTGGTGAATCCACGTTATACAGCTATTAAATTGAATATAAAATTCGCTTTAGTGTTAACTTCCTCTCTCACACGGGATGTGCTGGTGCTTGGGCAAAGTTCGATAGAAACCACCGACAAATTGTAACAAAAGAAAATTGATGAATGTGCGGGATTGGGAGCGATGTCATGTGGAAAGTAGGGAGAGTGTTGACAATGCACGGAGTACGGGAAGCCAGCATGTAGGCCAACAATGTCGGACGACAAGTTGCTCCGAGTTCTGCTACTATATTGTGTAACTAGCTTTACGGAGTAACTACTTGAGAACAACGTTAGCGCCATTATTGTAACCTCAGGAACTTATCTTTGTTTGAAAAGTTCTTTCGTTGTTGCTAGTCGTTTATTGTGAGCATGTTGTATTAAGTCTGCGTTTGAGTATAGTAAAGTTAGTTCCAAACTCTTGTCTTTTTCCTAATTCAACACCAAGTCACTTTTTTATAGTTATTGTACTATAAACAAGTCATAGTATTAGCTCATAAACGGGCCAATAATCCTTGAGTTTTCTATATGTAAGTTTTATTTTAGATACAGTTATTATGGCATGTTAAATATAAATAGATATAAAAAGATTGTTTGAGAAATAAAGCAAAACATAACATTCTTGAATAATTCAACAAGACCATCTAACCCAAAAAGCGTGACTTGCGGCTTTATATGGCAATATAATCCAAACAAATATAAGGAAGTAAATATTTTGAATTGCCTACATGGTCATGACGTAGGTATATATATATTATATACTTATTAGTGGTATCCAGACTGCAACACGTCCGGTATACGCTAGGTCCGCTGTAGGTGAAACTTGTAACATAGTGAAATGTGGATGCAATAAATTTACACTACCCGTGAAATGAAGTTTATAAATGTGCCCGTCAGACAGAAATAGATTCGCTCGCTTTAAATGGAATCTGAAATGTTAGCGACTTATGGGCTTTAGGCTCAATTCTAGAGTCATTATAATCATTACAATAAAACCAGGACAGTGCCCTTGTTTTATTAAAGATATACCTTTCATCTTGCAGTCCAGCATCCGCATAGTAGTCTAACCAGATTCAACAGAATATAAGCTTTTCTGTGGAGCGACGATCATCTGACCTCTACAATTCAAGCATTAGCTATACTCTATGGATTAGACCGTCATTCACCTTTATTTATGTCAGTCCTCTGCAAGGCAGGTAGTTACAAACATTCTCCATGTTGTACCTGACCCTTCCTAAACGTACCGAATCGATAGTTTTACACATTTAGTACTTAAGTATGGGCCTCGTGGGGGTGCAAATCTATATTGACTATAGTTAAACCGTATCACGATCACTGATGATCCGAATGGCATTAAGCATTAAGCAGTCCGAAATAATGTAAGCTGCTCGCAGACGAGCGAACGACGCGATGGAATTGATTAAAATCTGGCGAAAGATTAATCGTCATCAGTCTTTTCTTGTCGGCGGCGAGTAAATCGTCCCTTCCCCCTCCTCCGTCCCCTCTCGTCCCTTTCACACCCCGCCTTCCCCCGCAGTCGTCCAACGAGCTGATATTGAAGGTCCAATTAACGATTGTTACACCAGTATCACTCCACTGACGTTTGATGCCTCATTGTGAAGCTGAACGGTTTCGCTCATTGTTATTTAAATTTGGAAGCGTTATGGAGACCTCCAGTAAATAATAATAGTAAGAAAAAGGTTGTTTGAATGACTTGGCAGCCCAGTATGGTTTCATTAAACTACCATGCATGTACAATTGTACATATCTGCTGCGAAACAATTATTCATTAAATTGCTACCTACATACTACGAAGCGATGCACAGTTATTTTTGTATGGAAAAATAATTTTTGTTCGCCATAATGCTATCTGAAGACCAATGAACAATGCCCATTTCTGGCCCAGTTTGGAACTAATGAACAGCACAATAGAGTTTCAATTAGATGCTGAATAATCCTTTTTATTTATAAATTAATTTATAGGCATTTCTAGAAGTGTGCCTCGAAACTTTTTCAATTAATAGGTTTAAAAAGATATGTTAACGTGTAAATAGCCAACACGTAATAGATCAGAAATTCATCGATTATCACTTCTTCTTTATCGATTTCACATTTTCTCTACTCAAAATTTTTGAGTGACTAGCAAATCTCTACTTAGTCCTTCAACATTTTAAATGTGTGTATTTTTAAGGTATATATGTGATTAACCCTTGAGGTGCGATCAAACTAAAGGCAAAGTGCCACAAGTGCAAAGGGTCACGTTGCTGCAAATTTTCATTGGCATAGGTTACCGGAAAAAAAATAATTATGACACCTTAATATAATTATATCACATAAATTGCATATCATTGTGTTGGTTATAAAATCAGCTATGATAATAATAACATAAATTACTACAAAATACTCACCTTTCCGGCAAAACAATGTTACAAACTTAGAATTTTGTTATTTTTCACAGGTTCGCACAAACATTTCATCACATATTAATGAATTTCAATACTTGTTTGGTTCATAAACACAAAAACATTATCACATATACCTTTAGGTTTTCACACAATACATTATTTATTTGTAACAAATGAATCTAACGCCACTAAAAAAATTATAATCCGAACGCGTAACAAAAAGTTCGCCGTGCCGGGCCGCCATGTTACTGTAGCGAACACTGTGGCTGTGAATTATTTACCATTTGAAACACGAAAACAGTGAAAACGTACAACAATATTAGTATTTAATTGCTAAAATATTTCTTCAGATAAATAATCTGGGTACTTTTATGTCTTTCATAACTATTAAAAGAGTATTTATCATAAAAATATTACGAAAATAGCAAGTTTCAAGAGTAGAAATAGCCGTTCTTAAAAGTTTTTGCCTTTTATCACTGTATTTCTTGTCTCTGTCACGAATAATGTCACTTTACAATTAATATTTATTTATTTCTGAGTAAATCTATATAAGTATCTTTATAAAATATTCACCGATTTCTTCCACAAGACAACTTTTATTATAAAGATCGCGGAACAAAACACAACAATGGCGGACGCTTTCGCAACTGAGACACAGATAATTATATTTCAATATTTTTTGGCACGTTTCGTTTTCCTCACCCTTCTAAAACGATTTAGTTGCATAGAATATGAACTATTCTAATAGTTACTAATTTCGTTTCTTGGTTTAAGTAAAACAAAACGTAAAAAATCCGCGACCAATAGGACGACTTTTAACGGACAATAGGACGGCTGTAAACACATGGGACCACTTGAATTAGAGCACGACCGTGCGTGCTGTAATCACGTGGGGGGTTAACTACAAATAAGTTCGATTTTGAACCAAATATAAAGATATATAACCTATGTCCGAAATCCATATCGATTAATCAATATCATTTAAAAACTGTAAAATGGCAATACTTGTTTGACTCTTAAGTAAATGTCAATCATGTCATATTCAATTTATTTTGTTTTGCTCGTGCACATTGTGAATGTTTTTTTTATGTTTTTGGATCATTTACGACTTCTGGCTTTTCTTTCGGATTTCTACCCTTACTAAATGATTAACTCCTTTCTACTCAAAACTACGAAATACTTTAAATATCCTAATAAAAGTACGTACACATCCAATGTTTTTGAGCATATAAATGTACTTCTTGTTATAAAAATATGAATGTGACAGACCTCTAATCAATCTCAAAATTCTAATTTAACACTCTTTTATCGAATGCAATAACAACTGCTACGATTTTTGACTGTCCACATATGGGCCGGCGTCTCTAAGAAAAATGGGCATTGTTCTTTACTCCATATTTTGGCCCGCTATCCAACTATGTGGAGAAACTATTAAGACGTTTGTGAATAAATATCATCGTAATCTATAGGCGTATCCGGTATATCGCACATGGTCAGACGCGAAACAACAATGTGTAAATAACACAAAAGATGGCAATGACTCATCGCCTCCTCCATAATCTGCAGATCACATATCTTAGACCTCCTCGACGGTAATAAGTAGATGTGTCTCTCTTACACTTTTCCAAATTAGAATACTGTACGCTCCGGTATAACTAGTGCTTCTTCTCTTTATAATATAAAGTAACTCCCCATAATGTAGAATTCTGAGTTGCTACCCTAACTCTTAAGGTGATTTTCCACCAGAGTGGCGAGACGAGACTTGGCGAGAAGAGAATTGAAATCGCATTGACCCTTTTCCACTAAAAATAGCCATCGCGAGCACGCGCGAGCTCGCGCGTGATTGCCGCGCCGCCCGTAGGCTTCATTAGATAGCTCGTCAATCCATACTGTTTCCACCAAAGATGAGCTGGGAGAGAATTGAAAATTTGCCACACAAATTTCAATTCTCTTCTCGCCTAGTCTTGTCTCGCCACTCTGGTGGAAAATCACCTTTAAGGTGATTTTCCTTCTTGAAATCGCACTGACCCTTTTCCACAAAAAATTGCCATCGCGAGCTCGCGCGTGACCGCCGCGCCGCCCGTAGGCTTCATTAGATAAAGATATAGGTACAGTGCTGTTTGAGTTCGTCTTGCAATACACACGCAATTTCTATCGCGAGAAGCGTGTTTCTGTGGCAAAGTTAATTTATACTCTATGTCGGAAGCAATACGGTTCATTTTTACACAAACAAATATTTCAATTCACGCCTCGCATGTTCTCGCCAATCCACACTGTTTCCACCAAAGATGCGCTGGGAGAGAATTGAAAATTTGCTATACAAATTTCAATTCTCTCCTCGCCTCGCCTCGTCTCGCCACTCTGGTGGAAAATCACCTTTATACAATTTATACGTTGGTCAGAATAGGTATGGTGTATATACGTCTACAGGCCACGTGATCTCCAAAAGCACGTGACCAAACAAACCTACTTCAAACTTTTGGGTTATACAAATCTTTTGAAGTCTTTATATAGCTGTGAAGACCTTAAACTGGCTAGGTCACGTCAAGCACGCAAAACCTTTGTAAACCCACGTGATCTTTGTTCGCCATGGATTCAAATGAACACGTGAAGGCGATGCCCGTTTGCTTATTTAGGATTATATCATTGATTGTTTCCTTGGCAGTATCAGTATAAAACGTCCAAAACAAGACTCAAGGGATACCTTGAGTCTCTCTTAATACGCACTATTTAATCTAATACCTTTAAACGAGCAGTTCTTGTATATCTGTATACATATACTGTAATCTATATCTTGGAAACGGCGCCAAATCGATCTAGCTAGGATTTAGACAACACGATTGACCTAAAACTGTAATACTAATTAATCAATTCTTGTATGTATGCAGTGATAGTCTAGGGGAGAGACTAACAATCTGCTACGCAGAGTGTATCGAGTTCAAACTCGCAATGCGCACAATTGACGTTTCGAAGTTAGGTGTGGACTAAATTGTTGTCATATGTCTGCCAACCTACACTTGACCAGCGTGGTGGACTATGCCCAAACTCTTCCAAAGGTTCACCCAGTTTCTAACCCGTGACCCAGCCTACAATTCACAGCGCATAGACAGTAACTCGTATGATTCACATGAATAACAGTTTCATAATCACGGAATGTCATTACCGCTGTAATAGAACGACAACGGCCATGACTCGAATGTGCAGTATAATTGTCAGTCATGAGTCCTCTGCGAGTCATACTGGAACGTGGGTATTCTAACTGGCTATAGGTTTGTATGGTACGTATAAGCAAATGCTTTGGATCTAAATGAAGCAAAAATCAGGGTGCGGTGTTCCTCAAACTAGACAGCATTGTCTCACCAAGCCTGATGAACGTTCCCACTGAACCACATGGCTATGGAAGAAGCTAAGAACTTGTATATTTAGTAATCATGTGTGAGAACTTTAATAGGGCGATTCTGGATAGTTCCGTAAGTGTCCGTTAGATATCACCACTGCTAATACTGCTGATTTTCTTCGCTGCTGCACGTAGGTGCCTCAGAATCATGAGATTGCTACAGTTTGATATACATTGATTTTAATATAATCACGTTTTTAAATGTTTTTATACTTACCTTTTTATGTTACTAGTTTATTTAAGAACGTTCCCCGATGGCCTGTGATCATACCAACAAAAAAGTAGGTAGTTTAAAACATGTATAAATTAGTTTAATTTAAATATATGGTAGATTATGATGTGTCGATTAGTCTTTCGAAATTTCCGATCTTCTTCTTCTTTCGTGTCAATGACGAGTCTTAAGTTGTAATGCATTAAATTTTGTTTGCCCAGTACGCAGCCACCCTTACTGCATTTTCGGAAGCGTTCATTACGTCTTGAAGCGAACATGTGTCTGGGCAGTTAGGGCACGATAGTAGATGGAGCATTGACTGTATGCTAGTGCCACACACACACATGGTTTCGGATTCGTCCAAGAAACCCCATCTGGCTCGGTTTTCCTTGCACCGTCCAACTTGGGTCCGCAATCTATTTATGGACTTCCACGTAGACCTGGGAAGCTCGTGACCAGAGGGCAGGTTTTCCGAAATAGGGACAAAAGGGGAAGGAAGTGAGCTTTGTGCCGTCCATAGGTCTTGTCTGGCTTGGGAGACTTCATTGTCGATCGCCGCAACACATCTATAAAAACAGTATAACAGTACAACCGTTCGTAACAGATCGGCAGAGTTAAGCAACGCTTGCACAGGTTACCACTTGGATGGGTGACCATGTGTGGCATTTGCATCTGAGCGTTACCGTGCTTCGGAGGGCACGTAAAGCTGTCGGTCCCGGCTCTTGTCTAAAGATAAGGGTCGTTAGGCCATGTCGGAGGCCTTCGGGCGGGCGGTCTGAAAACTCCGACACCAGAGTTAGCCACACACTCACACGAAAAACAAACAAATCTATAAAAACTCTTTCGACTTTTTAGCCTTGGAGGTACTGGTTGATAGTTGTGCATAGGGTGCCGTTCGTCGAGTTCTAGTCTAGCTCTCTCCACGGAACTTCCTATACTCCTGCGAACACTGGGTGGAGCTATGCCTGCAAGTGGGAACAGCATTTGAGTCGGGGTCGGCTTCAGACAGCCCGTAATAAGCCGACACGTCTCGTTTAGCGCTATATCCACTTTCTGTGTATGAGCGGAACGGTTTCCGATTATAAAGTAATTCGGGTGAATTATTAATAATTATTGTAATTCAAATTGCCTTGGTTAGTGATCTACTGCTAAGCCAAAGGTGGTTTTGTTCCCCACCCTAGACAATTCTAGTGGGATGAACAAGATTATTTATTCTGTATCTGGGTATAATTTACCTATAACTGGTATGTTTTAAATAAGTAGGTAAAGTTATCATAACACAGACCTGCCCATTTTGTATTCAGATAACCGATGATGTATTAAGATATTTTAGGATTTTATCATGAAAATAGAAACACGTTATTACCTATTCGAATTATTTCGAACAGTATAACAATAAATACAACACAAATTCCAAAACATCTGGTCCTTTTTTCGTAACAATACCACATCGCAACATCTGACAATAAATTCACTTATTACAAATTCCCTCAACGCGGGATAAAAACTAAAAGGTAATATTAAAGAATGATATTTTACGCGTTAACGCCAAAACTATAAGAAACGTACATCAAAGTCAGCGGCTCGAATCGCTTACTGTTAACGAAATACCCAACGGCTTTCATATTCAAAGTATAACCTTTTTTTATAAAACTTATGAATTTTTCTCGAGATGCCTCGCAGAATATGCTTACATCTCTTTATGTTCAATGTGATTGGGATGGGAAAGTGTTGGTGTTCAAACGTATTTGGCTTATTTGGATCGACATAAAAAGGATACTTATTTAAAATCAAAGTTAAAATATAATGAAAACTGCGATGCGGAAGATTTTTATGGCGCGTTCTAAATTAATTTATTTTATACTTTATTGAACACTTATATAAACCATTTTAAGGAAGCACTACATAGTATAAAACAAAGTATGTCTTCTGTTTGTCTGTCCCTATTTATGCTTAAATCTTAAAAACTACGCAACGGATTTTGATGCGATTTTTTTTAATAAATAGAATGATTAAAGAGGAAGGTTTTATATGCATAGTTGACGCGGGCGAAGCCGCTGGCGAAGTCTGGTCTTAAATATAGTACAAAAGGCGGCGTTATTGCTAACAGCGGCAATAAGGCCGCCTTTTGTACTCTATTTAAGACCTCTACCAGGCAACCTTTGGATGGAGATATTATTGTTAGGAAAGGAATTGTAGTTGTAAGTAAGTATACCATTAATAATTTAATTTGTACGTCTTGTACATGTTTTTATGTTATTATTTTAATACATTGTTGACGGTATTAATAATGAAAACTGATTAACAATTAAATCAATTACCTCCTATTTTTACGAAAGCTCATATCTAATGTTAGGATATAAACCTGAAAATAATAACCACACCTAATGTCGACATTCTTCTCAGGATTCTTATTTAAATGTCTGACCACAGGATATTGTGTATGCCTTTTCTTGCACACAAACATATAAGTACACAAACACGTATGCCGATAATTTCAAATTAATCAAGCTTTTTAATCTATCCAACGTTATGTCACAGTAGGGGAAACAAACTAATGGTGCGACAAATGGAGCGGAAAACGGGGAAGGGTCACGACTGATGACGTGTAACGATTATGAGCCCCTAGTAGACAAGACCGTAGAAGGAAAATGCCGTAAAACAACCCCTTTGGCTACACATTAAAATCATTTAATAAAACATCGTTACCATCTGACTGCCATCCTCCCTCCTTCTCAAAACATACCGTGTTTTTAGAAGGAGGGAGTTTTTGTAATTTTCCTTCCTCTATAAATAAGGTAAATTAAGAAACGCAAGAGTTTGTTTACCGTTACATTAGAACGGGCGTGATGGCGGCGTGCAAACAGAAATGAACTAATTAAATCTGTTTCACCGTTGATCAAGACGGCGACTAATTATGTTTAGCGATTATCAAATATCGTTGAAACGCTGCACCGTGCCGCGCCGGGACTCATTTGTCGGTCGATTAACCAATATTACTGGGATTATATCTCGTACTAGCTGTTACCGGCATTATCATGGTACTAGCTACCAAATCGTCGGCTTTTTAACAATCGTTCGACCCCTATTCTAGCCTCCTATGGGACACTTATTTAAAAAAATCCACATTCAGTGGATGCCAGAATCATAAAAATGCCACTTGCCAACATGTTTCCAGCTTCGGTAGCTTTGCACATCCAAAAATATATCTTCATAAAATTTTATTGGTACGGGTCTTACTCGAGACATTTAATTAATTTAAAGAACAAATACTTCTACTACACCGACGTTTTAATAACGTTTTTAACGTTTTAATAAAAAGACCCGTATGAATAAAATTTTATGATGTGTACAGATCCCGAAAGTTTAAAATCGATTAATAATAATAGGTGTGTCAGTCAGTGCAAGTGATTTTATAGATATGCTGATGATAGCAGTTGCTATCATCAGCATATCTGTAGAGTTCTACAAAACAACAGATTGTCAACAACACTCACACTCGAGTCTGATTGAGTGCTCTCGCTTTATTCTCGCGCCGCGTGCCATCGAAAACTGTACAGGCTTAAAGATGACAGCAGCCTCCTCACTTACTTAGTCCTAGAGTGACATTAACAGTGTTATCACCGGCCAACAAACAGCCGTTTGTTCACCCATTAATCAAATATGCGAAAATGGTAAAGTCCTTAGGGGCGACAGCGGTGGCGGGTGAATTTCCCAATCGCGTGAGCTACTTGTCGGGATGTTTGCAGCAATTTGTTTTAACCCATACCTGTCCGTCCTTTACTGCCGTCCTCTCCAGCTGTCCCCGGAGACTCTCGCATGTTGTGGCCGACTTGCAACTGTCCGGTGTTATCCTGCTCCTCTAAATGAAGCGCCGCCGCTGCATGAATCACAGCACGAGGCGCGCGCGCTCGCCTAATGAGCTCCGCAAGTAATGACTCACGCTTAAGCCGCTACCTCCAATTTCACTTTCTCCAGCACCTTCTAAGCTTAAAAGATATACGATGAAACTGGAGTATTAACATTTTTACAAATCGCTTATTTAATACTCGTACATTCTCGGTGAAGTCCCCAAGAGAAAGTCGACGACATTTAGTATTCAAAGATGACAATATCAAGTCTCACTTAAGGAGTGGGTTAGTGTCTTGATTAATCCACCCCTACCATTAAATATAAGGTCTCGGAGGACGCAAGTACGACATTACAAATACAAATAAGCGTAGGTATGTTCCAGATATGTCCGGCCGAAGTAAATCGAATCAAAAGTAAATAAATAAGAGGAAAATCCGACGCAATTTTTCATTCGTGAGATTACCTGACATTATTTAGAATGCCCGAGCTTAAGACCCGTCGCCCAGGATAGGGAAGATATACAAAGATTTGTAATATTGATGTGCAAATTCAACCACTCAGTATTTCCCGCGAGAAATCAACAAAATGCGTGGGAAACGACACGTGTTTGTCTAACTTAAGCTGAAAATTAGCAATTTATCAGTCAATCGTGATTTAATACAACAAAGTGTTGGCAACAGGTTCCTCAAATCACACATTACGGACTTGGTGACATTTACAATTCAATTAGCGCGTCAAGCTATATTAATATAGCTAGACTACGGAACGTCATTTGCAACGATTGATTCACATAACTTTTTATACATACACTTATATTACTTATCATTTTTTATACTTGACTTATTGCACAAGACTGAACAATGATCGTTTGATATATGGCAGCCTAGTACATTTTATGTAAGTATGTCAAAATTTAGATAGTTTGATATAAATTGTATGTAGATACATATGTCAAAAGCCTTTTGGCGCATAACGTTCAAAGCGCAAAATGGTAAGCACTCGCAAAATGGTAAAAGAGCAAAATGTTAAAGGAGCAAAATGGTAAAAGCGCACAAAGTTAAAAGAGCAAAATAGTAAAAGCGCAGAATGATAAAAAAATCTGTTGCCTCATTTATTAGGGTTGTCTATTGTTTACCCGAAGAGCCAGATTTTCCCGAAAGTTCATTTGCCCGAAAGTTTAAAATCCTGAAGTTTAAAATTCCGAAAAATAAATTAAATATTATTATCAACAGCTAGTGCCTAGGGTTAGGTGCGACCAACTAAATTAACAGGTTATGTTAGGTTCAAACAAAAAATGTTAAAGGAGCAAAATGGTAAAAGCGCACAAAGTT
Organism: Euclidia mi; assembly: GCA_944739405.2. NCBI lineage: Eukaryota > Metazoa > Arthropoda > Insecta > Lepidoptera > Erebidae > Euclidia > Euclidia mi. The sequence continues at coordinate 86,777,979 of OX123184.2, forward strand.
AAAGATTTTGCTCCTTTAACATTTTGCTCTTTTACCATTTTGCGAGTGATTACCATTTTGCACTTTGAACGTTATGCGGCAAAAGGCTTTTGACATATGTATCTACATACAATTTATATCAAACTATCTAAATTTTGACATACTTACATAAAATGTACTAGGCTGCCATATATCAAACGATCATTGTTCAGTCTTGTGCAATAAGTCAAGTATAAAAAATGATAAGTAATATAAGTGTATGTATAAAAAGTCAAAAAGTTATGTGAATCAATCGTTGCAAATGACGTTCCGTAGTCTCTGCCTACCCCTCCAGGAAACAGGCGTGAGTCTATGTATGTATGTACATTGGATACTATAATTGAACAAACTGTGATTTTACTATTAAAATTATGTTGATTGTTAATTTTGTGTTTGCTTTATTTATTTGGACGTTTTTTACCCCACAATTAACATTATAAGTAATTGTTCATAACATTAGTCATTTATCCTCATTGTATTGTCATTTTCATCAACACATGGTCATTATTCGCAACAGGCATTTTTGAAAAACCTTGATATATGCCCAAAATAATAACATTACAATAGTGCTTCTTACATAGATTTCCTTATTATGAATCAAGTAATGATGCTAGCACAAAACAACTGCTTTGCCAACAGGTTTACTAGCTTTCGTCTAAAACCAACTAAAATATATTCCGATCAAAGAATGTCCTTACACCTACCCGCGCGCGCGTCATGTCGAACCAAAGCGACGGCTATATCATGTAATTCATGTATGACCGGCGATAACGCTCCGCCGTTATTAATCTCCACGGGATCTGCTAAAGTTCATTTAGCAGACCCCGTGACCATTCATTTTTCATATTAGCTGTGTCCCTAATCCTCACGTAATTTGAAACAACGAGAGACTGGAATGTCACATGTGACTGGTCGATGCGGGGCCTCGTTTGAGCCGGACTGCCGTGCGCCCTACCACCGCACACCGGCCACAGTTGTATGGGCAGATTGTTTAGCGACAAAACGGACACTTTGGCTTGATGGATCACTAAAGGGATTAGCGGGGCAGTTATAGAAACACGGGTGTGGAGCGTGGGCCGCGCTACAATCGATAAAGCGCGCTCAGAAGCTCTCGCGCCACGCGCCGAGCCACCGTGACTATTCATATTCAAACGAGCGCACTTTGTTACCGCTCACTGTTTGTCCAACTAAATTATTGGTAACAGATGACTACCCTTGGAGTAATTAAGCTCTAAATCCTTTTGTGTTATTAATTCGCAATCAGATATATCTCGAATAATTCTTCCGCAGAGCACCACTAAATTTAATAGATTTGGATGATCGATATTGGGTATGAGTGCGGGCGGAGCCCGATTGAGCTTTTTAATTGTGTGAAATTAATTAACAAGCTATCATTTCAAGAGCGGCCCGGGCACGACTCAGTACAATAAATCTCGCGCTAATCTCGTCCGATCGCTGGGAGGAAGCGCCTCTCCGCCGCCCAGCGCTAATCGCGAATATAGATTAGCTCTCGACAAATCGAATCTCTAATCTTAAGATAATGGATATTAAAAATATCAATCATCAACTAGCGCTCAATATATATCACATAAGTAGTAAGAGCAGAGAATGAATGTGCCACTTAGCGCTCGTAAGGTCGTCACGAACTTAATCTACAAAGGATGTCGGCGCGCGTCACTAAACGTCGTGATACGTACATATATGAGCGTGACGCGGCACTGGTCATGACGGCGAGTGCTCGCCATGACGCCGGTCCGCTGGACCCGCCCTGAATGATAAATGAGAGATAAAAGCTTTTTCTTGCGGCGCGGGCTTCAAGTGCGGCTAAATTGATCCGCTGTCTAGCACCGTACCCACTGCCGCCGCCCGCGTCGCACTCGCACCATTACGTATATAAGACGTTTATATGCCGCACTCGGGTTATGAATCACGTCCACTGCATTAGGCACGGTCAGTTTGTTTGTGGAAGTCACATCACGTCTGCAGACATCTTCCGCACACTATTGCTGTGCACGAACACGACCAGACCACGCTACTGTGCGTACACTGTATATTCTATGTATAGTCTACGGTACAACGATAATCCTCTCACACATGTACGCACATTCAAAATGTTAGCTGAAATGAATACTTCCACTAATTAAATTTCTATTGATAAAGATAAAAGCTGGAACGGATTTATTAAATTCGTTATTGCCCGTCCCAAACCCGTGAAGTTGTGATTAAAATTTAAAGAGAGCCGCGAGAAGGGGCTGTGAAATTAGATAAAACACTCTCCATCATCGAACCAGCATAAATGTAATTACATTATTAATTTCCTGACTGTAGTGTTTTACGACTGTGTAGTAACGACTCGTATACAACGCTCGCGGAAAAGTTACTTCGGAACGAAGCCATAGAAACTGGATTCGGCAAGTTCCTTTATTCTGCTTGTAATAAAGGTATTTTCAATGTAAAGTAATTTCAGGTATACATTCACTGCGGCAATTTGGCGAGCGATGGTTACCCCACTATGCTTCGGAATGAGAGAACATCACGGTCCGTACGACCGAAGAAACATTGCGCGGTACATTCTGATCCCAATTGCGATCTTTACGATTCAATTTGGGGTTTTAGAAAGACGTATTTTCACTTTCATTATTGGAATGAATATGTTTATTTCCGTAAGTACCTAGTGGGTATTGGAAGTAAAAAGAAACCTTCATAATAACAGATTTAGAAAACATGTGAAACAGAAACTATTCGCCAATATAATCAGCTTCTACATATACTTAGCGTGTATGCACATGTATAATTCTATGTTTCTTTTTTTTTTAATCGTTTATTCATCTAGGTCAGAAGGTGACGCTTATGAACGTCAAATTTTAAGGTATATTACTTAATGCTTCTACATTTACATTTACTGCCCATTCGCAAAGCAATAGGTAGAACCACGAGAAAGAACGGGCAATAAAACTCGTTGCCACTCTTTTTAATCGCCGGTGTTATGTTACATATTTTGTTTTTGTAAGGAGCTGCAACTGTTTTACATTGTAATTAATTACTTGTAAATAGTAATTAGGAACATACATAATAGTTAAATAATTAATGCAGTTACCAATTTAAGTGCTGTAGTAACCTTCCAGTGTGAATATTGTGTAACAGGAGCATCCACTTACGTCTTATAATGTAGGCAACTCGCGACCATGTTCATAACTATGGTGGAAATATATGTTACAGAAGTGACTGTATATGAATACACAAAATTACTAAAACATTAGTTAACAGCCCATAATCACGAGTTATCTTCATCTTACAGTGCAGTAAAACTGTAATAAAATTAGTGGAACAACAATGCAAATGTAAATGTAGTACCTAAGTTGAATGACCTAATAATACATGAACAGTAATTGAAAAGAACTAGAAATATTATATAAAGATTAACTGAAAAATGCAAAGTATCTATATAATTCTAATTAGGTATAAAGATCATGAGTTGTCTAGCGTAAGTGACCAGCTATCCTTATCACTGAAATAATCATTAATAGTATAATAACCTTTCTTAATAAGGCAGTCTTTTATTTTAGTTTTAAATGTACTAAATAGTAATTCTAAAAGACTAATTGGTATTTTATTGTATATACGAATATCTAGCCCTACAAAAGAATTATTAACTTTTTGTAAACGATGATAAGGGGCATATAAACTATGTCTGTTTCGAGTATTTATGTTATGTATATCGCTTTTTGTGGTAAATAAACCTATATTTTGTCTAATGTACAAAATATTAGCAAATAAAAATTGCGAGGCTACTGTAAGACTTAAAGCGTTCCCTAAGAGTATCTTTTGCACCTAACATGTATATTGCTCTTACCGCTCGATTTTGTAGAACGAAGATATTCTGAATATCCGCAGCTTTGCCCCATAACAAAATGCCGTAGGACATAACACTGTGAAAATAGCTAAAATATACTAAACGAGCCGTGTCGATGTCAGTGAGTTGCCTAACTTTCCAAGACATGCTATATGTGCACCCCATTGTAACTTATTATCTAATGTAATACCTAGGAACACTGTAGAGTCTACTGTGTCAAGTTCCTCCCTATCTAGCATAATATTAGGTCCCAGTTGTCTTACATTAGGTAAAGCAAATTTAACGCATTTAGTTTTCCTAGAATTAAGTACTAGGTTATTTGCTGTAAACCATTGTGTAACTTGTAATAGTGCATTATTTACATCATCAAACTGATTTCTATTCCTATCTACTTTAAAAATAAGTGACGTATCATCTGCAAAAAGTACAACATCACAAATGTTTTTTAAATAAAAAGGTAAGTCATTAATATATACAAGAAATAGAAAAGGACCTAAAATTGAGCCTTGTGGAACGCCTAGCTGTATAGGTAATTTAGAGGATGTAGTCCCATTTACATCGACACACTGAAATCTCTGCCGCAGGTACGACTCGACAACACAAAGTGCGGTTTCCTCTACGCCGTAGTGGCGGACCTTACGCAGTAGCGTGTCGTGCTGAACGCAGTCAAATGCTATAGAAAGGTCACAAAACACTCCAATAGCATTCTTTGATGACTCCCAAGCACTGTAAACGTGTTTAATGAGAGCAACACCCGCATCAGTAGTGGATCTACGTTTAGTAAATCCGTATTGATCTTTGTGATGCAGACTATTTAAATTAAAGTGGTTTAGTAGCTGCTTTAAAAGAATCTTTTCAAATATTTTACTAAATGCCGGCAAGATAGATATGGGCCTAAAATTATTTATTTCATTTTTACTGCCAGATTTGAATAAGAGTATAATTTTACTTAATTTCATCAAATCCGGAAATACGCCTTGGTCAAAGCATTGATTAAAAATTATAGATAGGTAAGGCGCAACAGTCTCAACTAAAGTACCTAAAATTTTAATTAAATGCCCAAAAAGTCGCCGGTATTTTTAATATTAATTGAATTATAAGCGATCTATATATCTCGCGGGGTAACGTGCTCGAATCTAAACACGCTCTTTCATTCAGGTACACTGCTAAGCAAAAAATTTCCAGCATCTAAAGATGATGATTGTAAACAGCTAGTAGTTGTTAAAGGTATGCTCGCAAAGAAACTATTGAACATATGCGCTACTTGAGTTTTATTGGTGACTAATAAATTGTTTTCCTTAAGTTCAAATTGGTTTTCCCGTGGTCGTGCTCTTCCTGTTTCATTATTTATAATTTTCCAAATTTCTTAAATTATATTTGTTGAATGCTTAATTTTACTACTAATAAATTTAGATTTTGCCATAATACAAACTTGTTTAAAAATTTTTGAGCACTTTTTTACATAATCTCGGAAAGGTGTGTCAAATCTATGTTGTTTCATACCGTATAATTCAAACAACTTGGCTCTACTTTTGTATATACCTATACAAAAGTAGAGGTAGCCCACTGGTTAAAAGATCGCATAGTACCCTTTAGTGTGACTGTTTTACTCTTGAAGGTATTTTGAAACTCTTTATTTACTAGTCCAAAAAGTGAGTTATAAATTGTATTTGGATTTTGTGAGTTCAATATTGAGGTATTGAGTTTAGCAATAATATTGGTTTTGAAACGTATTAGACGATTGGTAGTCTGAGGCCTACATTCTACTGTACGTGATTTATCATATGTTGAACAGGGAAAACCAGCTATCTGTCCACGGTGATCAGAAGGGAGAGAACTAATTACTACTGGGTTTGTGGCAGCACAAGAACTAAATATGTTATCTAAAAAAGTAGATGATGTTGCAGATACTCTAGTAGGTTCACAGAATAGGTTACTTAAATGAAATGACTTGAAAAGATTCAGAAATCTAATACACTGAGAAGAGTTCTCTAAAATATTAATATTAAAATCGCCACATACTATAATATTCTTATTACTACATTTAATTTTATTTATAGCATCTTCCATAACAGTCTCAAATAGATTATAGTCACCAAAAGGAGGTCGATATACACAAATTACTATATAAAGGTCTAATTCCACACAGGACAACTCAATAGTGCGCTCAATAGATAAATTAACAATATCTTTACGTTCCTTACATTTTAATAAATTTGAAGAGTTAGATATTATGAGAGAACCGCCTCTAATAGCCTGCATTCTTATATATGAACTCTACACTGTATAATATTGTTTTGTAACAATAAGCTCATGGTTCTTTAACCAATGTTCAGTTAAGCACAAAACTTTAACATCATATTTTTCTAAAAATAAACTTAACTCTAATTCTTTGCCAGATAGGCCCTGCATGTTTTGATGTACTATATTCAAATACTGCAGCCTAACTGTTGTCCTATCTTGGAGTTTAAATCACAAGACGTGTCAATAAAAACGTTGTTAGTACAAGTACTAATCCTATCAAATAAATTGTCAACACAAGGCTCTCTGCCTTGTTGTAAATTGTATGCTAATAGTTTAGCAATCTGTCGCTTAATATAAAATAGCTTTCATCCTCCTTGCGTATTTGCAGCAAATTATGACAGGGATCTACGAATATACAAATTAATCTATAAACATAAATAAAATTGGAGTGTCTGTTTGTAATATTAAAATAACCGCTTTTTACTAAATGCATAATTATGGATTTATACTCGGTACATATACCGAAATGACATTTTTTACAATTTTTGTCTGTCTGTCTGTTAGTTTTCGCTAATCGCTGGAACGGCTGGACCGATTTTGACGGGACTTTCACTGGCGTATAGCTGATGTACCAATGAGTAACTTAGACTAAATTATCCGGGTACGCGTAGTACTTCCCTCAGGACGCGGGTGAAACCGCGGGAAACAGCTAGTAAAAATATATATATTTAAATCGTGCGAATGTTCTCTAGTATGCATTCTACTAGCGAACTGTTTCATCATCATCCTCTTAGCGTTATCCCAGTTTCAATCTGGGGACCGCTTACTAGTCTAACCGGATTTGGCTGAATATTAGCTTTTCCACGGAGCGACTGCCTGTCTGACCTCCGCAACCCGAAGGGATAGCGATATTCCATGGTTTAGACTAGTGTCAGTTTATTTAGAAGGTAAGGAACTGACGCCCTGTAACGACTGTCAAAGATCTTCATGACAACCGGGACCGACGGTTTAACATGCTCTCCGAGGCACGGGACAAGCGATAATTAATAATTCAATACGCACATAACTCCGAAAAGTCATTGGTGCGCGCCGTGGATTCGAACCTGATACCCTCTGCATGGCAGTCTGTTGGTATCTCCACTCGGCTATCGCTGCATTTACTAGCGAACTGTTTGTGTAATATAAATCATATGCATATTTTTGAAAGACACAATGATGCGAGAGAAAATTCTGACATTGACAAGTAACCTTCACATTGTGCCACATTTCGTTCTAAGAAGCATGAACCTCTTGCTTTGGACAAGCGAAAGGTGTTCCAATCCTTGGGAACACTTATAGTCAAACAACCAGTTTCACTCACTGATATTACAAATACCTACCACCTATCCACGGATACTACACTACAGCGTTTCAAATGTCTGTGACACATTCCAGCAGGTAAATACAGTAAATTGGCCACACACTGACCCGAAAAGATTGAAAACCCAGTAATGGCTTTTGTAATGATAAGCTATATTGCCAGAGTAACCGTTGATTTTCACTTACCGCTGAAAACTCCGCTATATCGTAAAAAAATATTATTTTTTTTTTTTAATTTACCCGTTTTGGCCGATTCCGTGGGAATTTTGGGAAATCCCTTCTTAGTGCACCCATACGGTCCCCAAGGAACATACATGACAAATTTCAGCTTCCTGTGCCCAGTAGTTTCGGCTGTAGCGTGTCTTTCAGTCAGTAAGTAACGCAAGGATTTTATATATTAAGATAAGTAATAAATAAAACCTCAAATTGTATACCAGCGTCCCAATGTATTTGTATTGGTATAAAGTTAATTGGGTACCTCAAATATGAAAAAAAAATATTTACGTTCGATGTATCATGCTTAAATAAATTGGTACACAGAATTACAGACCATCGGGGTGGGTAATTAGGTACAAACATTGATTACGAATCGATTGATGTTTACACACTACGATTTATATCAAATACTTCGATACTGATGACGATTAACACGTGTACAAGGTTTGAGCAATATTCACAGCTGAAAAGAACGGAATAGTGTTTATATTTTATTTATTTAAGGCATATTTACAGAGTAAACATTCATTAATTGACTGAAAGTAGTGAACATGCTACTCTTATTACATATATGCACAACATTAACAAACAAAAGAAAAGACGTGTGGCACTCGGAGACTGCCGCGGTAAAGCTATTGCATAGCATTTTTTATCAACTTATGCAATTATAATTATATATTTATTTTATTTATGCAGTATTTTTTTTCTTTGATATTAATTCAAGTTACACTTTGAGCGGGGTGACTGATAAGAAAACATTTTTTTTTCTTTTATTAAATAAATGAGAAGTTAATATTGTTCAAAATATTTTTATTATCTTTCAATACATGTTGGTTTTTCAGGAATATTTATCATGGAAACTATAGGTTTATGGTAACTGAAATAAGAAACATAAGTTTGAGACTTGATATCTTCTAAATATCTACATATAATATGCCCTTTGACCAAAACTACCAAAACTACTATTCGTACTAACACTATCATATCTACCACTTTTTTCAAAACTACCATTTCTACCAAAACCGCCGGTGCTGTCAAAAGAACCATTTCTCTCAAAACTACTATTCTTACCAAAGCTACAATTTCTACCATAACTACCACTTGTAATATTGTTCGCGCCAAACCGGTGCGGACGACTGAGGGGGAAGAAGCAAGCGGGGGGGCCGCGGAGGTCGCGCGGTGGGCGATGCGCCGGCCCAGATACTCGACACTCCATATCTTGTACGCGTCGCGATCGGTTAAATACAAACATTATTGTAATCCACATTTAATTATTCAAGAATATACTTCAATATCTGTAGCCGAGACGCCTTTCATTCAACAATCCATACACACATACACAAAGAGGGAGCTGGAGCTTCCATTGGTCCTTCGAGATTTGAAGCAGCGACCGTTGGAATATTTGGCGGTTGCAAGAACAAAACAGAGGTCAACCACCGACGCAGTTCAAGGTCATCGTTTTTCTTCGAGACATCAGCTGATTGACTGTGGAGTGGCCGCTTTAGTCATTGGTGCACTCAGAGCCGAGCCTACGGCGGTGCCCTTCGGACTTCGGACATCACATCTACATAGGAAATAAGCGTGTCAGGAAAGGGCGGTGAACATATCGAAGAGGAACCCACAACACATTGTCGTCGGATTGCAAAGGATACGTGAGATCTTTCCAATTCCTTTTTTCATCCATTAATCATTATTCATTACCTATACATTATCCTATCATTCATATTCATAATTTTACCCATTCATCATTCATATTCACCTCAATTCACAGTAGTTTAGATCGCTTTAGACATGCTTTAGACCTTTCATTATAATTTCATTTCATTTTGTAGCCAATCATTGTTGTATCGTACCTACCTATTGATATTTGCGTAGACCGTAGATGCGTAGCGCATAAACAGCAATACATTATTGTAGAACATCCTCGTAGCGTAGTGCTTTATTCGTTTATTAGTTCATTAGTTGTTTTAATGCAGTGTACGAATGAATTAATTATACGTGTTTTAGTATGATGCGTAGTCATTAGAATAATACAATCACACAAGCTACATCAGCTGTAATTTGTAGCAAACATTTTGTGTGGTGGAGGGTATTTTTTTTTCACCTGTCTACTTTCTTGATCTTTGTCTTTAGTAGCCGTTAAAACATTTTAAATACATTACAATTGCTGTAACATTAAGGAAATAATTCGTTAACGTAAATAAGTAATTCGTATTTCGATAAATATTACCCACGTTCACGCCTTGCTTGATCATTGTCTACGCTTACCTACATTTTTACTTTTTTTAACAAACATTATTCAATTCAAATTATTTAGCGCAATATCGTTTGCTTTTCATACCTATTTTAAAGCTTATTGTTACGCAATAAACCTTCGCGAACACTTCATTTATATTATCTGCCTGGCTTACTTATAACATTCAAATATGTCGAATGAAGCTAGAATAAAGGAGCTTATAAAGAAACGCGCTTCTATTAAATCTAAGCTCACGCAGTTTATTACGTACCTATCTACTAGTCAGTCATGCTCATAGCTTAGTGATGCTCAGTTAGTTGAGCTAGAGATGCGGATTGGCAGAATGGAGTCCTCATTTAGTTTTTTTGATGAATTTCAGAATGAGTTGGAGACATTATCGGAAAAATCTGACGAGCTGTACACAGACCGGGAACAGTTTGAGAACCTGTACTATAGCCAGATGTCGGTGGCTCGGGTATTGCTCGCAACTCACCGTGGCAATCAACCAGCGTCAGGATCCGAGGTAGGCTCCAATGATGGTCGTACAGTAGTTGCTCACAGACAAAATCGCGTTAGGTTACCTAAAATTAATTTACCGCGTTTTGGAGGGGGATATCAGGACTGGCTGGAATTTAAGGATATGTATATATCTCTAATTCACAATGATCAAAGCATTGATGATATCAATAAATTCCACTACTTGCGGACCTCACTTCATGGCAGTGCTTCGTTAGTAATTAGAAGTTTAGATTTTAAAGCGGAAAACTACAATAAAGCATGGAAATTATTATGCGAAAGTTATGACAACAAACAATTGCTTATTAACAACCACATCAAGGCTTTGTTCACTGTGCCGTCGATTAAAGTGGAATCATGTGAGGGAATCAGACGTATCGTAGACGTCACAAAAAAAAATCTCCAAGCATTGCAGACTTTGGGCCAGCCAGTTGAATATTGGGACACCTTAGTAATATTTATTTTATCTTCTAAATTAGATAAGAAAACCAACAGAGATTGGGAGGACCATAGCAATGCTCTAACTGATCCTCCGACCTTCGATGCATTTATAACGTTCTTAAGGAACAGATCCAATCTCTTGCAGAAGCTAGAAGAAGATGCTAACTTTAGAATTATGCCACAATCAAATTATGGTACACAGAAAGGCTCCATGGTATCTCAAGTAAGTCAAAGTAACATAAATAAGGTTCCAAAATTTTCATATTCATGCCCTTTATGTAAAAACAATCATTACCTTTATCATTGCGACTCATTTAGAGCATTACCTATACAATCTCGTGTTATTAAGGCTAAGGAGCATAAGGTCTGTTTGAATTGTCTTCGTCCGGGTCACATGCATACATCATGTAAGTTGGGGCACTGTAAATATTGCAATAGAAAACACAACACATTGTTGCATTCTCATAATGATGATACACCGACAGGGTCATCTTCAATTACTGAGAATATTACATTATCAGCAAAAAATAATAACATTCAAAGCCCTAATTATTCATCACGTCATGTGTTACTATCCACAGCCCAAGTTTATGCCGTGGACGCCGAAGGTAATCCACAACGTGCCAGAGTCTTACTGGACAATGGTAGCACGGCAAACTTTATAACTCAGGATTTGTCTGGTAAGCTAAAATTGCCAACTCGTACTGTAGGTTCTAAAGTGACTGGCATAAACAATCAATCATCCAATGTTACTCAATCTTGTAAACTTAAAATTAAATCATTATATAGTGAATTTCAATTAGACATTGATTGTTTAATCCTGCCAAAGATTACATCAACAATACCACACACATACATAAATAAACATGACATACCACTGCCGCCAGGAATATGTTTGGCTGACCCATCTTTTTATGTCCCTTCGTCGGTTGACATATTGGTTGGAGCAGATATATTTTGGGCTGTTATCGGCACTGATCGTATAGAATTAGGCAAAAATAATCCAATTCTCTTTGAAACAAGTTTTGGTTGGCTCATATCAGGTGCATTACATAAATCTGATAATTTAGATGAAGCCTGTATGATAGTACAACATGACACAGATATGATCCTTACTCGGTTTTGGGAATTAGATACTATATTACACGCCTGAAGAATACAAATGTGAACAATTTTTTTTGAACACTACAAAGCGTAACAAGGACGGACGATTTGTACTGACCATACCACTTAAGGAATCACCTGAAGTGTTAGGAAAATCATATGATGTAGCCAAAAAACGTTTTCTTTCACTAGAACGCAGGTTTGATAGGGATCCATTATTCAAACAACGTTACATAGAATTCATGAACGAGTACGAATCTCTAGGTCACATGAGCGAATATAAACATCGCTTAGCTACACCACACTACTATTTACCCCACCACGGTGTAATAAGAGAGTCAAGTACGACAACCAAACTTAGAGTCGTCTTTGACGCCTCAGCCGTTACAACATCGGGCAAATCATTCAACGACATTCAGTTGGTTGGACCGAGGGTGCAAAGTGATTTGCTATCCATAATACTTCGTTTTCGTCAACACGCATATGTAGTATCTGCTGACATTGAAAAGTTTTTCCGACAGTTATACATCACAGACACACAAAGATCTCTACAATTGATATTGTGGAGGTCAGACCCCACACAAACCTTGAAAACCTATACATTGAATACGGTCACTTATGGGACGGCTAGCGCACCTTTTATAAGTACACGATGTCTCAAACAATTATCTACAGAGGCGACAGATGAACCCACAAGACGGGCCATAGCTGACGATCTCTACATTGATGATCTTCTCACGAGTGGAGACTCTATCATCGAAATGACAACACTTTGCAATAATATCATTAATACATTAAACACAGCACAATTAAAACTAAGAAAATGGCAATCAAACAATAAAGACATACTAAATTTTTTAACACAAAACCAGATCACAAACATACATAATATAGAGAAGACAACAAATACAGTCGAGTTAAGTTCAAATGAACTATCAAAAACTCTTGGCCTTAACTGGAACGTCAGTTCCGATCATCTCAAATTTTCGATTAATATAGACAACAATTATCCAAAACTAACTAAACGAGTCATACTCTCTACAGTTTCACAAGTGTTCGACCCTTTAGGTCTCGTATCTCCTTGCATTTTAGAGGCAAAGCTCATTATGCAAAAATTATGGGCTAGCAAGAGTTCATGGGATGACGAGGTAGAGGACGAGATCAAAGGATTATGGAACAGTTTTACTCGTACATTGCCCCACCTGAACAATCTTAACATTCCTAGACGAATTTCATGTAATTCGCCTAATACAATTGAATTTCACATTTTTACAGACGCGTCTGAAAAGGCGTATGGGGCGTGCCTTTATGTGCGGACTATCAACGCGGAAGGTCTGGTTTCCGTGCACTTATTTGCAGCTAAAGGCAAGGTGGCTCCCATTAAAGTCACGACCATCCCACGTCTAGAGCTTTGTGGCGCATTATTGGGAACACGATTATGTGCAAAGGTACTAAGTTCAATTACTTTTAAATCAGTAAATTGCACATTCTGGTGTGATTCCATGATTGTCCTTGGGTGGCTATCATCATCTCCTGCAATGCTCAAGCCGTTTGTGAGAAATCGAGTTGCTGAGATACAGGATGGTTTTGGTAACAATACTTGGCGTTATGTGCCTTCCAAGGAGAATCCCGCCGATCTTGTGTCACGCGGGATTGGACCAGATCAGATTGAAAATACGACTCTATGGTGGAACGGACCACAATTTTTGCAGTTCGATCCCTCACATTGGCCTGAAAGGCCTAAGTCAAATACCAATAACGAATTACCAGAAACAGTTAAAATAAATCATAAATCATTACACACTAAACATTTAAATTCCAACCAAAGCAATCAAATATTTATTTCATTAATTAACAATATATCGAATTATTCAAAGCTTCAACGAATCACTGCATATGTTCACAGATTTATAAATAACTGTCGAAATTCTGGTACAAAGACAAATGGGCCAATCTCAAGCTCAGAGTTGTCTTCAGCAGCTGAATTCCTTATTAGAATCGCACAACAGGAAATGTTTCAAACAGAGTACCACATCCTTAAATCAGGTAAACCATTACCTGGTAGAAATCGTCTCATCTCTCTATCTCCATACTTTGATTCTGGCATAATTAGGATAGGTGGCAGACTTCACAATTCATATTACGACTATAACACTAGACATCCTATACTTTTAGATAGTAAACATAATTTAGCTGTATTGATATTTAATTCATTTAATTTAAAACTTTTACACGCAGGACCTCAACTATTACTAGCAGCTGTAAGACATAGGTATTGGACGTTAGGCGGTAGAAACTTAGCAAGGAAGATTGTTCGCTCCTGTGTCAAATGCAGAAGGTTTAAGGGTGAAACCATTCAACCAGCTATGGGCCATTTGCCGAGGGAACGAGTTCAGTTAGAGTATCCATTTTTAGAAACTGGTACAGATTATGCGGGACCTATTATGATTGCAGATCGTAAAGGTCGCGGGTGCAGGCTTATCAAAGCATATATATGCGTTTTTGTCTGTTTGGCTACTCGGGCGGTCCACCTGGAGCTTGTCTCGGACCTGACAAAGGAAGCCTTTATAGCTGCTCTTAATAGATTTACAGCTCGTCGAGGTAAACCGAAATGTATATTTTCAGATAATGGATCAACGTTCGTTGGTACATTCAACGAACTTTCTAACATCCTAAACCAGGATTATACAGTAGACATGGCAGAAACAGGTATCAATTTCTCTTTTATTCCCGCATACACACCACATTTTGGCGGATTATGGGAGTCCGCAGTAAAATCAGTGAAACATCATCTAAGACGGACATTAGGGCTTACGCATCTTACCTACGAGGAACTGTCTACTTGCCTTATTCAAGTCGAAGCGATTCTAAACTCTCGACCACTCACACCTCTATCTAATGATCCTTCTGACTTGTCTCCTCTTACTCCTTCGCATTTCCTTATTGGAAGATCGCTGATCTCTTTGCCACATCCACAGACAATTAGCCAGAAAATCACCAACCTACAGCGATTCCAGCGCATCGACTACCTAAGACAGCACTTTTGGAAACGATTTTCTAATGAATATATTTTCTGGCTACAGCAGAGAACAAAATGGTGCAGTTCCAAGGGCCAGCTTGAAGAGGGCGCTTTAGTGCTTATCAAGGACAAGCACGCTCCACCACTACAATGGCTTCTTGGACGAGTCATACGTCTGCTTCCAGGTAGCGATGGTATCGCGCGGGTGGCAGACATAAGGACAAAGAAGGGGGTCATACGACGCGCCTATAATACCATTTGCCCCCTGCCAATTAGCAATTGAAGATCAATCTTCAACGCCGGGAGTATGTTCGCGCCAAACCGGTGCGGACGACTGAGGGGGAAGAAGCAAGCGGGGGGGCCGCGGACGTCGCGCGGTGGGCGATGCGCCGGCCCAGATACTCGACACTCCATATCTTGTACGCGTCGCGATCGGTTAAATACAAACATTATTGTAATCCACATTTAATTATTCAAGAATAAACCTTAATTAGTAAGCAGTAAAGTTCATAATACATATTATCAACTTGGCGCTTACGCCAAGTTGATTAATATGTGAAGGGTGTTAGGTTTTTTCGTTACGGAATTTCTGGATTCGGTCGCCGCGCTCAAGCCAAGCCCGCGATAAAAACTATGCAATAGCTTAATAAGAATTGTCTACGCACCTACTAAACGCGTAGGACGAGAGAGGGGGTGCGGCGCGCGGTGAAGGAGGCGCGCGACCATCAGCTGACCACACACACAAGAACGATAGGCAGGCGCGGGCGGTTGTAGCTCGCTAACTCAGTTTTTGCCATACAATATACTTATTATACCATTGTAACCCTGATTATATACTCAGTCAAGAAATATAGTCTTTTAATCACATCGAAGTAGAAACAATTGGTCCTTCCACCGTAAAAGAAGAAACCTGGGCTGAGCAGAGAGGATCCGGAAAGGACTGCAATTGGCGGGCGTTAACCTTTGAACATTGACGCGCATCAGCTACTATATCGCTGTGTCATCGCGGTCGCTGTCGCAAGACTCGAAGATTCTAGCACATTCTGGAATCACCTGTGGTAATTTGGATAAGGATAAGGACGTTTTGTGAGTTCGTTCCAATCATTCCTTTACTTTTTCCTTTATTCCAAATCTCTGTGCTTTAAATTTGCAGCATCCAATTCACTTCGCTTTTTTCTTTCCTTTATTTGAGTTGGGGCAATCATATTTTCGCACGTCATTCCACTTAGCTTGCGACGGTTGCACTACCGTTTCTATATACATTTATTTGTTAATGAATATCATATGCGCACGGACATTGTAACGGTTCTTTTGTCTCGAGGCAATGGCCTTGGCCCCGTTATAATAAAACAGCTGTGCGTCTATTCATTACTCGCCGTTCATTCAAAAGTTATATACATAATCTTATAACTTGGCTTACCTACATATTTTGCTAATTTCACGCCATTTTTAATATTTATTTTCTTCAACATGGCTGACAAGCTAGTTAAAAAACGTAGCTCAATCAAAGCTAAAATAACTAATTTCTCTAATTATATTAATATTTTAAAAGGTTGTGATCGATTGTCCGACCTGCAGCAACTCGAACTAGAGGGTCGGTTTAGTAATTTGGAAAGCTTATATAATGAATTTAACGATTTACAGACCGAAATCGAGCTCTTATCGGACGATTCAGACGATACCTACGCCGAACGCTTCAAATTTGAAGATTGTTACTTTCCGTTGGTTGCCGTGGCCCGGAAGCTTCTGTCTGCTGGACGTCAACAGCAGATCAAGCCTTCTGAAGGTTCCGCATCAGGCTCCGATGAATCAGGTGGGACAAAGAACAATTTTATTCGTTTGCCTAAAATAGATTTACCCCGTTTTGATGGTAGCTATCAGTGTTGGCTGGAATTTAGAGACACATTCATTTCATTAATTCATAGTTATAGCTGTATCGATAGTATTAACAAGTTTCATTACTTACGGGCCTCTTTAAGGGGGGTAGCCGCAGAAATTATTAAAAATATCGATTTTAAAAGCGATAATTATGAGATAGCCTGGGGCTTGTTATGCGATCGGTACAATAATAGTCGCCTTTTAATCAATAATCATGTTCAGGCATTATTCAATGCTGAGCCGATCGCAATCGAGTCTAGTAAATCGTTACGCCGTTTTGTTGACGTGATAAATAAAAATATACGGGCACTAAAAGCATTGAATAAGCCTACCCAACATTGGGATACGTTGATCATTTATGTGATGTCTTTAAAATTAGATAGTATCACCAGTAGAAATTGGGAAGAGTATCGTAATACTTTGAAACAGTCCCCGACATTATTTCAGTTTTGTACATTTCTTAGTAATCAGTCAGATTTATTGGAAACATTAGAAGACAATAAGAAATTAAATAAGTCACAAACACAGAGCAACAATAACTCTAAAAGCTTTGTTATTACATCACAATTAAATAATAATAATGTACAAGACAGAAATAAAATTAGTTGTCCTTTGTGTTCACAAAATCATTATCTTTATTCCTGTGACGCTTTTAGAAAATTAACCGTAGAAGATAGATTACAAAAGGCAAAGGAATTTAAAGTATGCATGAATTGTTTGCGTGTTGGTCATGTAGAAAAACGGTGCAGATTTTCACAATGCAAATATTGCAAACAGAGACACAACACCTTATTACATTTTAATCAACCCGATCCTATAGAGATTAGCGATCCTATGCCTTTTGCTTCCTCTAGCAATATAACACTGTCGGCAAACATACAGCATACTACTCCGAGAAATATTGTTATGGACGGGGTAACGGGATTGAAAGGAAACACCGAGTAGCACTGATGACACTTTATTCGACTTGACACACGACACGCCGTTTAATTTTGACGCGCACAGCACCAACACTAGCGTCTTTTGCACTGCACTTTTCACTGCACTTTTCACTGCACTTCACTGCACTTTACTGCACTATACTTTCACTTCACTTTTTATTACTTCTTCTTTCTTCCTTTACTTCTTCCTTTTCTTCTTCACTTTACCACTTTTCAACTTAAACTGGCGCTTAGCGCGTCTACACCGCCTTATATACCCCTAAGAATGTTCTAGATCTACTAATTTCGATTGTCTTTTCGTTATTCAATTGTTTTTCCATCTTCTGTCTCTTTTTAACCTTTCCATTCCTTCCTGAAGCTTCTAAAATTTTCTAATTTTCATTCGAAATATTTAAATAATCTTTTTTTAAATATTTGCCAAATATTCATAAACATTTTCCAAATTTCATAAAAACCAAAATCCACATAACTGTTATGACTGGGATTTGAACCCACGCCATCAGAACGTGAACGTGTTATCCGCACGGCCATTGCCTTGTTGTCAATGACCGGTGAATTTGGCGAACACTTGATACAGAGTGTATACGTCATCGAACTAAAAACTCATTTCAAAATAATAAAATAGTCTTCAAACCTCTTTGCTAATTATTGTGTTTCGTGACGACGGTTTGACATGACACCGGCCGTCACAATATTTTACTGTCCACAGCTATCGTGAAGGTGATGAGTGACAAAGGCGAGAGTTACAATGCCAGAGTTCTACTCGACAACGGTAGTACATCTCACTTTATTACTGACACGTTATGCAATAAGCTCGGATTGTCTCGAGTTGGTTCCTATTCCAAGGTTATCGGTATAAATAATCTTATCAGTAACAGTACACAGTCTTGCAGCTTAACAATCAAATCTTCTTACGGCGATTATTGTTGTAACATCAATTGTTTTATTCTACCTGAAATTACCAGTAGATTGCCATCTTCCTATATAAATATTAAAAACATACCTATTCCTCCAGGATTATTGTTAGCGGATCCATCCTTTAATATTTCGTAAGACATTGATATTCTGCTAGGAGCTGAATTATTCTGGGATGTTATTATGGGCAATCAAATTAATCTGGGAAAGAACATGCCAAAACTTTGCGAAAGTAAACTAGGGTGGTTAATTTCAGGGTTTGTACCTTCATTTTCAAATTGCACGCAAACAGCTTTATGTCAATTTTCAAAAATAAATACATATTCTGATTTGAATAAAGGACAATGGCAGATCTCCATACATAAAAATGTCCGAAATTAAATTGAAGCGCTCAGTAATAAAAAATATATCAAAAAATTCGGCGTAAGTAACAGAGTCTATAAATTATTCTATTTTCACTCGGGAAAGCCGGAAAAAGAAGATATCGGTGTTTAATGTTTAGTTAAGAATGAACAATGTGGGTACGTTTGAATTATCAAAGGCATTATGTCAGATTGACATCTAAACGCAGAACTATTCTGTAGCATCTACCTGTCACAGCCAAAGACAAAAGCAGAGCTGCACATTTTAAATCGATTTTATGTGAAATCGATATAACGTTTAAACGATGCTGTGACGTTTTTATTTGATTTAAAAGTTGTTTTGCTACAAAAGAATTAGCTTATTGAGATAATGTTGATTAACAATTAATTAATTGCATTTTAATTATTATATTTTAAACCAAACCAACCCTATAAAGGTCGATCATATCGATTACTTATTTAATAATCGATACGCATCAATGTCAAACGTCTATTCCTGTCACACCATTGTCTATGGCAACAATCAAATAATAAAGTAAGCACCTAGTTCGTAATCAATAATTGGAATGCTTTTTATCATCATAAAATAATCCTGCTTTATCGAGACAAAGTGAAAATATAAAAAATATTAGAAAAAATAAACAATTTGTTTTGTTCATATGAAGTTTAAGCTCGCCACAACAAACCCAGACCTAATTCTGCCATTGTTCTTTTGGGAACTTGATTCAATTTCACCTAAACATTGTTTATCTATAGAAGAACGCGCGTGGGAAGAAAGTTTCAACTTAAACACGGTGCGCGGTTCAGACGGCCGGTTTATTGTGACGTTGCCACTCAAGGCCGATCCCAGCGCTCTGGGTGATTCATACGCTATAGCTAAACGTAGTTTTTTATCTTTAGAAAAACGCTTTGAGCGCGATCCTACTTTCAAACGTTTGTACATGGATTTTATGCGTGAGTACGAGACTTTAGGGCATATGTCTAGGAAAACTGACACTTCGTTTAGTAATCAAAACACCATTAATTATTATTTACCTCACCACGGTGTTTTGCGTGAGTCAAGTAAAACGACAAAATTACGTACTGTCTTCGACGCGTCAGCCAAGTCTAGTTCGGGATTATCACTGAATGATATCCAATATGTGGGTCCTACAGTACAGGATGACTTATTTTCAATATTAATCAGATTTAGACAACATAAATATGTAATTTCTGGGGATATTGAAAGAATGTACCGGGCTATTGACATAAATCCTAGTTAACGTTCATTACAGCGCATTTTATTTAGGTATAATAATTCAGATCCACTTCACACGTATACTTTAAATACCGTTACGTACGGAATGGCAGCAGCGCCATATCTCGCGATGAAGTGTCTTCTTAGCCTGGCTGATGTTACAGATAAACCACACGTAAAAAGTAGTATTCAGCACGATTTTTATGTGATAATTATTTAGGTGGATCAGACACTATCAGCGGTGCGATTGAACTTTGTCAGGAAGTAAGGTCTATATTGGCTTCAGCAAATTTTAATTTAAGGCAGTGGCAGTCTAATAGCCCTGAAATTCTGAATAAGATTGTTGATATCAGAGATGAAACTAGTCTTAACTTGGATTTACCAAATAGTATTATATCAAAAACTTTAGGTCTTTTATGGATTTGCAAATCAGATGTACTATCATTTTCTATTAATATTGATTTGAGTGCCAATATAACGAAGAGACATATTCTCTCCGTAATAAGTCAGATATTTGACCCTTTAGGATTAATCGGCCCATGTGTAGTCGAAGCAAAAATAATAATGCAACTAAACAAACAAACAAATAAATGCGACTGGGACGATAAAGTGCCTCAGGAAATAGCGGATCAGTGGTCTTCTTTTGTTACTACATTGAAGTACTTGAATTGTTTAAATATACCGCGATGGGTCTTAAGTAACAATCATTTGAGTCACGAAATTCATATATTTACAGACAGTAGCGAAAAAGCATATGGTGCTTGCATATATATACGCACAATTGATAGGTGTAATGCAGTTACAATTAATTTGCTAACGTCTAAAAATCGCATAACTCCGATAAAACCCACGACTATGCCTAGACTGGAGTTATGTGGAGCACTGTTAGGCGCAAGATTGTGTACAAAGGTTAAAGAGTCCCTTATGTTACCAGTAAATCGATGTATATTTTGGTGTGACTCAACGATAGTATTGAGTTGGTTATCCACACCGTCAACTCAACTTAAGCCCTTCGTAAGAAATTCAAGAGGCTACTGCTGATTCTACTTGACGCTATGTACCAACAAAGGACAATCCTGCAGATCTTGTTTCTCGTGGGGTGAAGGCTGATCATATCAGCGAATCTAAATTGTGGTGGTCAGGTCCCACCTTTTTATCACAAGATGAATGCTTTTGGCCAAAATTAACCAAACATTTATCGAAACAGAATCTGCCCGAAGTAGTTTGCAATGTAGTTAATCAATTAGATAATAATCAAAGTCTTAGCCTAAGTAATCTAAATATTATCTTTCTCTTAGCGTCATCCCAGTTTCAGTCTGGGGTCCGCTTTCTAGTCTAACCGGATTTGGCTGAATATTAGCTTTTCCACGGAGCGACTGCCTGTCTGACCTCCGCAACCCGAAGGGATAGCGATATTCCATGGTTTAGACTAGTGTCAGTTTATTTAGAAGGTACTGACGCCCTGTAACGACTGTCAAAGATCTTCATGACAACCGGGACCGACGGCTTAACGTGCTCTCCGAGGCACGGGACAAGCGATAATAATTAACAATTCAATACGCACATAACTCCGAAAAGTCATTGGTGCGCGCCGTGGATTCGAACCTGATACCCTCTGCATGGCAGTCTGTTGGTATATCCACTCGGCTATCGCTGCCTATATATAAGTAATCTAAATATTATACAACAAATAATTCAAAAATATTCTGATTTCAACTACTTACAAAGAATTATAGCCTATTTAAAACGATACATATACAACTTAAATAATAAAAATAATAGAATTAAGGGTTGCCTGACAAATCAATTAATCCAATCAGCATTAAAAGCTATTATTCGTAATGCTCAATATGAGATGTTCCAGAATGAATATTCTATTTTAAAGTCTGGGAAATGTTTACGTCACAAAAATAGGCTCATTTCTTTATCGCCCTTTTTAGACACCGACGATATTATTCGCGTCGGAGGCAGGTTAGATAACTCACCGTATGACTTTAACGTGAAACATCCCATACTTATATGTAGTAAGCATCATCTTACAAAAATATTATTTGAAAGTACTCATAAAAGATTATTTCATGCTGGCTCTCAGTTACTTTTATCTAATATTCGTCAAAACTATTGGGCTTTGGGGGGTAGAAATTTATCGCGAAATGTTGTTCAGAAATGTATTGTATGTTTTAGGCACAAGGCTCAAAACGTACAGCCAATAATGGGACAGCTTCCTAATTCAAGAAGCAACCTAGAATTTCCTTTTCTTAATTCCAGTGTCGACTATGCCGGTCCAATACTTATCGCTGACCGAAAGGGGAGAGGTTGCAAACTTATAAAATCATATATTTGTATCTTTGTCTGCCTGGCTGTCAAAGCCGTTCATTTAGAGCTTGTCACGGACCTTACTAAGGAGGCATATATTGCCGCGTTAAATAGATTTACAGCACGTCGTGGCAAACCCCGAAGTATATTGTCCGATAATGGCACAACATTTGTCGGTGCATGTAATGAATTGCTAAAATTTTTGCAGGAGTCAAATATTGCATACGATGTCGCTCAGGAAGGCATCGATTTCAACTTTGCACCGGCGTACTCCCCACACTTCAACGGCCTCGCCGAGGCAGCCGTCCGCTCCACTAAACACCATTTGAAAAGGTTGCTCAAATTAACACATTTCACGTTCGAGGAAATGATGATGTGCCTCATTCAAATAGAGGCTATTTTTAATTCCCGACCTCTTACTCCCTTTTCTCCTGATCCACTCGATTTTTCGGCCTTGACTCCTTCACACTTTTTGATTGGAAGGTCACTCACGTCCATTCCGCATCCACAGGTGACTGACTGCGGCAACATTACTCGGCTCGAGCGACTTCAAAGGGTGGAGTACATCAAGCAGTATTTTTGGAAGAGATTTAACACAGAATATATTTATCTGCTACAGAACACATCGAAATGGTCATCCTCTTCGGGTGAAATTGCTGTAGGGAGCCTTGTTCTTGTCAAGGACAAGGCACTTCCACCCCTCTGCTGGCTCCTGGGACGTGTGGTGCAGGTCTACCCGGGATCCGATGGCGTCGTGCGCGTCGCCGAGTTGAAAACCAAGAAGGGGACAATCAGGCGTGCTTTCAACAATATATGTCCTCTTCCACTGGATTGAAGTTGGTACTTCAAGGCGGGGAGCATGTCTACGCACCTACTAAACGCGTATGACGAGAGAGGGGGTGCGGCGCGCGGTGAAGGAGGCGCGCGACCATCAGCTGACCACACACACAAGAACGATAGGCAGGCGCGGGCGGTTGTAGCTCGCTAACTCAGTTTTTGCCATACAATATACTTATTATACCATTGTAACCCTGATTATATACTCAGTCAAGAAATACAGTCTTTTAATCACATCGAAGTAGAACCAGAATATATAGTAATTCAGTTTTATTTTTTATACAAACTTATATTATAAACTTACAGTGGATTATGATTCTTCGATACTTTTATTTAGAATGGTTTTAAATCGTACCACATAATCAAACTCTAGACCGAAAAATTAGTTTGCAATCTTCTATGTTATTTTTATAGTAATTATATACATCTTCGTTTTTTGATGTGTATATCATGCTATAATTTAAAATTCTTCTTCTCTACTTCATCATTATCGACCTAACGCTATTGGTTGTATTTGCCAATAACGTTAGGTCGGTAAAATCAAGACAACAAGAGCCTGAGGTGGGCTGTCTAGACTTGCTTTAAAAAAAGGACATATTTGCAAGAACCATCAAGTATTATGAACTCGCATAACCACAGCAGTTGCTGCGTAAAGTAAAACGAGGGCTAGAGTACTACATGTGTGTACATACATACAATACATTTGAAATCGTTGTCGAGTTCCCCGGGGTCGGGCTGTGATCACATCGGCCAAACAATGGTAATAACTCTGCTGCACTAGCAATTATTATCTCACATGAATATCTGGCTGTGAGCTTTGACGATAAGTACATGATTCCTGTGGTAACGGATTAAGAATACGGAATTTCACCACCCCATATCATCCCATGACAGCACTGTAAGAGAAGGAAAACTTGATACAAACCCTATGCCAAACCGTTTGGCCAGCGTGGTATAGTAGGCCAATTCCTCCTTTCAAAGGAGAGGCCTAGTCCAGCAGTGGACTGTTAAAGGCTGATGATGATGACATGATGTATGTCAGCCTATCACTATGTCAATTTCATTGTCTGTTACATTCTTTAAATATACCGATACTCTCCTCCGATAAAAAACTCTTAATAAACCACTAGATCAGCTTTAATTACAACTTTGTAGCTATTGCCACTGTGGGATCAACTTTGCTGTGAATCCCACAAAGGCAGTTTTGTCATAAAACTGATTCATTAATGCAGTTCTAGAGCATTACCATTTACTTACACTAAAAGTTGTCACAACTTACCAGACACTCAAAGTTGTCAAACTATGTTTAGTCGATCACGTTATGATCTAAGGTTGTTTGTTTTTCAAAGCAAATGTATGGTTGTCCATATATTTGCTTTAAAACTTTTAACGAAAACCATCAAAATTAAAATTCAATTCGACTCATTATTTATGACATTTACTACAAGCATGCTAAAGCAATTTTACTGTCGACTATACCTGATGTGAGCTCTTGCTTATGGTCTACAATACAGAATATTCTAATTATATAACACATTAAGAACTTTAGTTTTCTTTAATAACAAGCATCATATTAACGAGATTATTTCTGAATTAAAGAACTAAAAAGACTTTCGGGTGTCAAATAAAGCTTGCACGATCCGTATTCCCCAAATTGGCTGAGAAAATCGCAGTTTTATTAGCCACAATAACTCTTGCGAGCGAGCTTCCATTGTACACTATCTCTCGCTTCAACTCCAAAGTAATTGCAAGAGCACAGCGCAAAGCGACAATTTTCTGTTCCAAAGTCGCACCAAAGAAATTTGTTAGGAATGTGACGGGAAATGTAGTCATAAAATATGAAAGTACGTAGTTTTAAGTTTATCCATCCTGGGGTTTAGATTATTATAATGTGTTACAAGACATCGCCTGCTGATTCGATCCCTGCATGAAACAACACTGTGTGATCAACACATTATTGATTTAAATCTGGATGACTGTTGATAGAATATTTGTAAAGTCACTCGTGGAAACAAAATATTTGCTGTATATTAGACAAATATAGTAGTCAAAAACAAAGCAATGGAGTTCATTGCCCTAATACGTAATCGACCACACAATAGCAAACCTTTGCTCCATAAAACTAATAAGGTGTTTTCCTACCGGATGTAGACCAACATCCTGCTACGTAGGTAAGTAGATTAAGTCATACCAATAAATTGCAAGTAACATTGTTTCACTTTCGCCATGATAGATAGTACTGGCAAATCTGTATAAATACAATTCTTGCGCTACACACGAGCCTCAGCAAAACCATTGGGCGGAAGAGGTTGAAATTTAGCATGTATATTGTATATTCCGTAAGGGTGCACTAAGAAAGGATTGCACGAAATTCCCACGGGATCGGTCAAAGTCTTTTGGATAGTGCAGTAAATTAAACATCAGGTGCACTTATCATACCCATCACCAGAACGTCGAAAACCACTGTGATGGATTAGATTTGGGCCAGCTTTCTTAGCATGCTTTACGTGGCTGATAAAAGTCCACTCGATTAATAAAAAAGTCGCCTTTGCTCACTTGCCTGGGTCTATTCCAAGGTGAACAAAGTCCTTCGCATAAGTCAGTAATTATTTCACTTGGAAGATGTCACCTAGGTGAAATCGTTCCTAGGCAAAATGAGGACAGCGAGAAGTCTACTTTATTCACCCAGACCAAGGTGATATCAACCAGGTGAACAAGGTGGAATAAAATGGGCTTTAAGGCGAAAAGCATTGAATGCAACTGACATAATGCTAGGGCGATGATAATGATGACTAGGATGGCTTACTTAATGCTAAGAAAATCATCGTTATTAATCTCCAAACATTTATTCATTAATTATATTTAGTTATATTTATGTAACAGGTCTATATAGTGTTATTATTTGAAATTATATTTAAAATACCTTATATTACCCTCGACGTTTTAGCAACCGTGATCGCGAGATGAATGATGTCCTGCAGCGCTATCTCCGTAAAGTGCGAGTTTCGGCACCTAACCTCACTTGGTCTTCACAACGATTCTTTAATTTATGTGAAGTCTGCTAATCTGTACTTAGATAGGTTGTCTGTAAGAGACTAGTGATTTCATGACCAAGCCGGTCTATACACAAGGTTAGTAATATCAATGTCATACAATTAATGATAAAGTCATGCCGGTACTCCAGTAGAGTAGACAGACATACACTACAGGCTTTTAAACTACTTAACATTGCCTGCGGCTCTGCGCATGTATCCTTGATCATCTGACCTTCCTCAGGAATCACACTATTTATTATCGGAAACGGATAAATACCCATTTGGTAGTTTTAGCCTTGTCGCGTTCATGCAGACAGACAGGAAGAAGGGCGAACTTACTTTTATTATATTTATCGCCTTTAACCAATCACATTTCGAATTTATAATATGGCTTCTACGCACAAATATCCAATAGAGAGACCCTACCTAATGTTATTCTGAAATCTATTGAACCACATATAATAAGGACACAGGCTGTTCTGTTGATATATGCGGTACAACGGCGTTGCTACACATGTGTCTAATAAGATACCACTCCACACGCTATAAAAGACAAACTTAAACATGAATAGTTAAAGTTTATCAGCGAACTAAGTTCGGTACAAGTTTTGAGTGAACTTATGTAATATGAACGGTGATATGAAAGAGAAGGTCACAAACTTAAACGCAAGCGTTCATTTCAGCGTTGCCGAGTCACGTGCTCCGTTAATACACGAACATTTGTCTTTGTAATGATTTAAGTTATCCAAAGTAAACCTCTTGAACTTACCTAATTATAATAACATCAAATAATTACTACCTCCTGCACTGCGCGTTCTTTCTATGTGTGGAATGTCAATGTGTGTGTGATATTTGTAACTGTGTGCGATGTTACTTAGCTTTTGTGCGTAAAAATCCCTTGCGCCAACATAGCTTGAGGACATAAATTCATGAAGGTCCGCTATAAACAATACAATTAGCGTCTTACAAAGATAAATAATTAGGTTGTCGTTCCATCGTTCTTACACTTACCTAGTGTTGGGAATGGAAATTAATTGTAGTGTTGTAGAGTGAATAGTGTGGCACTCGTGGACGCGGCACGACCAAACTTGGACACATGCTAACTAAGTTGATGGTCGAGCAAGTGCACTCCACACTCTCCGCTCGCAGATCGATACGAACCTCTCACAGACAAACACTCCCGAACTTTGCCGACCGACCACTCCAAATGAGCGAATTGTGCCGCTCCCACAAAATTTCGAGAGAGCGAAGTGCCGATTAAGGGATTCCGCCAGCGTTTGCACCTGCTTCTTATATTAATTAAGTAGGTAGGCATCCGTATAGGAGATAGGAGCGACCTGTGTTCGGTCCTTACTCGGAAATGTTTTATTTCAAAAAGGGTCTGCGGGATGAGCCATACGTGGAATACAGATTGAAAAGTTAGTTATTGAGCGAACGTTAATGAGCGGTGTAGCACGTGACATCTGTTGGGGTAAGTGTGGCACGATAGACACACACATGAACACCTCAGGAACGTCTCAGTCGCAGGTCGTCCGCGAGATAAATGATAGTGACGTCACCAAGGCGAGTCGACTCGGCACGGACGTGGCGAAGCATAAAGCGAGCCACAAAGCGCCGCCGCGCCCTCAACAATCAGATTGTTCAAGGCGCCTCAAAACCAGATATTACTCAGTAATTGAGTGTGATCCCGCTCCGAACGTTTTGAAATGTTAATTATGACGAGAATCCGTCTTCTTTATTGCTTCATCAGTTACGCGGGCTGCGTCTGAGTAAAACAGGGGACGGTTTACTTCATGTTAGTATAGGGAGAGTGCGGTACATGTGTTGCAGAGTGTAACACCTGTGGAAAACGTCCACAAAAATAATGATAAATGAACGCGTGAGGGGTGCGAATGGCCTCGGCGCCGTTGTGCGGGCCCGACTGTGTCGTGTCAGGCCCCGGCGACTGACTTCACCGCACATTCCCTCCAACTTTTTGCTCGGCAACATTTCACCTGTACAAACACCTCGCAGGTAGGTGCGAGTATTATTTTAAGGCAGGTATGTAAATTAAGCGATGTCGACAAATACATAGCGTATATGTACACCACACTTAATATTCACATACAAAGCACACTCGCACTCTAAACACGGCGAGCCGGCGAGCGGTCGTGGGGTACGAACGTGCTCGTACGTATCGGCGCATCTCGACTACATCATCGTTTAATGTCCCAAGTTATAACGACGGCTATTAGCGCGAGGCGGACCGCGCCTCCACTCGCCTCGCTTTGCCTCGCCTTGCCACGCTCACGACTTCCTTCGGCCACTTATCCGCACACACGACACTTAATGTTACATATTTAAGAGGGATCTAGTTAAATGTAGCTCTGTTGTAGCAAACACATTTTTATGAGCGCAGTGCAAACACGCGCGAGACATTAGAATTTTAGTCTTGAAGTGTGTACATTATCACAGTGATCTCGTAGCACTCGTAGCGGTCGTAGATCCGTAGCGTACTTGTGACGTAATTTCGGCCTACGCGGTCCTGTCATCATACAGGAACCTGCTACGGCATCGATCGAGTCATACCTTTATTTTCTGATTATTTATTGATAGTTTTATTGTATAGGCAATGCGGATGCATTGCCTATACAATAATTGTCTGGATCAATTCACAGTGGATTTATTCTATAATGCATGCCATGGTGTTCCCAACCTAGTCAACAAATTCAACTAGGTTAAAAACAATTCGATATTTAGCATTGTTCGACTTGGAGCCTGGTTACTACTCCGGATCCACCTTATCCGATCATTGTGACTGTATACACCATCTATTCAAATAGCAATCAGCAATGGCAAGAGTAGCGTGTTTTCTAAAATTAAATTATTCGTTGCTCTCATGGTGCTATACATATTGCGCGCCATCACCTCAAGGCAAGGTCATGTGGAAGAGGTAAGTAAAAACCTCTCCTCCATTCACAAACAGCAGGGGCAGGCGGCAGCGACATTGGGCAAGAAACTTATGATGACGCTCTAACTAGAAGAGCATAACGCAAATCTCCAAGGTACATGGGGCTTTTCTTCTTAGGAGTTTGCCATAATCACCTTATATTGCGGAAGGATTGGCAATTGCAATAAGTTGTAGACGTTCTCTTTGCTTGTTCGATACACAGAATATGCCGAGGTTAAATAATTGTGTCGCTAATTCTTGGTCTATGTTTTTGGTAGAATTATTACGGTTGGCGCAGCGGGAGTGTAAGCGACTGCTACGCCGAAGGTCGCGGGTTCGATTCCCGCTCAAGTCAAACATTGGTGTGCATGAACATGGGTGTTTGTCTTGGTCTGGGTGTTTCTATGTATAATATGTATGTATTTACAAAAAAAAGTATATATGTATGTTTATCCATTATCTAGTACACATAGTACAAGCTTCTGCTTAGTTTGGGACTAGATGGTGTTGTGTTAATGTGGTAAAATATTATTATTATTCACTCCATTTATTATCAATCACATGATTTCTTTTATATTAATAAACTAAATTTCGTTACAAAAACGAAAACGTATAGAAATATAAAAGGGACCACGGAGACCCACCAGTGTCGGGTACAGGGACCAAGCCACCGGTGGTTAGGGCCTCAGAGACAGGAACTTCCTCACGATGCGTGCCGTGTCGAGAAGAACTGCCTTCTGAATCAAGGACTTGATCCAGCTGTCTAGTGTGAGCCTCTTTAGGTGTTGGTCGAGGCTCTTGGCGATTAATCCATTCACCGACACGACTATCGGCACAATGATTGCCGAATCCACATCCCACATGTCGACAATCTCGTGAGCTAGGTCCAAATATTTGATCTCTTTCTCTTTTTCTGCTTTCACGAGATTGACGTCATGCGGTATGGTGATATTGACTATCATTGCGAGTTGCTCTGCTCGGTCTATCACTACAATATCAGGCTTATTGGCTACAATAGTCCTGTCTGTAATGATAGACCGATCCCAGTACAATAGTGCACGACCATTTTCGAGAACTGGGTCGGGCGCATATCTGTAGTACGGTACCTTTGAACCAATGAGATTATATTCAAGGGCTAGCTGCTGATGGATTATCCTGGCCACTTGGTTATGTCTGTGCAAATATTGACCATTGGCAAGACTCGAACAACCGGAGACTATATGTCTGAGAGATTTCCCGGGCTGGTGACACTCCCGACATATGTCAACCATTCCGTCCCTCAGTATATACTTTCGGTAGTTGTTTGTCATGACAACTTCGTCCATAATTGCGCACACAAAACCTTCGGTTTCTTCGAAGAGATCACCGAATTGTAGCCAGGAAATGGAGGCTTTAAAGTTGACTTCGGGGTCATGTAAAGCCTTATAAAACCGTCCATGCAGCTCCTTGCCCTTCCATATTTCTCTTCGGTCTTCAGTACTAAGTACTGCAGGTTTGTGCCAGTTCTCTTTAGCCAGAGCGAGTGGGGTAAGTCCTGTATCAATGGCAACAACATCGCGGTGCACATCCACGCTCATGCCCAGAAAATATTCTCTGAGGTTGTACAGCTCGCGGTTGTGAAGGGTCTTAGCACATAAAAAGCCTCGACCCCCACATTTCCGCGGGATGTACAGCCTCATTACCGATGAGCGTGGATGATGCATGCGAGATGCAGTCAGAATTGAACGGACTTTTCTATCCAGGGCTTCTAGTTCAGTCTGGGTCCACCTGAGTATGCCGAAGGAATACATTAGGACTGGCATGGCCCACCCGTTGCAGGCCCGCACCTTGTTGCCACCTGATAAAAGACTGTTAAGTACTTTTCTCAGGCGGCCAAAGAAACGAGCCTGCAACGTCTGTTTCATGTCAGTCTCAGAAATATTCAAAGACTGCGACATACCCAGGTATTTGTAGGTCTCGGTTAGGGAGAGGGATCTAAGTTGTATGGAATCTGAGAGTTGTATTCCTGCAGATTCCATAATCCTGCCTCTCTTCACATGCATGACCGCACATTTATCCACACCAAATTCCATCCTGATAGAATTACTAAAGGTTTCGGTTACCTTAAGTAATGCAGTGAGTTGGAATTTGTTGGGGGCAAATAATTTCAGGTCATCCATGAAAAGGAGGTGAGATGTAACATGACCTCCTCTCCTCAACCGATAGCCTAGCCCTGAAGCCTCTAACAAGGTACTTAGAGGGTTCAGGGCCAGACAAAACCACAAAGGACTCAGACTATTGCCCTGGAAAATACCTCGCTCAATCCTTATTGGAGCACCGCAACCCAAACTCGATTGACGTCCTGGATAGCGCAATTCGGTCCTCCACTGCCCCATACATGACCTTAAAAAGGTGCATAGAGTTGCATCTACTTTATACAACTCCAGCACCCTCAAAAGCCATGTATGTGGCACGGAGTCGTAAGCCTTCTTGTAATCTATCCAGCATGTCGATAGATTCTTTCGGTTACGGCGCACCTGTTGGCTAATGGCCATGTCTATCAGAAGGAGTTCTTTAGTACCACGGGCCCCACTCCTACATCCATTTTGAGAAACAGATAAAATAGAATTATCAAATATATGTTTTGTTAATTTCGTTCTCAAAATGGATGTAAGGAGTTTATATATTGTTGGCAAACAGGTTATCGGCCTGTAATTTTTGGGGTCCGTGGCACTACCAGACTTATGGAGTAGGTGAGTGACACCGGATGTTAAAAAATCTGGTAGCGACCCCGATTCCAGTGATGACTGGAATTGAGATGCTAAGCAAGTATGCGAACTACGGAGCCATTTGAGCCAAAAATTGTGCAGCCCGTCCGGTCCCGCTGATTTCCAGTTCGGTAACGAACGGACTGCACTGGCTATATCATCGTTTGTAATTGATGTTGGCTCCATTGTTGGTATTTGTTCGCATACTCGCTCAACAGTCTCAATCCAGTCACTCTCCGTGTGGTTGACAAGCGTCGACCAGATGCTGCGCCAGAATGTATTAGTAGCATCATCATCCGGTCGACCCCCATCAACGTCACCGGCCGTGGACTCGGGTCGCTCCCATCTTCTGTACACCCACCTCTCGTCTCTCTGGAATGTGCGATTCAGGCAATACCGATCCACTCTTTTTTTGTATCGCCTAATACGGTTTGCCCATGCATAACGCTTTTGTTTTAGGGTGTCGATGCGCTCTGTAACCCGAGATAAATAATCTTGGGAACTGATACCAGTTCCCGCAAAGGCTCGAGTTACAAAGCGCATCACTCTTGGTCGGGTATTGCCCATCTTGAAAGAGGAGAGCTTGCCAATGAGTGCCCTAGTCTCAGCAATACGACACTCAATCCTGCGTTGCCAAGCTGGCACAGTAGTGGTCTGTCGAGTAGCGGTATTATTTACAGGCAATTTAACCCCTGCTACTCGACACGCCGCAACCGCCGCACAATACAGGATTGAATGTGTATCGCTGAGATTTTCACTAATATCAAAGTGAGTTGACAGTAATGTGTCTAGGGCACTCACCAGCGCTATGTTTCTTTTATGCATGGGCAAACGAGGCAAACGAGGCCGAATATTTGGGTCCATAAATCGGTATTCCGCAATAGCACATTCCAAAGCACTCCTTAACTGATCGTTGCACTGGGTACTTATATGAGAAGTCTCGTCATCTACCTCTTCATCAACTGGATTTACCAGTTGCTGTTGGGCAACCACTGTGCCAGGCTGCGTTGCAAAAGTGATGGGGAGACTTCTCTGCACGTCAGAGCGAAGTCTCTCAAGTACGGAATCATCCAACAGGCGACACCGTTGGATGGCCCGCACTTGATCCGATAGCCGTTGTGTTGACACGTCGACAGCTGGCTCAAGCGCCTGAAACAAAGGCAGCATTCGAACACGGTACGCACTGAGGTTAGTTCCTCTCTCTGTGGCCACAAAATATGCCCGCATGACGTTTTCATTCATCGAACTCGTCCATCTCATGCGGTGCACATCACCACCGGTAGCGTGGGCCCTGTTCGAGACCGGGGGGTCTCGGGGTCCCAAGCGTGTCGGTGGCCGGCCTCTCCCTCGCCAACGTACAGGTGGTGGCGACGTCGGTGGCGAGAAGTACTCGTCGCTCGACGAGCTCGACGCCTCTGCAATTGCCGACAACTCTGTTGTAGGTGCCGGCGGCTGCGAGGCGGAGCTGAGCGACGAGTCCGGGGGTGTTATTCGTGCAGCAGCTGCCCTAGCTCTTGTCAACATCTCATTATGATATCATTTTCTCGTTGTATTTGTATGTTTATCTTTGTTTATTTACATTCTCGTAGGGGATTTGTCATTGACGTAAGACGTCATCTTGAATAATGTTTTTGTATTTACTTTTCATAATTAATTTAATGGTTTCTTGCATAGACTAATGATTGGTCTCGCTCTGCTCTACTAGACGGAGCCCTCATACTTGTAAAATGAGGCAGAAAAAACCATGCCAGCTGGCATGGTTTGAGGCTGTCACACTGACAGCCGTGTGTCAGGTTCATATATCCACCAAATTAATTAAGCAAATAATTTGCTGTACAATGCCAAGTTGCGCTTTTATCCCGTGTAAAAATAAGTCAGCAAGCAATAAGAAGGACTCTGGGATCACATACCATCTGTAACATAACAATAAATTTGAAATTTCACCCTAAAATTACATTAAACCAAAAATTTCATTCAGTGTTGCTGCGCGTAGAAGAACAATTACCTCGTAGTTGAGATTTTTATGTATTGTGATTGTATTTTATAATATAATATATGCATTTATCTAACCTTATTATTTATTTAACATATTTATGTATTGTTGAATGTTTACATTAGTAATTTATATACATAAAGTGTTGAAGTAAATATATAAGGCAGTCATCTTGAACAAATGTGAGCTCATATTGTTTTACAAAGTAATAGTAGTGATAGGTCGCACATGCGTTTGGACTTCATTTTAAGCAATAAAGATAAGATAAGATTCCTTAAAAAGTAATTTAAAATCTTTCAACACAATTTGGTACCTAGAACAATTTTATGTATTTTAATTATTAGTAAAAAAATCTAAAAAACCGGCCAAGTGCGTGTCGGGCCACGCGCAATGTAGGGTTCCGTAGTTGCCCATAATGGCCATTATTAATAATAACTTCTGTTTCACATGGGACAAAAGATGGGCCCACATTGTACCCCGCAGAACATTACATACCAAAGTACGTAGGTATATCTATAAGATTAAGCCAGCGCTCCCAATGTAAACTCACAGAAATAGGTATTTATAATTAAACGACGATTACTCGTAACTAGTGATGTATAATTAGCCGTGATAGTTTTCCTTTTAAATTCGTTATTATGTACTACAATTTTGTGATTTTTTCACCTCTTCTAAATTAATAGTTTAGGCGGCAGAGGGGGGGCGGGGGACACTTGAGTATAAATTTTTTTTTCACTTCAAAGCTTAATATTTGACAAGCCAATCACTTGATCGAAAAATGATTCGAGCAAGCTAATAATATTTTTTTAAAACCTATCCAATGATACCCCACATAACGGGATACTCAACCAAAAAAAAATTCAACCCCACTATATATGTAGGGGAGATACCCTTAAAAATATATTTTCCTAAATTTTATTCTACAGTTTTGTTGCAATATCTTAGGTCTATATTCATGTCAAATATCAGCTTTCTAGCACCAGGTGTCTTTGAGCTAGGCTGCGGACGGACAGACGGACGGACATGACGAAACTATAAGGGTTCCTTGTGGACTACGGAACCCTAAAAAGTTCAATAGTTTACGCAGTATCTTCTCGTGGTTACAGAATAAATATCTTTTGGGCCTCACATTCAGCTACTCATTACACGTAGATGCTATTAGAATAATTAGGTATATACGTATCGCAGTCATTCGCCATCACCATCGTCCTAGCGTTATCCCAGTTGCATCCAAGACCTTGCGACTTGGAGCCTGGGGTCCGCTTACATACTAGTCCAACCAGATATGACAGAATATCTGCTTTTCCACAGAGCGGCTGCCGTCTGACCCCGTAACCCAAAGGGATAGCGATATTCCATTGGTTTAGACCAGTATCAGTTTGTTTGAGGGGACTGACTCCCCGTAAAGAATTTCAAAGATCTTAATGAAAGCCGGGACTGATGGTTTAACATGCTCTCCGAGGCACGGGGCAAGCGATCATTAGCAATTTAATAGGCACATATCTTTGAAAAGACAATGGTGCACGCGGGCACGCCGCGCCGTAGATTCAAACTCGAAACCGTCTACATGGCAGTCTGTTAATATTGTATATCGTTACTTGTGAGTTTTGGTGTCTACATGACTATTAACAGTAAATAAACCTTAGTAAAACTTAAAAGGTTAAATTGGTATACGTACTAAATAATGTGTAACTAACAATTGACGGCTAGAATGGAAATAGACTGCACTATTTTCTAAATAACTACCTACAAGATTATTTTGAATACGTAATAATTTGTAAATATCAT